>CM053595.1:236730750-236757942 GCA_028646575.1 Pseudocheirus occidentalis
TCTGTCTGTCTGTCTGTCTGTCTATCTACCTGTCTATCTGTCTATCTACCTGTCTGTCTATCTATCTACTAAAAAATCTTTGTTCTTTCTTTCCTTCCTTTCTTCAGGAGAGAGACCATAAAATATCTATATTCCATTGCTTCTAAGACTTGCTCAGGTTTCTTTTTGCTCATTGCTAACCATTTTAATTTCTGACCTCTTCTGCTCCACTAGTTATAGACCCATTCACTGACCCTCTAGGATTTTCTACATGGTGATTTATGTCCTTGCCCAAATTCATGTGAATTACCAGCATAAACCACTGAGAGAAATCTATCTCCCTTCTCTTTCTCCTGATTGGTACAATAACGTTTGCCTGTGTGTTCCCCCAACCATATTTCCCAACTTAATGACCTGATGTTGCAATTGACACCCTTCCACCAAATATATTTTTTAAAATTACTACAATCTGTTGGCCATTGACTTAAAGTAAAATGCAAATTCACTTAGGAGTGAGGATTGGTGATCGTTGGCTCTAAAGGGAACTGTTATTGGTGTCATATTGCTGAATAGAATGTTAGTTTCAGTTGAATTAGGGCAAAGGAACAGGTCTCTGTCTGGGCTCCAGCCCTGTCGTCCTCTGAACACCTTGTGATCCATTGGGAAGTTGTAGCACATAGTCTTTTATTAGGGAAGGTACTAGAGTCATAGAAACGTCTGAGTGGATACTGCTTCAGCCCCCGGCGTACTCAATATGAGCTGGCTTCTCACTCTCATTGTCAATAGCTAAGCTCTCCCTTCTTCAGTGGTATATAATTTACTTGAGGACAGGGACTTTCATTTTCATCTTCATATTTCTAGCACTTAGCACACTGCTTGGCATATAATAAACACTTAATCAATGTGTTTTGAATGGAAATGATACCCCGCTCATTTCGATGGGCTTCTACCAATCTTAGTTACTTTAGCTAATGGTATTCATGCCTAGTTTTTTTTTCTTCTTTTCTGTTTGTTTTGATTTTTTTTTTAAAAAATCTAGCTTTAGATGTTTGCTTTGCCAGTTCCTTTAGGTTGCCCCTGTTGTGCACACTTTTACTTTTCTAAAGATGAGCTCATTGTTCCATTGTCATACCTTTCCCCTCAGTCTCAGATGGCCAACTGAACGCTTGCTAAATTTGTTTTGTGAGCATCACAGCCATATCCACACTATTTTCACTGACCCAGTAGGTGCCTAGTATGGAACTACATTGTTTAAGCCCAAATAAGAATATGTACTAGGAAACCTCTTTGTCAGGATGCTAATGTGCCAATCACATTGATGCTGTTTAGCTATTAGTCTGAAAACTTAATCATATACTATAAGAAGAGGTTTTGATAAAGAATTTTACTTCTGTGTGCTGATTTAAGATTTAGCCTGAAGTATTAACGCAAAATTTAAAATTGTGTCCTCTTCATTGCAATCCTGTGTGGTTACAAGGTTCTAATAAATATTATGTCCTCCCATCATGCAATTAAAATTTTCCACCTCATTTCACAATGCAAAACATTCGCATGTTGTCAATCATTTTGAAACATGATTTTTTGACATCATATAATTTCACTTCATTTTTTAAGACAGACATCACACCAGGAAATTATATAAGAAAGAATCCTATTATATCTTTATTTTTCCACCAAATTTCACCTTCAAATGTAGTCATTTGTGTACATTTCAGTAATTTCAACAATAAACTTTCAAGGAGAAGCAAATGGCTGTTCTGTAGACAGAGATTAGCATATGGAGTTGGCTGCTCTTGAGAGACCGCCACTCAGTTGCGGGCACCTGGTTAGAAAACACGGTTTTAGCCACGGGAAGTTTACAAGTCTCATCGTACAAAGTGAAAAGGTTGCTGCTTGAAACAGCTACCACCTGGGAAGCTAGGAGAAAAACATACGTGTGCTTTTGAACTTTCCTCTGTTAATAGCTAGCAGACACTAATGATTTGCCAAACATCCTGATTTAGAATGGTGATAGTCAAAAGCAAGACTACCTGCTGACTGTTAGGTAGTCCACCTGTTCTCCACACCAAAGTTCTCCTGACCTGTGCCCAATGCAAAGCTGTTGTGCTTGAAACCCTGCTAGACATGCATGCACATCTCATTGGGTTGCTCCCAGTCTGGTGATCTGCTATCAAATCCTTGACTGTGGAGCAGAAGCTTCTGTACAGCCAAAAGACCAGGGCTGCCTTTCCTGATGTACTCAGGGATGCCCGGGAAAGAATTCTAAGTAGAGGCAGGCCGCAGCAGGGAGGCCAGGACTGGGGTGGGGAAGGCATCCTGTTTGAGTAATAAGGGGGAGTTAATAGGAACATGATGTCAGGGGCACTGTGTGCCCCTTATTTATAGGAGGTTTTTCTCTCCCTAGTTATTTATATAGTGTGAAGGGTTTTCAGGAAGGGGCAATCCAATTATTTGTGGTTGGGGACTGGATAGAGAGGGGAATTAAGAGAAAACAGAAAAGCCTAGTGGTGGTGGTTTGCTGGCTTAACAAAAGTTGGAGGTGAAGAAGAATCAGGGAAGGAAAAAACAGTGTTGGAATGGTATTCTTCCTGTCTGGTTATATGGGAGAAATCTGAGCAGCTGAACTATGGTAGGTGGAGAGTTTGGGCACAGAAGAATCTAACCTAACTCAACAAACATTTATTCAGTTTTTACTACATTCAGGGTATCATGTGGGGTGTTGAACTTTGAGCTAAGTAAAGGGGTTAACTGGAATGTTTAGTGAGTAAATATGATCATCTTACTTAAGCAGGATGTTCTTATTAATATCTGAGTTCACTATCTTAAATCCAGCTTTGGGCCCTTCTCTTATATACTTCCTTTTCTGACTTGGAGTTGGAAGTGACCTTGGAGGCCATGGAGTTCAACCTTTTCATTTTCATAGATGGGGGAACGGAGGCACTGTAAGGTTAAGTGACTTTCCTAGGGTAAGTGTCTGAGGCAGGATTTGAACTCAGGTCTTCCTGACTCTAAGTTGAACACTTTCCTATGCTATTTAATTGCCTCAAGCACTTTTAAGGTGGATTGCTTCAGTACTTGCAACCCCAGTGTCTGGAATGTAGTAGGTATTTCAATTGATTAAGATTTTAAAAAATGAATGAAAATGTCTTCTTGCTTGATTTTTGATATACAGTATTTCATCTCTGGTTTGAAAGTTACATTTGTACAGTGTCCGTGCACGTCCTTGTACATGTTTATCCAATAGCTCTGCGTGTGTCTGGGTACATGTATGATTTGCTATGAAACCAGCAAGAGAACCACAAAGAGGATCTGTAAGCCCGACTAGTGTGTGCAAGCTAGAAAGTAGGTAAAGCCTGCAAAACACTCACAAAATTTACCCTCATCTTCCTCCAGAGTAAAGGCCTTAATAATGTTCCCTAAACCCCAATCCAGAGTGTTGTCTCAAGGGACCTGGGGATGCTTGACTCTGCCCTCTCTGCCAATTGCACTGCAAATGAAGATAACAATTAGCATTCATCATTGGAGTGATTTTGATATCTCTCTGTCTTTCTATAGTACTTATCACTGTAGTACCTAGATGCCTTGACAAGCTTCCTAATTTAACCAGAAAAAATACTAGTAGAAGGCATCTTTCCTTCCCTTGAGCTACTTTGGACATAGTGGGACAGAAGGTACCTATTCTGTTTTCTTCATCAGAAGAAGTCTGTTCTGGGTTTAGAGCCTGGGCTTGCATCCTCTTTGGAACCTCCAATGGTATGTCCGAATTTGTCAATGAAGTACCTACTGATTGCTAGGCACTGTGCTAAAAACAAACAAAAAATCTGTGCCCTCAAGGAGCTTATAATATAGCCAGGGAGAGCCCGCATACATATGTATAGGTTTATACAAAATAGATTTAAAGTGATTTTTAGGGGCAAGCATTAGCAGCTGAGAGCATCAGAAAAGGCCTCATGGAGAAAGATGGTGCTTGAGCTGAGCTTTGCAGGAAACTAATGATTCTGTGATGAGATGAAAGAACATTCCATTTATGGTGGATGACATGTGCTGAAAGGTCCATGCTGTGGTATAATTACAGTTACTCTGTCTACTCTGAGCCTCCTTGTAAAATGCCTATTATAGTACTTGCCATACCTACCACGCAGGGCTGCCATGAAGAAAGTGTTCTATAAAACTCAAAGCATTAAAATGTGTTCTTGTTTTTTTTGTTGTTGTTTTGGACATATCGAACCAAACATTTGGCTGAAAAGGGAAAAATCCAGTTCATTATTTGAAAGTTTCCCAATATTCCACTGTGGGAATAAAGAGCCGATATTCCAAAGTCCCAGGATGGGTTTTCCTGATGTGTGAGAAGATTGGTTAACTTGCATTCTTCTCATGGAAATGTTGCAGGAAGATTTCCTCTTACCAGTACTTAATGCATTTGTCTCCTAGTGTGGCCTCAACTTCCTCACCTATTAAGCAGAGTTAGAGAATATCACTTCTGAGATCCCTCTCCCAGCTCTAAACTTACAACCTTATGGGTGAGTAGGTAACTCACTTTTTTTCCTCCCTAATTTCTTTGCCTCCAGTCACCAGATATTTATTAAGCAACTAAGTACTAAGCTAAGTATTAGGTGAGATAAAAAATTTAAATAAGACATCATCTCAATCCTCATGGAAGAACTGAATGAATGTTTTAAAACACAAACATATATGAAGTGCTTACTGTCTACCAGGGACTTTATTACATACTGGGAATACAAAAATAAAATGGTGACAACAAAATTCCAGTCTCTGTCCTCATGGAGATTACATTGTAAAAAGGGAAGATAACACATATATCCCTTATACAAGGGAGTGGTGACCAGGAGGATTGTTTAAGTCAAGTGAGTCACAGGGATGGTGAATGAACTGATAAGGCAATTGACTGACTTGTCCTTTCTAGGAATGTTGGCACTGATTTGATTTCTGTTCCTAATGGTAGAGTAAGAAAGGAGGTCAGAGGGAGAAGGAAGAGAAAGGTATATACTACCACTACCTACCTTCAGTATCCCTCACTAGGAATAGCACAAAGGTGTCCAGGGAGCAGAACAACATGGTAGGTCTGACTCTGGGAAGATATAGTGATAGCTAACCAATCAGAAGCTCAAAGTCCAGAAGAAGGAGAATATTCAAACATAGGCATAATGAAATAATGTGTATTTTTGCTAAGTGCCTTTGAAAATTGCAAAACAAATTGTTTTATGAAGCCAGAGGAAAAAAGATTGTGGGAGGAGAGAGAGGCATTGGGGAAGACTTTGTGATAGAGGTGATGTTTGATAGAGCTGGAAATATATGGCCATTCCAGGTCATACAGTGATGTAAATGCCAGACAAAAGAGTTTGAAGTTTACTTAGAATGTGATAAGTGAACCACTAAGGATTTTGGAGTAGAGGAGAGACCTGATCATATTTATACATAATAAGATTAGATTGGAGGAAGGATAGAGGGCATGTAGAAAGATGTGGTTAGAAGACTATTGTAATAGTCTAGACAGTAATGAGGATCAGTACTAGGGTGGCAATTATAAGAACAGAGACCAAGTGATTAATGTAAATGGCATCATAGGAGAAGATGCTTCTGTTGGACATCCTTGACCAAGTTACATTGTAATTTTTAATGTGGCTCTAAAATCACTCGAAAATCACTCTTACCAGGTGATGCCTCATGGAAATCTAGTTCAATCTCTTAAGAGAGAAGACTGTTCTCTATTAGATTGGGACCTGTAGTTTCTTTTTCTTTTTTGAGTTGTACTTCTATAACCATTTCAAGTATAACAGTGGTGACCTCTTATGTAAGAAATCAAAGTACCTTTATAACAACCTATTGTTGTTTCTAATGCTTATAGCATAGACCCACAGATCATTGGTCCTAAGGTGTCTAGCTGAGGATTTTATGAACAATTGGCATTTTCCAAAGTCGCTTCACCTGATATGTGGGACATGTATGCTTCAAGGCGAGCTTGGGGTATTGTTTTTTGGCTTTAGTAAATGGGGGTGTTTTTAGTGTAAGAAAGCCATTATCTTTTTTTCATCCTCAGAAAATTGTTTAAGTGAATTAAATTTCCTCCCCATTGTTTGAGTCCCTTGAACATTCTATGGGACAAATCCTTGGGGAAATTGCTCTGGCTCCGTATTTTATGCAAAAATATTGATTAATGTCACCATGAAAGGTATATAAAATGTTGTGAGTCCATGTCTGTAAATACCTGCAACAGACAGAACCAGTCCCATCAAAAATATTCACTGGGTCTCAGTCTCATGGCTGGTGAAGACAGTTATGTGGGTGACCAAGACTGATATTCATGCTGCTTCTAAGGAGCCTGTAAGATTTACTTTCTGAGTTGGATCTATCAAACATTTTAATTGTCCCTTTAGTTGAGAGAGAGAACAGAATTTGGAGTAGTAAAACTTGTATGTAAGTCCTGATTGCCGCTGTATAATACCAGTCAAAAAATCTCTGTGGGTCTCATTTTTAAAGTGTCTTAAACAAGATGGCTAAGCTTTTTTTTTTTTTAGGTCTAAAATTTCCATTCTAAGATAAGAACATGTTCTGTTTAGGTGCGGGAAGAGTAAATACTGCCCCCTATATGGTTCATCCTTTCATTGATGACTGTCTCCCAAACTTAGCCACCATCTCTCATTACCTTAGTACTGACAGTGGTACCCAACTTTGACCATATTCTTTGATTCTGCCACCTTAATTCTAATCATATCCCATGTTCTTGACTTTTTCTGCATCCATTTCTACTCCTTTGCGCTTTAAAGGGTGAAGAAGGAAAAGAATAAGAGGAAATGAGAAGATAGACTTTGATGTCCCAGGTCAGAGATGGCTGCTGCAATTTTTTGTTGAGTAAATTAAAAAGGAATGACAATGTATTTCAGACAGACTTTTGCTGTACAGTCACAGAAGGGAAGGACAACCTCTCAGTGAAGAACCATGGGAATAGAAGATGCCTTGAGAGGTTATTGAGCACATGTTCCTTCATCTGAGCATGACCATAATTGGTTTAATCATCACAAAAATCTCTCTGGTTTTTTTAAACACCCAAAAGTTATGGAAAAGCAGACTCCAAAGCTTCCCTAGTAACCTAATTCCTAGAAATTCCAGAATTTCTGAACACTGTATCTGTTTGGTTATATTTTCTCATTAAAAACTGCTGTAGATATTTACAAAGAGAGGACACCACCCCACAATGGAAGATTGGTGAATATTTTAGCTTGAAAAAAAAAGACATTTTCTGATTTGATTTTTTTCGTGCATTGGTTATCATATATATATATGTGTATATATGTGTGTGTATATATATATATATATAATGCAGTATATATGTACATATACATATCTATTCAAATACAACATGAATATATTTTGCCTAATCCATACAGAGCTTCATCAATATTTCTTCTTTATTCTCTTTTATGCCAGCTGCTTTCTTTATGCATTTCCATTTGCCACATTTTTCAGAGTGATTGGATTAGGTTGCATACACTTCCCCTGAAATATTAAGTGTATGCAATTCCCATCCACACGCATTGGGCCTGTGGTTATGATCTATCATTTCAAAAATCCACATGCTAAAAAAGACCTGAGCAGGCCTTGAATAGTATGAGGTATTAGGTCCAAAGAACCCCATGTCATTCGTCTTGTCACTAATGTGGAGACTAACAAGACCCAAGAGTTTCTGTCTCATTGGCAAATCCTTTGTTGTCTGAAAACCATCGAAACACACACATACATACACATACATGCACACATACACACCATCCAAGAGAATTAATCTGTTTCATAATAATTAGAAAGCAGTAGAGCCAACTAGAAGAATATGTACATATACGTTATATGTATACATATACATTATATATATATACACATAACAAAGATATCATTTCTGAACTCTTTTTAGATGACGTAGTTTCACTGAAGTATCAGTGCAAGTTGGTTAGCTGGCTGTCACCCACGCCATTTAGGAAAACTAAAATTCCATGAGGATATAGTATGTTCTCACTGTTAAGTTTTAGTTGACTCTTTACATCTACATCTATGGAATTTTCTTTTCGTGTGCTGCCAACTTTTTAAAGTGGTCATCCTTGATTTTTTCCTTTTTGATTTTCTTTTTCTTTTCCTTTTCTCTTCAATATATTAAGGCAATTTTCTCCAGTGGCTTATGGAAATTAATCTCATTGTTTTATAGGCATACCGCACATACTTACTCCATCCTAATTTCATGATCTCTACTTCTCTCTGGAGGTCCTGGGACTCCCTTTGTTTTGTTTATATAATTCTTCTGACCTTATAAGTCCTGTCTGCTTTTATGGTGCATCTGATGTCCACTTACCCCTACTTCTGCAAGTCTGGTACCTAGCTCATTGCTAATACCAACCAAATCCACATTACTTCTGTCTTCAGAGGTTTGATGAACTCTTGAAGGCTATATTTACATAACGATCAACTTATTTTGTTGTTTGTTGGTTTGGTTTGGTTTTTAAGGTCAGTTGAGAGGAGAGATATCAGTCAAATGTTTGAATGAATCAACTGGTAAATTCATTTCAAGTGGTTAGCTATTTAGACTTGCGTAGACAGGGCCTTATTCCCTCTGCAGTTTGGCACTGGTTATTAACATTTACCTATATGGTACCAAAACATCCAGATAAAAAATGAGTATTTCCAACAATCATGCTGGTTGTCTGGAATCACCAAACTGGAAACATCAAATGTGGTTATTTGAGACAATATCCACATACTCAGGGGAGTAACATCACATAGACCACAAATTCAGGTGATTTGCTAAATTTTCCATTTTTCAGTGGATGTGTTGGCATTGCATAGACCCAGCTTACAGTGTGCTTCTAAGGTAGAAAGCATGATAATTTCAAATCCTTTCTATTGATTGTGACCCAAAGTTTCATTTGTTCACAGGTTTAGAATTATAGTAGAAATTCTAACGAAGGTTGGACCTGATTATAGAGGGAATGGTAATAAGGCTTGTGTGTATATATAAAAAGCTACCACCCTCTGATTGTCAAAGTTTACTTCTTTCTTTTCAGATTCTTCTTTGTATTGTTTTACAATCTAGGTATATCTGTTTAACATGAAATGCAGAAAATGACAGGGCTCAGACAGCTACTGCATCCAGTGACAAAGATTACTGTCATCCTGGCTCATCAGTTAATTCATCATTGGCAATGGTCCATTCCATTTCCTGGTAGCCTAGCAACAACCAATGATGGGGAGCATTTTTTGCCATGTGACAATGGTATGTGGTACTTTCCAGAATGCTTTTACATAAAAATAGGATGATAATTTATAAATTTACATTTTTATTTTAATAAATGGGAATATTTGGTTGTAGGGGTTGACATTCAAAAGAGAGACAATTTTATTTTGCAAACCCATGACTTTAAAGTGCTGGACTAGTGAGTTGCTAACAGGAATGGAGCTATCAATTTCATACATAACCAGGGTTTAAAGTTGAGTCTGGGAATGCCTTACCTTACCTTAGCTTAGGTTATTTTTTTCCACAAATTTTCAGTATGAAAATAATATGTTTAAATATAGGGCAAGGCTATTTATATGTTTATATATGCATATATTAAAATATTTAGCTATATAAACAGATGCCATGGAATCTTGAACCTGAACCTTGACTCCTAATTTTAATTACCAATGAGAATTTTTAGAAAGCAAAGTAACCATGAATATCAGCGATTGTTGTTCCCATTTTAAAAAATTCACACACCCAAATATATATATATACGTAGATGTATATATACATATATGTGTGTATATGTACTTGTATGTATGTACATATCTTCCAGATTCTCAAAATCCTCCCAACTCTATTGATGATTCATGATGTGGCAACTCGTTTGAAAATCTGCCCATTTATTTTCAGTGATTGAATTTCCTGATTGTTACTGTGTTAGCTACTTTTAAAGCCATCTCCTGTTAAAGAATTGATAGGAAATTCTATTTAAATGTCATAGTGCTTTTTCTCTTGTTATGACAGTGTTATCAGGTAAATAGTTTTATTTTAGCACTACAGTTAATAAAATCTATAATCATCCCTTCATAAATCTTTTTTTTTAATTTCTATATTTAGCCCCATCTGCAGAGACAGGAGTTGAAAATAGGCTACTACCTAAGACATGAATTCCGTTAAATATTAAAGAGATCTCATCAATGATTTTATTAGTCTCTGAGCTCGGTAAAGGCCTCACTGACATCTAAAGCCTAATGATTTTTTTTTATATATTTAAAGCCTTGCACTGCACCTTTAAATATTGAACAATATTGAAAAATATTGAAGCACTTCTTTGTATATTAGCTTTAGGCAGAACTGTTGTATGATTTCCACTCCTTTCATGACATTGTAATGATGTTACCACATACAACTTTATCTTGCATGAAAAGGTGAAGTCATGAGTGATTTCTCCAATTTAAAAGCACTCAACCCTCACAGTGCTAGAAATGAATATTTTGCATATATTCATGCAACAATGATTCAATTTAAGATTTCTATTTTCAAACATTGCTTGAAACCTTCACTATGTTAGTAGTAAAATTGCCAAAATGTGTAATAAGATTTATTATAGATGAGTAGCATTTTATTTAGTATTTCATGTTAACACGCTTTTAGGGTTACCTGGTTTAGCAGGAGAATTCATCTTTCTTTTCTAATCAGAGATAACGTTTTATTGTATTTTTTAACATACTCTTTCCGTGCAAATATATATTGCTGCATGAACTGAATTTTCTCCTGCTGGCGATGCAAACCCAAACATTTCTCATGTTGAAGTGTGGTGCACCCTATCACAAAGCTTCTCTGATTTAAAAAAAGGGGGCTCCCTTTTCTCCCTGGAAACTCCTGCCTCTTCTCTTCCAACTACAGATAGTCTTGATTTTGTACTTCTTCATGGTCTTAGGATTTTGCTACAACCTTTGGCAAACAAAAAGTGTGTGTGTGTATGTATGTGTGTGTGTGTGTGTGTGTGTGTGTGAGGTTTTTCTGTGACTCTGCTTATACTATGCAGAAACTCAGCACTTAAAAATCAAAGCAAAACAAAACCAAGCTCGAAAACAGATAACTGGAGAGTAAGTTTGAAGTCATATTGGAGGGCGGTATATACTAAAGACACGGAAGGACAGAAGGTGAAAAGGCTCTCATTGGAAAGAAGTACATTTCTGAAACACAGTTCTTTCTCAAAGAGGACTTTGTGAAGGTCCCATCCATGAATATGAGGTATATGAATGTGGCTGCCTGTAGGTATATTTATAACACTTATATTGAGTGTGGAACCATTTCATAAATATAATGGTGATGCTTGCAGAGGGCATGCTATGTAAAAACACAAAGTTATTCATTCTCTTTGGACATTATGCGTCTTTCTGTCCGTATGTCTTCTCCCTGTTCCAGGCATGGGCTCATTTCTGCATATTGAAAGGCAGTCTTCCATAGAGCCTTTGCATTCACAAAAGCAGTACCCTTCCTTCCAAGATGTATTTATAAAAGACATACACATACTGCACACATGCACACACAGACTAACACACACTTGTGCTCCCCATAAAACACATTGCCACCTCCAGAAGTGAAATACAATTTTATTCTCATTCATTAGAGACCCTTAGTCACTGACTCCCAGCTCTGCTTGTCTGTGTAACACCACTGAATAATGGTGTATCCATACTAATGTGATTTTATTTGGTTATCTTTAGTTTTATAGTAAAAATTTATTGGAAACTGGAGGCGTGCCTGTATGAAAATATACACAAAACACTCTGACTTGTGGTTTGGAAGAGGGAAGAGCAGGAAAGTGGTCATCGTGTTATGCGTTGGGATAGGTTGAATTTTCCTAATTATATAAGAATTGAAAGAGTTGAGAATGCTACTGGGCTGTGGTACCTTACCTGCCCAGAAGAAATATTCTCAGGCCATCTCTGATTTCCCATAAATCATGTTAAAGAGAAACTTAATTAACATTTTTTATCAAATCAGGCTTTTGAGCCACGAATTGCTCTGGTAAATGAAGCCACATTTCAGTGTCAGGAGGGAATTGATTCCTGTGAGATTGCTGAGGAAGGACTAAGATGTCTCTGAGTCCGTTCCACCCGTCAGTTTTTGTGCACCCATAAGAGGCAATTAGAGGTTTGGGTCAACAGCAGTGGGGGTGGGGGAAGGATCCACTGAAGCTTTTTGTTTGTTTCCAGGAAGCCTGTACTACATATGATTTCCTCTTCTCTAGCCTGTAGTACCCTGCAGAACAGCCACTGAAGTCAATTAGGTGATGGATATAAGGCAAAATTCAATTCAACAAACATTTATTAAGCACTTGCTATGTTGAAATCAATGTGCCAGAGGCTAGAGAGAAAAAAGACAAACATGAAACAGCCCTTGCCTTCAAGGGGCTTATGAACTACTAGGGATTGGGGAATATATACCATGTCCTACCATGTCGGTAGGACAACGCATAGAAAATGTAATGAAGAGTAATTTCCAGATGGAGAAGGCTCTAATCGTTGGGTTGGGGGATAAAGTGTAGGAAGTGATACATGTGATGTGTTTTGTGGGAAGTTAGAGGTTCTTTAAAGCTGATATGAGGTGGGACTGCATTCCAAACATGGGAGACCACTTGGGCAGAGGCACAGAGGCTACTGATGGTATAAGGAAGGAAGAGAATGGATCATAAATTTGTAAATAAATGAATTTTATTCCCCTTCTTCCCATCCCAGATAAAATTATATTATGATGCCAAACCAGCTCACATGCTTTTCTAATTACTTAGCAAGGACATCGCACATGGTTAGAGATCCTTGTATATAGCTATGCACAGACAGTTTCCAACCTTGAGAAGAATCTCTCTTCATTTGGTAAAAGTTGGTCAGAATCTGAACTCATAATAGAACTGGGTTCTTGTGTGGGCGAAGCTGACAGATGGCTAAGTGCCAGCAGGACCTCTTCTCTGTCCTGTCCTCCCTCCAAGTATACTTGTAAGCAATTCTCCCCCCCCCAATAAATAATAAACCAACAACTAATTTGTGATATCTGGCACACAGGGCATAAAACCATTTATTCCATAATTATAAATGAAGATTAAATTGCAAGTACCCTGGGAAAGGAACTACTCTTTCTTACACATATACTACAGTGTGTTTGACTACAGTAGCCTTGACTGGTCATTTCTTGCTTTACCAGGTAAAGGCAGAGAACAGCTGAGTCCCTAGACACTGGACAGGAGGCAAAGAACAGGGAGAAAAGCAGCAGGAAATGTAAACTTCTCCAATCTATAATTTTATATAGGACCCACCCTAGTTTAGAGTAGGGAAAGCATAGCATAAAAACAAAATTGGGAGTGACTGAGTAGGGAGTTGTTTGCATCAACCAATATGATTTTTTAAAACATTATTTTCTGAATCATCTGTTGTTTACCCCTCTCCCACCCTATAATTAATCTACCTAGAAAGTTGGAGGAACAAATTGAAACCACCCTTAGGTGCTGTGGGAAGCAGAGACAATGATTCAGGGCACTGGGCAGTTGGCCTTCCTCAGAGCTCATAAAGGTATCTTTCCTTGCTTGGCACAGTGCATAGAGGACTCCATGTTCCTTCAGGATGTCAGGGCAGGGAGAAAACCCTAGGGCCCACCCAGGGGTTGGCTCATCGTAATGGACATTTTGGGCATAATCCAGCTTTCCCATTAGTGACTGCCACATCCCTCCCCAATTAGGTCTGGGCAATGCATATGCCCGGATGGGAGCTTTGTTCTACTACCTTCCTTTGGGTGGGCAGAAGAAGGAAATTCACCCTCGGCTTCCCTGAGGACTGGGTGTCTGACACAGCTCTTTGTTATTGATACACTTTGGGAGTACTGGGTTTGATAGCCCTAGAGAACTGCCTCTGTAGGTCTAACTATGCATTGTACAGGGGCTTTATGGTATACTTCATATGCATCTCTGACACCAGACAATTGACTGAAAGGAAAAGAGTTTAGTAAGGCTGATTATTGGCAATCCTCCCCCCCCCTTATAAACACACACTCCCAGACCACACATACAAAAGAAACACCTCCATGACAGTCTGTTCCATTCAACTGCTTTTTTTTTTCACTTTACTTTGTTGAATTCAGTCAAACTGGTTTGTGTGTATAGACACAACCTTTGAGCAAGAGAGACATGGTTTTTATTGTTCCTGGGAAGGGCAAGGTTTTCATTTCCTGTATTTAAAGCCTTCATTGATTCTGGATTTCCACACAGCAACAAACCTTACTGAAGTCTACACAAATCTTTTGTGAATCCTACCATATAATCTTCCAGGACTGTGTCTACAAGGGCCTAGTTAATTGGTCAGTCCAGTAAAAGAAAAAAGAAATAGGTCACTTAAACAAGTAGCTTTATGTTTTCTACTGAACTGTCCAGTTTCACTGAAGTTGCCTAACCAAGAGATTATTCTGTAGACACTGCTTTTTTCCTGACATGAATTATCTAAGTTTACTTTCTTCACAGGTCACAGAATTTACAGGTGATAAAGACCTATGAGGTCATCAAATTCAATGACCTCTTTTTATACGTGAAGAAACTGGCCCAGGGAGGGTAAATAATCTACTCAAATTCACCCAGTTAGTAAGAAGCTGAACTGGGATTTTAAATCAAATCCCCCTCCTAAATCTATTTCTTGTTTCATTACACTGTGCTATCTTCTTCTTGAACTGTCTCTCAGCATCTCTATTTTTTCCTCACTTTTTGGGGAGTAGGAAAAAGGGGGGGTTGTTCTCATGGTCTCTGATTTTTATACCTTTTAGCTCTGACCATGTCTATGTGGCTCCCAAACGACCAACCAATTCAGTAAAAACAAGCAAATCAACTAGTTATTAAACTCCATGCAGACCAAGAAAATTGAGTGAGTGAGTGAACTCTTCACCTCACTAACAGTTTTTCTTAACATTGTGTGTCCACACTTTAGACTCTATAGTTACATTTTAGGCTCTGTGACAGTCTTCTTCCATTTCCTGTCAAGTGAACTTTTGTCACAAGATTCTTGACAAATCCCCAGAAGAGACAAAGCTCATAGAGGGTAGACTGAAGACGCCATAATGATATTTTTGGAACTTGAAATACAAAGATGTTGAAATTCGAAAAGCATTTCACTCTTGACCCTGGTGATCGAATGTAAGCCCTTTGATGGCAGAGGTTGGGTTATATATTTTTGTTGTTGTGTTGTTCCTTTTGTGTTCCTTTCTGCACCCCCAGCAATTAGCCTTACCCATAGAAACCTCTTAATAGTTTTGGGAATGTAAGATTTAAAGGCACAGAAACAGCGTCTGAGTTTCATGGCATGCCCCCCAAGGCCTAGTAGCTCAGAGCTCTGCACACAGTAGGTGTTGAACGAATTTCTTTTTAAGGGATGAATGAAAAAAAGAATTGCTTCTTTCAGTGTCTCAGTAAAGCTCCTTCGGATCATTTCCATTTCATGGTCTAGGTTCACTTTCTTCTGGATGCAGGATCTGTCTTTCCTTCCTCCCTTACGTTTTCTTTCCTTTGGATACAGAATGCCTCCCTACACCTGCCGCTGTGTTTTCCTGAGCCGTTTCGGGTTTACCCGGGGCTTCCCTAGAGGCAGCCCGCTTTCAGCCGTGAGTAACCCAGAGCATTCGACTTAGTTGTTTGTGCAGAGTAATCATGGGGAATTCTTCAAAGCAACCTCAGGTTTGTAAAATGTGCAGTGGAAAATAATAATAATAATAATAACAATAGCAAGAAAGACAACAATAAACAAGATCTGCCCTGTATGCCTCCACCCAATTATTGGCTAATAATGCATAATTATGATTCATTTCCACTCTTTAAACCCAGATTCGGAATCGCAATAACCATTTATTTTATGTTTTCGCTGCATTTCCCTGCACGTACTTTGTGTCAATTACGCGTTTTCAGGCACATCTGATTGTGTTCTAGTGTGGTTTTGATGCTTTGGTAATTGTACATTTAAAAAAAATAACAACACGTGTTTAGTATAAAATTAATTACTTCAAACATTCCCACTAATTTTGTCAGACAAAAAAAAATGGCATTCCACAAATTTTCAACATCAAGCGGGTGGCCAGACTACTTAAAGGCTTTATTAGCTGTGGCTGGGATTCGTAAGGCAACTCAGTCAAAGCAGTTTTCTCAGAGCTGCAGACTGTGCAGTACGGCACGGACACTGCCAGAGCTCTCCACTGTTCTTGTGTTTCCTTAAATTTGTCTCTGGCCTCCGTCTAATCAACCCCTTTTCAATAACAGTAACAATAACAAAAAAAAATCATTTTGAAATGTTGGTGGCCATCCAAATTGTAACAGCATCTGCCAGGGTTGTTAGAGTCAGGATTGCAATATCCCTTTTTTTTTTTATGATCAGTTCTATTCCTGGGAGGTTTCTACCTGGTGATTAAAAGAAAAAAAAATAGCTAAGGTCTAAAAATCCCTCTAGAATGGACATGTGGGGGTTGGGGGAAGAGGAGAGGAAGGGGGAAAAAAAGAAAACATAAAATTATATATCTAATTTTCCATGTTAAAAATATTCTTGACCCATTAGGAATTTCTGATTCCCAAGATGTTTTCTGCTCCTGTAACTGAAAATAGTATTCACAGTGGGGTAAAAAAGAGGAAAGGAAAGAGAGAAAAAGTCTCAATTAGTTGACTTTATTACTGAGATTTTCTTTTTTTTGTTATTTAAAAATTTTTTTATCACTCCTCCCTCCCCTTGACCCAAATGTAACTACCAACTAGCAGAAGGTGACTTTTTCCCAGAAAGGTGTTTCCTGCACAGAAAAAAACAGATTGTGATTATAGGCTAATGGCAATGAAACAGGGAAAGGCAGAAATCCCCCCTTCCCCCCTCCCCACCTTTTTAAAAAAGAAATTTGGTATTAACAAATCAAGGCGTGGTAACATTTCGAATCACACTAGGAATTGCACTCTGGAGAACATGGCCAAGGCAGCTTTGGAGCCAGCCTGCCATACTCAAGTGATAAATTTGTTTACATCCTTTAAAAGTTCTAACTCTGTACAGACGAGCTGACGTCCTCCTTTTCACATTCATGTTCGATACACAAACATAAAGAGACTGAGCCATTAGGAAGCTTTCATTTTGGCCAGGGAAGGATGAAATGATAGTGAGAGTGGCTTTCATAGCGGAAAATAATTGTATACTTTTCTTATTATTATTTTTGGCAAGGCGCGAGCATTTCAGCTTCCCGGTGTATTACATCATTACATTGTATAATGCATCATAATGATAGAGTGAATAGAGATGAAGAAATGCCGGCGTCTGGTGCAAGTTTAAAGAGAGACACGCTGCATGCATTTTCAGCTGGAGAGGCTGATGTTTAGCTGAGTCTTCCGAGATGAAACAAAGCTGCATTCCCACTTGGCATCCACATTAATTGTGGACATGCCAACCGGCCGGTTTCGCTGGTGTATAAATTAGCAGAGAATTATTCCACTCATCTCTGGGACTAGAGGGATATCCATGGAATGCTCCCTGAGCTGGCTTGCTTATCTGTTCCCATGCTGTTTTTCACCCAGTCCTTGAAAAATCCCTGGAATGGTCAGACAGGAGAAAAACCTCAGCTCCTTACCTCTCACAGAGGGTGATGGAGAGTTAGAGGAAGGATCGAGATAGATAGGTAAATACCTAGACTGATAAATATAGCTAGGTACATACACACACACATATATGTATGTGTATGTATATATAAACAGGTTAGGCATATTTATTTATATACAGATCAATGTATGTATGTGTATCTACACTCATATACATTCATGTGTATATATTCAAATGTATAAATATATTAGTTGCTGTTCAGAAGCCAATCAGAAGTCAATGATTCAGATATAAAGAATTTATTCATTTCTCTACTGCACATTGTTCAATGTGGTGTTCTAAGGATAGTTAGCTATTGTAACTTCCATGGTTATTATTAATATTGTTTGTAAAGACTGAGAGGCAATGATGTTTTAGGTTCTGAAATTAATACTGTGTCAACATCATCTAAAAATAACCAACTGAAATGCAGAAATTTGGTCAATCTATTTGTCATCACAGAAATATAAAAAAGATACTTCATGGAATTAAACATTAAAAAATGCATTCCATCAATCAACAAATATCTGTGAAACACTTAGCATATGTATATATACATATATGTGTATATGTGTGTGTGTATATATACATAAAGACGCACAAATAATGAAATGTCTGCATGGGGGTGGGCAGAGAGAGGAAAGAGAACAAGCATTTATAGATTTTTTTTAACCAAGGTTTAATCCTCACAATAACCCTATGAGTTAGGTGCTACAATCTTCCCCATTTTCGTTTGCAGAACCTGGGGCAAACAGAGGTTAAGTGACTTGCCCAGGGTGATACAGTTATTATGTTTCTGAGGTTGGATTTGAACTCCAGTTCAAAGTGCTCCATCCAAGTGCTCTATCCAAGTCAACTAGGTGGGGCAGTGGATAGAGCCCTAGTATCAGGAAGACCTGAGTTCAAATCCAGTCTTAGACGCTTACTAGTTGTGTGATTCTGGGCAAGTCACTTAATCCTGTTTGCTTCATTTTCCTCATTTGTAAAATTTGGAGAAGGAAATGGCAAACTACTCTAGTATCTTTGCTAAGAAAAGCCCAAGTGGGGTCATGGAGACTCAGACACGACTGAAAAAAAGGACTTATGCAGTTCTCTGTCTCCCTACCTGCTCAAAGTCTGGGTGTATAGATACTGCCTCAGGGCTTGGTCTTTCTAACAGTTCTAAATTCTAACAGAATTTCAGTCTTTCAGAGCCAGAGGAATCTTAGAAATCAGCTAGACCCACTCCCTTGTTTTACAGATGAGGAAAATTAATGGGAGATGGGGTAAGGACCTTTCAATTGCTCATGCAGTGAATTATTGGCAGAGTTTCAACTGGAACCCAGGTCGGATGGCAGGGCTCTTTCCCCTGGAGCACTGTGCTAGGAAGGTAGGATAACAGAAGCGTTTGGCTCAGGGCCTTCAACGTCCCTTCCTTCTCAAACTAACTCTGCCTGTTATGTCAATCAACTTGCCAGTTGTGACTAATCCTTTACTCCTAGTGAGTGGAATCCATGGAGGATCCCTTCCCGTAGTAAGTTTCAAGTATGAATAAATGGTAAAAGATCATGATAATTATACAGCCCAATGTGTATTCAAGTAGGTCTGAAGGAAAAGGAGAAACTAGTTGTTTGCAATAGTGAAGTAAGAAAAAAAAACAACCTAACATATTGATAGATGTTCCTCCCCCTGCTGCCCCCCAGCAACAGTTCTTTGAGCATCATGGAGATGAATAGTTCATAGGTTTTCTGGCCAATCAGATATTAAAATATTTCGGATTTCTCCCTGACACCCAAGGCTGTATTTATACAAGAAAGTCCTGGATCAAAAATGGATAGGTAGGCAGGTGGAGACAGAGAGAGAGAGAGAGAGAGAGAGAGAGAGAGAGAGAGAGAGAGAGAAAGAGAGACAGACAGAGACAGAGACAGATAGAGACAGAGACAGAGACAGAGACAGAGAGAGAGACAGAGAGAGACAGAGACAGAGACAGAGAGAGACAGAGAGAGACAAAGAGAGACAGAGAGAGAAAGAAAAAAGAGAAATCACAATGGATAGACTTGAAAACTGTGATCCTATGATTTTGTTGTTGAAGGAAACTCCTACTATTGAAACTCTCTTCACAGAGGTAGATTGATAACTTTTATAGGGCAGCTAGGTGGTACTTCCAGGTGGTACAGTGCATAGAGCACTGGGCCAGGAGTCAGGAAGATCTGAGTTCAAATACAGCATTTTGCCGTTTGCCCAGGGTCACACAGCTAACAAGTGTTTGAGGCTTAAACTCTATTTGCCTTAGATCCTTATCTGTAAAATGGGGGCACATTGGAGAAGGAAATGGCAAACAACTCTAGTATCTCTGCCAAGAAGACTCCATTGAACAACAAACAAGAAACTTCTAGTCTTGTAGAATTGCCTAGAGGCACAGAGAAATCAAGTGCTTTGCTCCAGGTCACACAGCTAATAAGACAAGGTAGGATTTGAATTCAGATCAAATCCCATTATTAAGACCTGTGTGTGTGTGTGTGTGTGTGTGTGTGTGTTTGTGTTAACAGAAGTTGGGGAAAGCTTCCTGAAGAAGGTGAGATTTTAATTGGGATTTAAAGGAAACCAGGGAGGTCAGCACACCATACCTTGGAGATACTGTAGGTTTGGTTCCAAATCTCTGCTATAAAATATAGCAATAAAGCAAGTCACATGAATTTTTTTGGGTTCCTTGTAAAAAGTTACATTTGCACTATACTGTAGTCTATTAAATGTGTAGTAGTATTATGTCTAAAAAATGGACATACCTTAATTAAAGATTTTTTTTTGCTAAAAAAACAAACAAACTGCTAAGTATCACCTGAGCCTTCAGCAAGTCTTTATCTTTTTGCTGGTGGAGGGTCTTGCCTCTACAGTGATGGCTGCCAACTCATCAGGGTGGTGGTTGCTAAAGGTGGAGATGGCTGTGGCAATTTCTTAAAACAGGGCAACAATGAGGTTTGCCCTATTGATTGACTCTTCCTTCCACTTGAACACTTAGAGGACATTGTAGGGTTATTAATTGGCTTGATTTTAATGTTACGTGTGAGGGAGTAGGGAGGCCTGAGGAGAGGGAGAGAAATAAGGAAACAGCTAGTCAGTGGAACAGTCATGGCATAGATAACATTGATTGATTAAGTTTGCTGTTGGTGCAGTTTGTAGCGCCCCCAAACAATGACAAAAGTAACATCAAAGATCACTGATCACAGATCACTGTAACAGATATAATAATAATAATAATAATAAAATCTGAAATATTGCAAGAATTACTGAAATGTGACACAGAGATGTAATGTAAGTATGTTGTGAAAAATGGCACCCATAGACTTGCTTGACACAGGGTTACCATAAAACTTCAGTTTTTTAAACAACCAAACAAAACCCCACACTATCTGTGAAGCACAATAAAGCGAAGTGCACTAAAATGAGGGATGCCTGTAGTCAGATGAGAGAAGGGAGAGCGTTCCAAACGTGGAGGACCGCCACAGAAATTGCCCAGAACATAGAGAGTCTTGTTAACGGAAAACCAAAGAGACCAGTGTCACTGGACTGAAGATGTGTAGGGAAGTGAGTTGAAGGAAGACTGGAAAGGCAGGAGGGGGAAAGGCTATCAAGGGCTTTGAATGACACACAGAGGAGCTTCCATTTGCTCCTGGAGCCAATAGGGAGCCATTAGAGCGTATTGAGTAGTAGGTGGGGATGACGTGAACAAACCTGCAGTTTATGAAAATCACTTTCCTGGCAGAACAGAGGATGGATTGGAGTGGGGGGAGACTTGAGGCAGGCAGACCCACCAGTCAGTTGTTGTAATAATCCAGGAGTGAGATGATGAGAGCCTGCCCTAGAACTGTGGCAGTTCCAGAGGACAGAAGAGGCCATATTTGAGAAATATTACAGCAGGCATTGGGAGGAGTGTGATGCCCTCCGTAGTAATAGGGAAGGAAAGAGTAAACCTTCAAGTGTTATATACATGCTATTATCACCATCATCATTATTAGTCTTGTATACTGGGTTCAAATCTCATAAAAACTGTGACCACGGGCAAGTCACATGTTCTTCCTGGTCATCATTTGTTTTGTTGGCAGAAATCTCTACCCAGGCCTTGAGGCCAATATGGCCTTCTAGGTCCTCAAGTACAGCCCTTTGACTGAGTCCAAACTATGAAGGCCTTGAGGCAGCATGTTCCCCACCCCTGCTTTCACAAACAAAATCATGGGACCTTTTCATAACATTGTCTCTGGGTGTGTTTCTTTCTGTCTCAGTATCTCTTTCTCTCTCTCTCTCTCTCTCTCTCTCTCTCTCTCTCTCTCTCTCTCTGTCATGATCTGTCTGTCTTTCTCATAATTTAAAATAATCCGGAAAGCTATTTTCAGCTTCATCCAGACAGATTCATTTACTATTATTGACTCTACCCTGCGTTTTGCAATTTTTAAAATCTTTGTTATTCCCTTACCTTGGATGCTTTCATCATTGCAGCCGCTTTGTACCCATCTGAATCTTTCCATTCTTTTCCTTCAAATCCTGATCTGTATTCTAACTCTTTTTGGAAACCTTCCCTGGCAACAGTGACCCACAGGGACTATTGATCTCTCCTTTGATTTCGCCTCACATTTATTGTTCATATCACATTTCTTTTTTGTAAAATGTCTTATGTTTCTAGATACATTTTTGTGTCTATATAATGTATCTGCTCAACTAGATTGCAAGTTCTTTGAGGGCCGGGACTGTAACTTCCACTTATTTGTATCCCCAGAAGTCATATACATAATGCTTTACACAGCAGAAGTACTCAGTTCATACCTGTTGGTCGACACAATTAACTATTGATGACCTTCCTGAGACTTGTTCATGCTTTGGATTATCTGGGGCAAGGTTTTAATCCTTGTCTTTGCCCAGTTATGGCAAATGCTTTGAGGCTAAGGAAGGGTTAATTAGGAAGGTAAACTTACTGAGGCTAAACAAATCATTGAATGCAGTCTAAAAACCAAATGGAAATGATTTTGAGATTATCCAGTATATTGGATTATCTGCTCTATCACCCTTTCCATTACTTTAAGCAGTTGGGGATTGCCAGCAACTCATATGGAAGCAGATTGTATTTGGATGTGTCTCCTTGAAAGGAATAGATGTCCTAAATGAGCTAAGACATGTTGTAACAGGCTGTTTGTGTGTGTGGCATGTATATGTATGTGTGGCATGTGTGTGAGAATCAGTCTACATATACACCAGAGGAGCCCAGTGGGTCTTAAGATGACTGATATTTGGCCTTCTGGGCTAGATAGGAGAAACTCCTAACTAACCCTGACTGCTTCGATAAACATCTTCCATGTAACAAGAAGGCAAAGGCTGCTTCTAACACAGAGAGCTTTAAGAAAAGCACAGAAGCCAGGAAGCAGAAGATTCTGTCACACTCTGGATGTTAGGAGGCCGTGCCCTCCAGCACAGGCTTTCTCCTGACACTTCCACATTTACTCATCATTATTCTTGCTTTTCCCTGGCATTCGAAGCCTGTACTGAGTGTTGGCATAATCTCCCCAGCCAGTAAATGCTTACTTGTGCGAATCTCCAGTTTGGTGGAGGTTATGACTTCAGCACTCCCTGGTTGAAGCTATCACTATTTTAACTGCACAAGAGATGAAGGTGGTACATACAATGGGTGCTGTTGGTAGAAGCTAAGGATAGATATAGCATTGTTCAAGATCTGATGGTTGGTACCTACGCGTTGGACCTAGAGGCAGGAAGATCTGACTTCAAATCTATCTCAGACACTCACTAGGTATTCTTGGGCCAGTCATGGAAGTTCCCAAATGAAATTTCCTCTTCTGTAAAATGGGGATAATAAGGTAATGTCACAGGTTTATGAGGCTTACATGGATACATATACATAGGTAGATAACTAGGAAGATATATAAATGTGTGTGAGTCTACCTGTGTTTGTGTTTATATATATTTTTATATATATATATATATGCATGTATAATTTGCAGATCTTAAAGTGATATACGTATTAAAAAAACAAACACAACTCAGTGGTTGTGAGACATCACATAAGCCTCCTCCTTACCTCATTATAGCCAAGAAGTTGTGAAGTCTTGCCCCACTCCCAACCTTGCTTTTTGCTCCACTCTGTCTCTTTACATCTCCACTCCATTAACCACCTGCCTGGTTCTAATACTTATCTCTTCTTTCTTGGATTTATGCAATAGTCTCCTGATTGGAACTCTAGCTTCTAATTTCTTCCTCCTTCTATCCACTTTTCACACAGGTGTCAAATTAATCTACCTAAAGCTTAGGTCTAACCACATTGCTCCCCTGCTCTAGAAGCCTTAGTGGTTCTCTAGTGTCCCTAAGATAAAATACAAACTCTTCAGCTTGGCATTTAAAGCCCTTCACAGTCTGGCTCCAGGCTATCTTTCCAGGCTTATTTCTCATTACTCACTATCTATACCATAAATGCCAGCCAGATATTCTAACTTGCTGTTTCCTTTAATTCAACATTCCATCTCCTGTCTCTCAGCTTTTGCACCTCCCAGAACTTGCCAGAGTGCCTGGCACGTAGTAGGCACTTAATAAATGTGTACTGACTGGCTGTATAAATTTGGACAGATAGACAGAAAGAAAAAGTATTTATTGGGCAGTATGTGAAAGATGACAAGACAAAGACAGTTTCTCGGGCTTAAGGAAGTAGGGGAGGGACTTACCAGACCAGGGGCAAGTCAGGAAGGTCTAGAGAGTCAGGGCAGGGCTGGGAGAGAAGTGACCATGGACCTGCACTCTTCATGACTGAGTAGTGAAATGCTAGAAATAGTGAATCGTGAAACAGTGGTTCTGGGCAAGAACTCACCAGTCAGAGAAGTAGGGGCAAAGGTTGTCTCTTCTGCTTGGAATACTCTCCCTCCTTACCCCTGCTTCCTAGAATCACATTCTTTAGCTCATGAACATATTTCCTATAGGAAGCCTTTTCTGATTCCTTAGTAGTTAGCATTTGTTCCTTCTTTCTGTCCTCCCTCCGTCCCTCCCTTCTCTCTGTCTCTGTCTCTCTGTCTCTCTCTGTCTCTCTCTGTCTCTCTCTCTCTCTCTCTCTCTCTCTCTGTCTCTGTCTCTCTCTGTCTCTGTCTCTCTGTCTCTCTCTGTCTCTCTCTCTCTCTCTCTCTCTCTCTCTCTCTCTCTCTCTCTGTCTCTGTCTCTCTCTGTCTCTCTCTCTCTCCCCACCCTCTTTACTCCCCTCTCCCTTCTTCCTCGCGAAATCTATTTCTGTCTTCTCTTTCTCCTATATGTGTGTGTATATGCATATATACATATATAAGTAAATACTAATATCTAGATTATATATGCATATATAGACACTCTATATAATGTACTTTTCTATTTACATATAGTATACCCTCAGCCCCAATTAGAATGTAATCTTCTTGAGGGCAGGGTTTTTTGTTTTTGTCATGTTTTGTTCTGTTTTTGCTTGTTTGTTTGTTTTGTTCCTTGTCTTTGCATTACAGAGACAAGCATGGTGCTTCACCCATAGTGGGCACTTAATACTGATTAAATTGGGAAAATGTGGGTTGTTTCCTAGGGTAGCCTCAGCTGTGTCCAGTCCTTCTTGGTTGGTGGTGAGGATGAGGATGAAATTCAGTACAAACTAAAATCCACTGTTGCCCTCTGCAGTGGACAAGCTACAGGTGTGGGTAAGTGGGACTTTCTTAAGTCCTCCTGGGAGGCTGTCTGCTAAAGGGGCTTTGCAGGGGTAAGCTCTGGCCCTGATTTGTGGCTAGCCCTGTGTTCCTAGTGGTTTGTCAAACTGGCTCCCCCTGCAGGGCCCAGCCAGGCAGCTCTGGCAAGGCTGCTTTGATGAATGAGCACAAGCCAACCCCCATCATTTGGCAGGTGTCTCGCCTTATTAGGAAGACTGCTTATTGGTTTGGCTGGAAATACTAGGAACATTGGGGAAGCCTGAAGTCCAGGGGGGGAAAAATCAGTTAATAAAAGGAAGCACCTGACTCAAAGCATGTTATTTAACCAAATTAGGAAATTAGCTAATATTGCAGTGCAAATTATGCTTTCCTTATGCAAAAACAGACTTAACCGAGAAAGCCCTCCCCCCAATCCCATTCAAAGCTTGCACAGACTCTTGCATTTAAAACAAAAAAAGTAATCTAATATTAGAAGTGTCAAATGTAGAATAGTATTTCATTAATACAGCTTCTCTTTCTCCTATTAAACTCTTTATCTTTTGCATTGGATCAACTGAAAATTGACTCCAAGTCTATGAACCTAAATAAATAGTATTTTTGCTTTAGTACTCCTGAGAATTTGGATTCTTGACATCTCTTTGCCCAGCGTGGGAAAGAACCCAAATCATCAAACAAATAATTGGTTCTTCTAATCTCTCTTAATTCATTAAGTTTCTTTTGACATAGAAATTACAGGTTCAAACTTCCATAATTCTTGACCATACCTGCATTTTCCATCTAGACAAATATATGTACTATGATGTCAGTATATGCTAATCTACTCTTCTAAGTTGTAACCATTGACTTTGCAGAAGAATTCTTCACATTACAAAGGTAGTTGTTGCAGGATTCCCTTTAAATTGGCAAGTCACCCTGTCTTGCTGTGGGCCTTCATTTCTTCTGATAAGGAAGTTATTGTAGAAAATCTCTAACATACTTTCCAGCTCCAAGATTCAATGAAAAAACAAGCTCCCCTGGTATATTTTACATATGATGAAGTTTATGGGAAAAATGAACTTGCATTCTCTTTATCCACAGATGCTTGGTCCCACCACCACTGTATAAATTTAAGCCTTCTTGAATCCCGGTCACTGCCATTATATTCATCTCCAAGGGAGTACCCTAAGTGGTGAAATAACGTATGTCATCTGAAACCTCTCAATGGCACCGTTTTCTGTCTCCTTCTATATTTGCTTCCAGAAAGAGGCAATTATTAGTTCAGGAGGAGATTAGACTGCTGTTGAAGGTGGCAATTCTGTTTTCCCTCCTTGATTCTCCAGTCCCCTTACCCCCAACCAAAGGCACCTGAGGATGCCCAGAGTTATCGTCATACATTTTCATGCTAGCCCATTCCCGTTTCCCCTGGGGAGAATCTGGCCAAGTATATATTCATTGCTATTTTCCCCATTATTTATTACCTAGACAGAATAGCATGATTAATTATTGATCATAGACTAGTAACTGATTAAAGTGCAGTTCTGATCAGCAGTCAAAAGTCATTTGTTTTCAGACATTCATAGTTCCTTCATAGCAAGTGGCAGAACAATATTCTCCCTTTTCAGTGTATAAAATATATGACACCTGTAGACCAGCTTTAGTTATAAACCAGCTCTGGAACCTTCATCTATACTTTGTCTTAATAAATGTGAAATAATGATTTGCCAAAAGAGAGCAACTGTTTGGAAGATTTACATGTGGTGAAGTACTATATGAAATACAATAAGGGAATTCTAATTAGAATTATTTCACATGGATTAAGCACTTCACCAAATAGAAATTCACAATGATAATTTCTGTGCCATCTGGGAACCATATCCCCTCCCACCCTCCCTCCCTCCCTCCCTCCCTC
>CM053595.1:236758442-236774956 GCA_028646575.1 Pseudocheirus occidentalis
AGAAATGAGACAAAGATACTGAGAAGCTGAAACAGAGAGAAAAAAGGAAAGAGAGGAAGGGAGGAAAGAAGGAAGGAAGAAATTCAGCTAGAAGTCTTGCTCCATAACTTTCATATTGGCAAGACATTCACAGTGGTTTGAGGATTCAATAACACCTATTACTTCTTTCGCAATAGTGGTCATTCTGCTTCTTGTGTTGTATCAATGGAAGAGAAGTTGAAGAAGATAAATCCAGAATCACTCTGTCTCCTTTCACAGGCTGACTGAGCTCCCAGTCAGCAGCAGACTAGCTAGGGATTGTATTAACAATCAATTAAAACCATCACTGAACAGCCAAAGAAATTGGTGTAAATATGGAGTGGCCTCCTAACTCTTTATTACTGTGTGCCTTATATCTATTTCTAACAGACCCTATTAGTACAAAATCACTGCACAGATCCTTAATATATTTTCCCAAAGAGGTTTGAATCAATTATGTTTTTAAAACACCAATTGAATTCAAATAACCAGTTGATTTTTTAAAATATATTTTGACCACAAACAACCATTTTCACTATCAATTTTCTTTTTCTTTTTTTTTTTGGAGGGCAGTTGGGGTTAAGTGACTTGCCCAAGGTCACATGGCTAGTTTTTTGTGTTAAGTGTCTGAGGCCGGATTTGAACTCAGGTACTCTTGACTCCAGGGCCGGTGCTCTATTCACTGCATCACCTAGCCACCCCTTCACTATCAATTTTCAATTGCTTATTAGGGCATCATGAGATAGCCACATCACTGGATACCTAAATGGGAATAATATTTTCTCTCCTTGCTATGAATCTATCTTCAATAAAGAGAAAGTTTAATTTTTACTGTTCATTATAGGAACAGTTAAGCTATTAAATGGTCCTGGAGAAGAGTAATTCTGGCCTTTAATTTATCTTGAAAAGCAGTATAAGATATAGGGTCCAGTTAGGTCATGTCTCTTTGAAGATGCCTGAGCCCCTCAGTGTAACCTGTCTTAATTCCCGTTTGACGTACTAGGAATTCTGGGAGAGTTCTATTTCCCTCACTGAAAGCCAAAGATCACTTAGGCCTCTGACCACTGCCAACATTAGCCTAAAGCAGGGGTGTCAAAATCAAATAGAAATAGAGCCCCGTGGGCTTCATATTGACTTCGAAAATGACCATACTTGGGAGTTCTGCAGGCTTAGTTTGGCGCTTGTCGTCTAAAGGATGAGGGACAGGTCCACCTTCATCCCCAGCTGCAGGGACAGGGACATTTAAATATCTCTTTGCCAACCCCCTAATTTACATATGATTATCAAAAGGGATTTCCACTGCCAGTTCAAATTACATAAATGGTGCGCAAAAATATACTTTCCTGGGGATCCTGCCTTCTGCCTCATGAGTGATAGAGCTGTCCCAAGGTCACAATACCAGACTCATCAAGCGGGGCAATCAGCCTAGAAAGCCTTCCCTACACATGAAGGCAAATACTTAAACTCCACCACTTGTCTTTAGGTTGGATCATTCCACAATCTATTTGGCAGATTTAATATTTCAGATGAAAAAAAGAGAGGGGTCAGAGCCAAAATAATTAATCCTAATGTATGTGGCAAAAATTTCAATTTGGCTAGTCCTTTGCTATGTGGAAAGGAAAGGAAGGATTAAAGCTGGTTATTTTTGAATTCCAGGTCACTCTTTTTGCTCTCAAGAACAGGGCCAGGACAAGGACCACTTTTGTGTGGCTTAGATGGTGGGCGTTTTTTTTCCTTCCCTTTGCCAGAGCCCAAATTATCTCCAAGTCCTTAGACCCATTAGTCTAATTAATATTAAGAACATATGCATATGCAAATTAGACCCCAGCACCCATATATTTCACTTTACCAGGCAGGTTGAAGGGTAGTTGGGTGAGTCAATCAAATGCCATAAATTGGCTATGCATAAGATCTCATTAATATTAATTGGGGTGTGGGCACTGTGCAGTAGTCCATGCCACCATTAGAAATGGCCCCCTTATTTTAATTGTTCAGCAAGAGTTTGAAAATCAAAGCCTCTGACCTGATTTAAATATGTAATTTTTTCCCCCAGGTAGTCTAGTGAGCAGCATCAGAACAGTATTAAAAAAAATACCAAGCAGACCTTTTCTGAGACAGATGGCACACAATGAGGTTAAAAAAAGTATCTTGAGATCCAACCTGCAAGAACAAAAAAAAAATTGCTTGCATTGTTGTTTTCATTATCTTGCTTCTGTCATTTCATGAGCTTTGTATCTTGCAAGGAAAGAAAGAAGGGAGAAAAACTGTGAAATTAATCTTTTGTGCATGGCCTGATAAAGAAGAGACACGCTCAGACAAAAGATAGACTGAGAGAAGGCACCGTGATTGATGACTAAAGTAAAGGTGTCAGAGGAGTATTATGTAAATTACCAGAGGCACAGACCATTTCAGAGAGAATGAGAGGGAGAGGGGGAGCGAGAGAAAGAGAGAGACAGAGAGATACTGAGAGGGAAGAATGCACCATCCATGTCACCAAGGAACTAGTCCCTGAACACCCATTTCTTGCCATCTTTCATCTCCTCAGACAAGCTCACCTCATACTGTATTTGGCTTCCACAATGTAACAAAGGGGGGAGGGGGGAGAACTGTCAACATTAGCATGAATCTAGTCAAGGCAAGGTTTGGAGAAAACAGAGTCTTAAGTGAAATCAGCAAGATGAGAAGTTTCGGGACGAAAGTAGTAGTGGCTGGAGGTGTGTCAACGGAGGTGGGGGCTGAGGCAGGCTTACTTCCTTTGTGCAGGGATAGGAATAGGATTTTTAAAAGCAAGGCAGACTTCCCTTCTATAGGACATTGCATATGTGTGCATGTGTCAGAGTATCTGGGAGGCAGGGTGAAAGTGACATCTAACTAGGGGTGGGGACCAGAGCAACACAAGACGAGGCTGATATTTCTGTATTTTTATGGGTTTTGTTTATAAATCAGGATTGAAATATTTTCCTGAACTGGTACATTCTCTCAGCTCCTCCCCCTTCCCCCACACCCACAAACTGCCTGATATTGTCCCAAAGAGTCGGAGACTTCTTGAGGTAAGGACATGAATGGGTTGTGAGCTGAGGCTGCCTGTTTTCCATGGGTCTTGAGTTGAATTTGTCAATTTATCTTAGCAAATGATGAGGAGCTTGCAAATGACCCCTCTGGGAACATAGTTCAGAACTAGAAAGACAGGGGCAGCTAGGTAGCACAGTGAATAGAGCATTGGCCCTTGGAGTCAGGAGGACCTGAGTTCAAATGTGACCTCAAACACTTGGCACACTTAATACCTTGGGCAAGTCACTTAACCTCAAGTGCCCTGCCTTCCTCCCTCCAAAAAAAAAAAAAAAACAGAACTAAAAAGATAACTAAGGGTAGGCAGACAGGCAGGAATCAGGATGTAGCAGGGATTCTTTCCTGGGGGTCTATGAACTTGGGTTTTTTGTTGTTTTCTTTTCATAACTGAATTCCTTTACAATCCTGTGCATTTCATTTTATACATTTAAAACATTATTCTGAGAAGTTCATAAGCTTCCCAAGGTGTCTGTGACACATAAAAAGGTGAAGTATCTCCGAATTATTGATAGATTTAGGAAGCCTCTCATATTGACCCTATCTACAAGTCAAGAGCTCATATGATATAGATGGAAAAGACTTTTTTTTCATTAAGGGCTGAACCAGAGAAAAGATTTAGCTTATATGTAGGCAACTAGATAAAACAGAGACCCCAGATTGCTGAGGCAATTTCCAAAGGAACCAGAGAAAGATCTTGAAATGAGGTAAAAAAAAAAAAAAAGGCTTGTATCTGTAACCTCACTTTGAAGTCCAGACATGAAAAAAGTGCTTCTTGATTTTAGAGTGTCTTTTAGGGTCAAGAGAGGTTTTTTTTCAGAAGGATGGATCTTAATATGATAATATGGGCAACTTAAAAAGGAAAATCCTAGCCAAGGGGTCCTGGGTCAAACTGAAGGATAGAGAAACAGAATTCTGAGAGTGCCAAAGGATAGCTTCGGCCAGCCAAGTTCTTGCCTACAAAATTTTGGTATTATCTCTGATTTTTCCCTCTCTCTCATATTGTTACCTAATGTTGATTTTTTCACTAGTATCATGACCCAAAACAAGAAGACAAAAGGAAGTAAGTAGACCAAACAAATGAACATGGGCAGCCAATATCCACTGCAAACTTGCCTTCTTCATTCAACTCCCTACTTTATTATCTCCTCTATTTCACTGCTAAACTCCTGGAGTTTGGAAGGGAAAGGAAAATGAAAAATCGGCTAAAGCTAGTGTCCCTACTTTCTTACCACCTGCTTTCCTCAAATCCTTGCAATCCTGGCTCCCTTTCTGACAGTCTACTGAAATGAGTCTTTTGAAGGGTACGAATCACCTCTGAATGATCAAATCTAAGGGTTTTTTTTATCTCCACACTTATTCCTACCCACACATTCCTCCTTTTTCCATTCTCTCCAACATTTGATAGTACTGATCTCCTTTTGGATATTCTCTTCTCCTTGACTTCAGGACTATGCCCTCCTTCTCTCCCTGTCTCTCTAACTACTTTTCTGCCTCTACTGTCTCCTTGTTCTCTTGAACTTATAATATGGGAGCAAGATCTAGTCCTTTTCTTCCTCCTTCTTCTTCTTTTTCTTCTTCTTTTTCTTTTTCTTCTTTTCTTCTTCTTCATCTTCTTCTCCTCTCTCTCTCTGTCTCTGTCTCTCTCTCTCTTTCTCTCTCTCTCTCTCTGTCTCTCTCTCTTTCTCTCTCTCTTTCTCTCTCTCTCTCTCCCCCCCCCTCCTTTCCTCCTGGTGATTTCACCTACTCCTATGACTTCCACTATGCTAGGTGTTAGGGAAAATATAAAGCTAGACAAGACATTGCCCCTGCCTCCCATAGTTTTAATTTCATTTCATTGAATATTACACAAAGAAGACACCAGGACAGAATAACATATGCTAAATACAGATATATAAAATGAAGTCCTTTGTAGGGTCTGAGACAAAAGTTATTGCAAACTGAAGGAATCTGGAAAAGCTTAATCAAAGAGATGATATTTGAGTTGCAGTTTTAAACTAATGGGAAGGAATTCAAGTATGAGGAGAAAGGAAAACATTTTGACCATAGGGAGAGAGTAGAGACACGGAGGCTGGGGAGCTCAACATACCTGTCTTTGGAGGCCAGAGAGTTTTTAAGCTGTCATATAGACTATGCGGGTGTGAGTAGTATAAGAGAAAAAAAGCTGCAGTGATGGGAAACATGAAATTGTGGAGAGAATTGAATTCTAGACAAAGGCATGTGCATTTTATGTATTAGGTGATAGACAGCCTTTGAAGATTATTGAGCCAAGGGGTGAATCATTAAATGGATGCATAGAGAAAATGGGTCTGATGGCTCTATGATGAATAAATTGGAGGAAAGAGAGTTGAAGTGTTATAGGAACTACACTAGGCATTCAGTAGTGGGACTAGAGAGGTATCTATATACGTTTATGAGGAGCAAGGGGAAACCAGGCACAAGAAACCTGACAAGTCAGGGAAAGGAATAGCAACTTGGAAAATAAAGAAGGTACCAGTGCATGAGACTCAGGGTAGAGAGGTAGGGCTGGGCAGGGGGAGGAGAATAATGGAGTGGGTTGCTGTAGACCTCTATACATTGGAGCATCACAGGTAGCTGATGAGGAAAACTGTACAAGGAGAAAATAAGATACAAAAGGTTAGGTGGTATAATCCACTTTATGAAAGCCTGTATGATCTTGTTTTGGTTTTGATGTTATTTTTGGCTTAAATCATCCTTCCAAACAGAAAATGGGGGCAGGATCCAAAAATGGTTGTGTTTGTGAGTGACCTGGGGAGATGATATTTACATGGACAAGATAAGCTGCAATCCATGAATAGAGACGCTGCCATCCACCCCCAGCAGGGAATGAAGGAATTATTTTGGAAAAATCCTGTCTGAGGCACTATGCACGCCAACATTTCTAAAAGAAATAAGTGCTGACCCAGCTCAGAAGACAGTTGTGCATGGAATGATGCACTGCCACAGGGGTGGGGGTAGAGGGACAATTTCACCAAATTATTCATCTTTTTTTCTCCAATTTTCTTCCTTTGCCACTTAATCATTCACAGTCTCAAATGTTCCCTGCTTCATGTGTTAGTCTTATCTTCTGACTAAAATGTGGATTCTTTGAGCTCAGAGACCATGTTTAATATTTCTTTATATCTCTCATTTTTCTTCCTATCCTCCTCATTTCCTTAATTCATTCACTAAGAGTCTGCAAACTTTGTAGACAGAGTTCATTACGAACATAGCATAGTGGTGGATTGACTTTCTGTATATAGTGGCAGCAGGGAATAATAGAAAGATCAGGAACCAGGGAATTCATAAGATGGGATACCTTACCCTGAAAGAGAAAGTTTCCTTTCCCTTTTGAGAGAGAAAGTTTATCACCAAAAGACTCCTGCCTACTCTGGACCATAGTGATGTTCCAAATAGAGGTCAGGGAAGCTAAGACAAACGTAGGCCATCTAGCCTGAACAAAGCGACTCGAGCTTTATTTTTTCCCTTCTCTTGAAGCAGCTTGAACTGTGAGTCAGGAAAACTGGGTTCTGATTATGCCTCTGAGAAAAACCAAATACATGACTTAAGGTGAATTACTCCACTCCTCTGTCTTAGTTCTCTGATCTCTAAATGTAGAAGTTTGGACAACTAGTCTAAGGTTAGTATATCTAAAATGTCTATGATATGACTTTGGTCACATAGTTATTCTCCTCAACGACCAAAAGGACTTGGAATGAATCAGTCAAGGATAGGTAATTTTCTCTTAGGCTTTAATGTACAGTCCCTTTCTTCAAATATCTTTTAAAATGGTCAGCCGTTCATTCAGAGAAGGTCCCACATTAGAGATTCCCCAGACATCCTGGTTGCTTAGTTTTGCAGCGCAGGCCCCAAAGTCTTCTTGAAAAGCTTTTTGCCTTCATTGTTGACCTTATGATTCATCTGGCTCCTGTTTTAAAACCAATTATTACGTATTGTCTTTTGAATTTCACCCCCTGACATTACTTTGACCTGACTTAATTCTATGACTGGCTTTTATTCAAAACTTTCATTTTAAGGAAGGTGTGAGAACTGCAAATGGCCTCCTTATGCTGTAAGTGGAAACAAGTGAATGGCACATTCTGAATGACAGAACAACCCTGAATCGGCAGTTGCTGTAATGTCCTTTTGCAACTCATTGTTCATTCTTATTACATAGATAAATGTGTATGTGTTTGTGTGTGTGCATATATATGCATGTATATATACATTTATACACACATACATATGTACTATATACACACATATGTATATCATGTGTATATAAATATGTATGTGCCTATATATGTGTATATGTATTTGTACGTCAATCAAAAAGAAAAAGACTGAGAATCAGCAGGCGTTCTTTAACATATTCTTAACAACATAGGAATGATGTCTGTATAATGAAAAGAGTACCAAACTAGAAATTGGGTTAACTAGATTTCAGTTCAAACTAATTCACTCACAACACAACCTTGTACAAGTCATTGATGTTTTTCTAAATCTCAGTTTCTTCTTCTGTCAAATGAGGGTTTTAAGCTAAATAATCATCTCTAAATTCTTTTCCGGGTTTAAAATTCTGTGACTATGAATGAATGAATAATTTACAATTTCTAGATCAACTTGATTTTTTTAAAAAACCAGGAAGTTGGATTAATTAGGCAAGTGCAACATCTCATTATTTTTATTCTAAATGTCATGTTTTGTATGAGGCAGCAGAGTATAATGGGAAAAACACTTGGAGAGAGGGCAGACCTGGGTTCAAATTTAGCCTCAGATACTTACTAGCTTGGTAAGCAAGGAAGTCATTTGCTTAACCCTTCTAAGCTTCAGTTTCTTCACCTGTAAAATGGGAGTGATAATTCCTCTGGCACTTACCTCAGGGCTATTGTGATTATTATCAAATGAGATAATGTGTAAAAAGTGCTACATAAATATAAATTAATGTCTTGTAGTAGGTATTCAATAAGCATTTGTTGAACCAAATATAGAATAAATGAATTAGGTTCCTTTTGCTATTACTGACACCAAGTAAATGACTGTCCTTGAGTGAAGAAGAAAGGGATCAATATTGCCACCATGCTGGATGTGTATTCTATCTTTAAGATATGTGCCAACTATGAACCAGTCCCCAGAAGACCAGAAATGTGTTTTTTGTTTCATATAGTGACAGGGGTATGAACCAACTTATTTCAATTTTTAAAAATAAAAACAACTCACTTCTATATACCTAGACTAGTCTGGGCAAGCGGGTTTTCACTGTAGAGGAGATGAGAATAACACCTCTCTTGAAGTATAATGGTCAATGTCTAGACGGGTGTTGAGGTGGAACTTTGGAGGCAGCTTTAATCCCTGACCCTCATGGTCCAAAATGCCTCTTAGTTCAAAGGTACCACTTCTCTTGATCCACCCCAAGGCTTCTAGGGTTTCAAGACTTCCTGACATCTCCATAGTCTTTTTACTGTTTTCTAAGGAGACTAAGGCTTTTGTTCGTACAGGAGAGAAAATAGCAAACATGCTAAGTCCACAGGGAAGCTTCACACCATCACCTTGGTGAACTGTTGGGATCATCGGAATTTTTCAGAGTCCGCAACACCACTGTTAAAAGGAAGCCACAATTCCTCTGAAGTTCAAAGTGGTTCACTTTGAGTTCTCTGGTTTCCGAACACAGTACAATCCTCCACTTTAGGAGAAGGCCCTTCTGTTAAAATGACACTGTTACTCCAAGATCAGGATGTAGTTTTTACACAGCTTCCAAGGGAAATGTTTCAAAATGAGTACCCATGACTTGGCTAAACCAAGAAATTAATACAGATAATACTTTCAAAGTGTCTATTTCACATCTTCCACCCAACCTTTCATTTCTGTTTTAGAAATGTAAACAAATTTTGTTCCCTTTTCTTACTTCAAGGATCTGAGATTTCATCTGGTGTGAGTACTGACTGATACAGACTGTGACTCCTAGTCTTCAATTAGTCAACTTCATGACTTGTTATGACCAAAACAAGTCCACACCTGGAGGCCAGTTCTCAGCAAAGACAAACTTCTCTGCCCACTGAGTTATTGAGCAGGGATGACAGACATAAACAGTCTGATCCTGGGTCCCTCCTTGAGTTCTACCCTCCTTGGTTGGCCTTTTTTGAGATTACAATCCATTGGCACAGCCCTTCAAAAGTCCAGGGTTACCTCCCCACATCAGAGCAGGACAGAAAGTTTTATGGAGGAAAGAAGCTTTTGGGAGGAAAATGCTTCTCTTTTATTTTACATAAAATGAAAGAAAAACTCCTTTCCTTTTTCTTTTAAACTCCTGAAAGTAAGAGTTTTAAAAGCTGAATCTATTGATTTTGCCCTAAGATCAATTTGCCCCAGAACATGTTTTTAACTGAATAATATTTTACTTTCAAGAGAAGAGAAAGCTTATAGTCTGGACATGGCACAAGTCAAATAAACAAAAAAGTATTAGAAAATCCACCTGTTTTAAATGATTATTTTAGTTTGTATGCAGGGCCAATCTTTGGCAAAATGGGGAAGAGTTGATCATCAGCACTCCTAAAAGAACTCTGCATAACACCACACCTTTAATAAGGCAGAGGTGCAGAGCCACTCCCAGGGAAGAGCTGGGAAGGCTTGTACTGCTCCATTTTCAAGCTCATGTGTGCCCTATGTCCCCCCAAGGACAATCATCCTGTGTCCTATCTCTCATTCTCTCTGCCTGCCTACTTTTCCCACCAAAATGTACATACCCTGTGCCTTCCTCCCTCTGGAGACTACTTTCTGCTGATAAATTAATCCATGCTAATGTGTTAATGGTTTAATGTGTTAAACCTCCTAGGTAAGAGATTAGCATTTTAACCTGGCCTTCCGGAAATAATGTCTTAACCCAAAGGAAAGGCCTCAACTCTTAGATTATCAGGCAGTGGAGGAGGGAATTTTTGTTGTTGTTGTTGTTGTTTTAATTTTAGGGGGAGTGGTGAGGAGAGGAAAGGACTTAAGTCCTTTCTGGTAGCATCCAAATTAAATGAGAAAGCAGCTGCTTACTTCATCTGCCCACATTATTGACCCTGTTTATAAGACTGGAAGTCTCTTTATAAAGGAGCTCTCAAAGGAAGTTGTCACTTCAGACTGCACAAACCAAAACCCTTCCAAAATCAGGTGCTTGGGGAAAAAATTGAAGTACTTTTAATAATTTAAATAGCTCTTCTCTGCACATGCCCAGAACCCAAATCCCTTTTCTAACTGAAGTGCTTATATAAAAATTTGACAGCTCTTATAATTTTAAATTGCTCTACACTGAGTATGCCTAGAACCTTGATCACTTCCAAATTCAAGGGCTTATAAAAATTTGAAGCACTCCAATAATTTTAAATTGCAATGCACAGTGTAGAGTGATTTAAAATTATTGGACTGCTTCAATTTTTTTTAAAAGGTCTTCAATTTGGAAGTGAGTCAAGCAGCATTCTAATACTGTGGCTTAAGACATAGTGGGCTGATCTAAAATTTAACACCTAAAAATAATGAAAATTAAACCAAATAAGCTATTTTTAAACATAAAGGGGCACTTCAGAACACACCTGAAAAGTTGGGAAATTTCTGGGTAAGAAAGTTGAGCCTTTAGCTCTGATGTGGTGGGGAAGAGAGTAAAATGACTGTATCAGAGAAGGGAGGAAGAAAATTGAGAAATGGGAATGGGGTCCTAGAAGCCTAGCAGGTCCTCTGAAAGCTTCTTTTCAGCAGCAAACAGAGGAAAAGAGTCAGAACTGATCCAAAGAAAACTTTTAGCTAATTCTGGAATGTGTACCAATGACTAGCAGTTCGGCATTATTGTATTCCTAATTTATGAACATTTTTAAAACTGCCTTATCTTAGATTTACTATATATTTTTCTTTTGGAGGTACTCTCTAGATTAGATTCCTATCTATTCTGATGCCTTGTATTTTAGTGAGGCAGGATTTTGGTTATAAGTCCTGTAAGTGCCCCTAAAAGAAGAATTCCGTAACTAGAATGATGCTGGCTAACATAGCTTTTTGACAGCCAAATACAAGGAACACATTTTGCCAAACATTTTCCAAAGAATATTGCACCTCCAATTTTGAAAATCAAAATAAATAATTTTCATTCATTTTTATTCATACAGGAGAGAAAATAGCAAACATGCTAAGTCCACAGGGAAGCTTCACACCATCACCTTAGTGAACTGTTGGGATCATCGGAATTTTTCAGAGTCCATTTTCATTCATTTCTGGATCTCCAACACCTTTTAGGATCTGAAAGGTCTTCTTCAAACACCTCCAGTCAAATGCAGAATAACTGAAGTCTCATAGCTAATGGTGACTTCCTTCTTTCCTGGTGTTTTATGACATATGTCATGGGGCTGAACCTCATTCCATGAAAAACAAACACATCAAAAACCCTAAAAGGAGTCCAAATATAGCTGTCCCCATGATAAACAGCACCTGTCTCGGATTCTGTCACAATTCATCACATAAGTAACCTGTGCTTTTAAACATTGTTTAAATACATTTTATTCAATAGGCTGTAATGGTGAGCTGTTATGCTCTATTGACTAGATAATGTGCATCTTAAAATATTGTGTAAATACATATTTACATGGTAGACTGTAAAAATTTCCCAGGGACCTATTACCATAAGCTTAAAGTGAGAATGAATCTACAAAACATGAATTTTGTAAAGGGGAGTTCCTCCCCTACACAATAACTAAATATTGCATCCCCTTTCCCCAAAAGGGAAAAAAAAAGAATGAGTTTGGGGGTGAAAGGTCAATTGGAATTAGCTTGAGGGAAGCTTGAGGGAGGTGAGTGGGAAAAGTTAGAGAGATTGCAAACCTAGAAAGAGGAAAATTAAGGCAGGCGTATTCAGGAAATCAATTATGGAATGAGTGAAAAGGAAGGCGTTTGAAGCATCTTTAACAGAACTTTCCCTGGACATTGGTTCTGTAGGTGAGAGTCTCTTGGACTCCATGATGATACCTGCTTAAAGGCTTTCTTTTTGGCAAGAGCAAAGGACCAACCAAGGTCAGAGCTGAGAGTGAGGGCTTTCAAAAGCCATTGTTTATTTGTTCAGATCTGCTTGTTGGCTCAAGCAACCTGGCTTCACACGTGGCATTTACTCAAGAGAAACTTTGTACTGACAGATGAACAGTGATTTCTTATTATTTCCAATTATTTCCCAATTTGGATAATATCCTTTATTATTGCTCCCTGCAATAATGAATGAATAAATTAATAAAAGACTATCTTCAGCAAAGGACATTTAGCAGTAAAATTTAAAAAGAGCCCCAATTAAGAATAACAGCCCAAGAAGGGAGTGATCAGGGTCTTTTAAAGCAAGATGAAGGTTTGGGAGAGGCAATAGGAAATAGTCAAGGAAAGACAAACCTCTAAGGAATTCACAAACATCTCAATGTCCCTGGGAATATAATAAATGGCTCCAAACACTCAGACACCATCTGCCAAACCCTGGGATGAAAAGAATAGACATTAGACACTGAGTCTAGATTTGGACATTGAATTCCAACTAGCCAGGGGCCCAGACAAAATGCCAGGGCTTCTTAAGCAAGCAAAATGGCTGAGCTATGCTCCCCAAGAAGTCCCCCACGGGGACCTGCTCTGAAACCTGCCCCAGCCCCCCAAGCCCGATTGTGAAAGTCACCGGGAGCTGATTAAGAATACTTTGCTAAGGAGCAAAACAGTTTGGGGGTCACGTGTCTGCAGAGATGTCACCATTTAATATAATGACAAAGCCTATCTATCACATGGGCATGAACACAGAACAATATAAAGAGGTTAACAGAAATTGATGGCATCCAAGGTTTAATTTTACACTGAATCGGAGTCTTTGGTGATTGAAATAGACAAAGATGTATAGGGTTATCTTGTTGAAGAGGCTTCGCTAATTACTGGCACTTGTCATTTCTCCATAGCTTTATCTAAGTCAGGAAGGCTAACTAGCTCTTTTTTTTTTTCCCTAGCGAGCATTGTTTGTTCAGCAGGCTTTTGCTGAGGAAGCCTTTTTCGTAACTGAACCTCATTATTAACAGGTTCATAAATAAATGAGTCCTAATATTTTTCTCCGTTAGCATTTATGATAGGGACATTTGGACTACAAAAGATTACACTTGTCTTTAATAAAAATAAGCACTTGGACATGAAGCCCATTAGGGCCTTGTTATGCTGAAGGAGGAGGAGGAAAGGGGAGGAACTGGAGCTTAAATAAAAAACAATAATAATAACCTGGTGTTCTTGTAGCATTGTAAATACAGAACACCTAAAGGAGCTCAATGTCATTGGCAACACTTTCAGCTCTTAAACTTTCTGCCGATGAGTTTCAGTTCTCTGAGATGCCAGACCAAGTAGACAAGGTTTTATTGTTGTTGGTGTTGCTGAAGAGTAGCTCAGTGCCTAGCCCTGTGTCTCATGTGGAAAGTGTAACCTTTTCTTTGCAACCTTTGCAATCTTTCTCCCTCAGGGAAAAATAAAGTGTATACGCAGCAAGTAGAGACCGGCATAAGGCAGTGTGTAGACACATGCTCAGTTGTATGCACCAGCCTTCCATCACTGTATTAGTTTAGAGAAGAGGAAATGTGTCATGGACTAGAAGTAGCCAAGAAGGATTTGGGTGAGACCTTGGAGGGTGATCAGAAAGAAATATGGGTGAGTTCTGGATAGGCAGAAGGACAGACATATTATTTTGGAGAAGAATTATGAGTTAAGGCATAAAGGCAGCAGTGAGCAGGATATGTACAGAGATGGTTAGAAGATGCCTCTTAGAAAGGATATCCCCCAAAACACTTTCCTCTTTCCCTTTCTTCATATGCTCCCTCAAAGATCTGCATAGCTCCCATGCATGCAAGTGTCAGCTCTACATAGTTGATTCTCAAATCTATGTAGCCAATCCTAATCTCTTTCCTGAACAAGAGACTACTTGCTGGATATCCTTGGATGGCCTGAAGAGATCAACTCAATGTGCTAAAACTAGAATTAATTTGCCCTCTTTGCTTATTTGTGTACATGTGGCACAAATATAAGTGGTAGAATAAAATCTCTTTGAAAAAAAATGATTATTTCATTTTTATCTTTGTCTCTCCTGAAACTAGCACAAGACTCTGCATGCAGAAGCTCTAAGTTGATAAATCTTTATGAAGCACCTGCCATGTTCCAGGTACTGTGCTAAGCTCTGGGGGTACAAAGAAAGGTAAAAAACAGCCTCTACTCTTGAAGAGCTCCCAGTCTAATGGACAAGATGCTTGAGATGTATCTTCAACGGGGATGGAGAGGGGGTATACAAATAAAAGAAGAGATGAAGAAAAAAGGGATCGGGAGATATGGAGCATCTTGACAATCTGTACGCCATTTTTGTTAAGGGACTGTGCTAATCTTGTCAGAATGCTTGCAATATTACACCAAAATTGGGAGTCTAAGTTAGATTATTCTATATTTGGAGCTAGATGGTCAGCCATCAATAAACATTTATTAAGCACCTAGTAAATGAAACAGAAATTATATAACATGGAATTAATTGTATGATACTGTTTACTTGAACATAGTGAGAGCGTTGCACTTGTTAGATGTGACAAATTATGAAGTGGTTGATATTTTTTCTCTTGTGAATAGCAAAGACTGTGTCTTGGTTGGATTTGTCTTTTCTTTGACTCTACTTACACATTGGAAGAAATCTAGTTTCCTGCTGAGTAGCCAAGAAGAATCTTCCATAAACTGAAGTCACCTATGTGTTATCACACAGCCTTTATCGGAACAAGATGAATAACAGAATTGGATTCATGTATATCACCTATTTTCCAGCATTTATCAGATTTTGAGCAGGTTTCTAAAAAGCATAGTCCTCCCCACTTGAAGACATATCCATTTTGCACATGCAGACCCCACATTTGCACATGAAAAAATCCATCATTGTGTATACAAATGCCAAATTGCAATGCAAATAGGCATTTGTGTGCCCAATTACCCATTTTGTGTGTTTTCAAAACGGATGTGCGGCAAATTCTGCAGGTGTGAGTCTGGTGGCCTGCAGGAAACTTGGCTCTGACTGTGTCAGCTCCAAATTAGGTGTCACCTCCTGATGATGAGGATGGAGGAAAGAAGGTCCATCTCAGGGATGGAGTTCCAGTGTAGTAACAGGTGTAAAAACAGACAGGAAAAAGACATTCTGTGCAAAGAGAAGCTGGTAAAAATAGATTAACTTTAGAGATATAAAGACAAAAATGAAAGTCACTTCCCCTGAGGAGCTTCTATTTAAAGTAGAAAAGCACTTCCGTGACACAAGACAATGGCTGGTCTTGTTTGGCGAAAGTCACTTGACTTCTTTAATCCTCAGTTTCCTCAGTAAAATGGGGAGATAAATGACATAATATATAATGAGGTCATCTCCACACAGGAAGCATAAAATGGTGTCATTGCATGGCTTAAAGGGAGACCAGAATAGACATCTCCAGCCTCTCCTCCCCCCAACTCTCCTCCAAGGGAGACTTTTATTCCTGCCAGAAGGGGAAGAAAGAGGTTTAATCCAGAAGCTTGACTACTCTGCTATCCTCAAGATGAGGAGGCACCAGGTGAGAATTATATCATATTAGAGGGGGGAATGTATTTTTTAGGTTCAAGTTAATCTTTTGATCACTTTTCATTAGTGAAGAAAGGAGGAGCCAAAACTCTATATCCAAAGCTTGACTCAATTCCCACAAATACCTAAATACTAGTTCCCATAATGAACATAGCAAAAAGAAAAGAAACCAATTTATCCAAGTTACTAGCAAAATAGAAATCAGAGAAATGGATGTATAGGACAATTAATACTAGACAATACAAAGAGAAGGAACTCAACCAAGTTCAACTGAGCTCAATCAAGAGAAAGTCTAAGATCTCACCCAAGGGGAAATTCCCAGAAGTCTCTAGTATAGCAAGCTAAGGATAGGGATGTGATGGAAACTATTAGCTCCCCTCATGCTGACTGCCCCATGGTCTTATTCTCCTTTCAGCAGCTTGAAATGGTGTTGGCATCATCTATCATCTATTCATTCTCATTCCCATATTCTCTCTCTCTCTGTCTCTCTCTGTCTCTCTCTCTCTCTGTCTCTCTCTCTCTCTCTCTCTCTCTCTCTCGCTGTCTCTCTCTCTCTGTCTGTCTCTCTCCTCTCTCTGTCTCTGTCTCTCTGTCTCTGTCTCTCTCTGTCTCTCTCTCTGTCTCTCTCTCTCTCTGTCTCTCTGTCTCTGTCTCTGTCTCTCTCTCTCTCTCTCTCTCTCTCTCTCTCTTTCTCTCCTTTTAGTTTACGCATCATGTCAATTTCAGCAGACTTCCATTTCTGGTTAATTTTATCCATCTGATCCCATTGCTACTCCCATGATAGGATATAGACTCCCATGCAGTCTCTGCCTCCAGACCAATTCAGCATATCACT
>CM053595.1:236775456-236801192 GCA_028646575.1 Pseudocheirus occidentalis
TTTGATGATATATTTCACATTGCCTTCTAGTTTTTCATTTGTTTGGATCTGTTTAATAGTATCTTGATTTCTCATAAAGTCATTTGCTTCAATTTGCTCCACTCTAATTCTGAAGGAATTATTCTCTTTAGTGAGCTTTTGAGATTCTTTTTCCATCTGGCAAATTCAACTTTTTAAGGCATTCTTCTCTTCATTGAATTTTTGGGCCTCTTTTGCCAATTGAGTGCATCATTCTCTTTTCTCTTCCCAATTTTTCCTCCACTTCTCTTATTTGGTTTTCAAAATCCTTCTTAAGCTCCTCTATGGCTTGTAAGCAGTTTACATTTTTCTTGGAAGCTTTTGGTGTGGGAGTTCTGACTATGTTGTCTTCTTCCTGTTCTATTCTTTGATCTTTTTTGTCCCCAAAAAAGGAATCTAAAGTTGGATTGCTGAGCTTGCTTTGCTTCCTTTGCCTGCTCATGTTGCCAGTCAATTAACTTGATTTTTGAGCCACAGTAGATCTCTGTTTCCTGGATGAGAGCTTTGTCCCAAATCACTGGAGTTTTTGCAGCTGCCAGAGCTATTAGGGGGCCACCATCTCTGTAGCCCCCATGAGCTTTGGCTCACTGGTCACACAACTCAGGACCACCAACCAAGACCATGATCCTGATCCAGTCAGTCAGATTAATGCAAGTACACTTAGCCTATGAATGGTTGCTTGGCCCCCTTGCAATCTGCAGGCGGCGAGCTCTGAAGCAGCCATGTGGAGGCAGCTGCACACTGCCACTTCTGCTGCTTCCTTGCCACCGGGGCCAGCAGCTGGACCCACTTCTCTCCCCCAAATTTGGCTGAGTTCCACTGACCTTTTACTTTGTCCTTGGTTCTTATGAGTTGATAATTCTGGAAAGCACCACAACTGCCAATGATCTACCCTCCCGAGTGCTCTAGCAGCGGTTTGTCCTGGCCACCCTGGGGCGAACCTGAGGTTTCTGGGTCCAGCTGGTTTCAGCTCCCAGCGCTCTGCAATGAGCCCTTCCCATTTACCCACTGGGCTGCCCCCAGTGGGAGATGTGTTTTTCTGTAATTTTGTGGGTTTTGGAGCTCAACAATTTGTTTAGAGTCATATTTTATAGGTATTTGAGGTGGTTGTAGAGGGAGCTACGGAGTTCTCCTGCTTCTATGCTGCCATCTTGACTTTGCACCCTATACTATTGCTTCTTGAAAGGGAATTTCAACTGACTGTCCTATATATCAACTCTTTGTGATTTCCCAGAATAAAACTTCCTTCCCAGAAATGTACCTATGGTCCTTCCCTATAAGAATGTAGGCTCCTGAAGGGCAGGGGTGCTCTCTCTCTCTCTCTCTCTCTCTCTCTCTCTCTCTCTCTCTCTCTTTCTCTCTCCCTTTCTCCCCCTTCCTCCCTTCTCTTTCTTTCTGTATTTATTCCTACTGCTTAGTACAATATCCTACACACAATATGTGCTTAATAAATTTTTAAAGGTTAACTGTTCTCTGGGCCCCAGTTTCCTCATGTGTAGAAATATGGATTTGGATTATATGGCCTTTTATATCCCTTTCAGTTATAAAATTTTAAGTATCACTGAAGCTAGGTGGTGCAGTAGAGAGATTATAGGACCTAGAGTCAGGAAACTCATCTTCCTGTGCTCAAATCTTGCCTCAGATTCTTAATAACTGTGTGATCTTGGGCATGTCACTTAATCCAATTGGCCTCAGTTTTCTCATCTATAAAATGAGCTGGAGAAGGAAATGACAAACCACTTTAGTATCTTTGCCAAGAAAACTCAAATGGGGTCATGAAGAGTTGGATATGATGGAAAATAGCTGAATAACAACAAGCCAAAGTTTAGAAGTTATTTTTAATAGGAGGCCTCAGGAACTAAGAGGCAGCATGGTGTTGAACGTGTAATTGAGCACTGAACTGAGAAGGGCTCCAACTAGTCACACTCTACTATTCTGGCTTTGCCACCGTGCCTCAGTTGCCTTCTACCCCACCCCTGAGAGTCCCTTCACCCATTGGGGAGTTCCTCCTGAAATTTCCATTTTGAGGCAGGGCCCAGACAAGTCATACTTTGTTCTCAAGATTGTGCCACCAAGCCACTGTGTGGCACCTTCTCCTCCTTCCTTTCATTATCTTCCTATATTTCAGTCTAGCATTCTCTGTCCATATTTTTGCTAGTATTTGTATCCCCAGAACTTAGCATGGCACATAGGACAGGCCTATTGACTTGACTTTCTGACTTTCTGTCTTGACAGAAGGTTGACAAGGTTGGGCGACCTTGAGCAAGTCACTTTATTACCTCAATTCTCAGTTTTCTGGTCCTTACAACAGATTCAACAGAATACACATTCGTATCTTTATATCCACATTACCTAAACTAAATACACAACGAGTGCTCAATAAGTTATTGTTAATTGTCAATTCATTGGTATGAAGGATTAACACTATTTGATTACTAAGTTTCTCATTCAAATTTCCTCTAATTGGAAGTTTCTTTCATCATACTGACAATGCCTGCTACTGTGCTAGACAAATAGTAAGTACTCAGTATTATTCAGTGACTGACCTTGCCATTAAAAGCTACCTCAAACAAGAATCACAGAGTTTTAAAGATAGTGAGAAATTGTCTATCTCCTTTTTATTTTATTTTGCTTTATTAGAGGGGAGAAGGCAGGAAAATTGGGGTTAAGTGACTTGCCCAAGGTCACATGGCTAGTAAGTGCTAAGTGTCTGAGGCTGGATTTGAACTCAGATTCTCCCGACTCCAAGGTCAGTGCTCTATTCACTATTCTGCCTCGCTACTGCAGTCTGTCTCCATTTTAGGGATGAGCCAAGGCCTAGCAGCACTGTATTGAGCCTTAGTCACCATTTTTTCTTTGCTCCAAAGAGAAGGTTTTCTAGCTTGGTAGTTTCACATTTTCTTGACAAAAGATTCTGTTTTCACATCATTAAAGATCGTAACTGTGCTTGGAGTTCCCTGGTCATGATTTTGGTGCATCTGGTGTCCTTTGCCAGGCTACAGCTGCAGAGCTGATGTTGGAATGGGGAAGTGTTAGGCTGGGTCAGAGGCATATCACATAAATGAATTCACAACTGACTTTCAGGCTGCTGGAGTTCCTGGGCATTAAGGATGCCATTCTCAGCCACATTTGGATAACAGGACACTTATGGAATTCATTTTGGGTTTGGCAAGTAGAACAAAGAATCTGGGCTGGAACCAAAGAGGCGTAAATGTAGCCCAGATCCAGGGGTTCTCTGGTGGCTTGTGGATGACCCCCAAGTGGTAGGGGAGGAGAAGGAAGCCTGTGTATGGGAAAGGGAGATCTTCAAAGATCCCTCAGTAAGCAAAATTTAGGGGGAAAACATGGCAGAAACAGAGAGGGGAGAATTCCAGAGAAGATGGATTAAATGACTGGTTTCATAGATGAGCAGATGTCAGAGCGCTCTCTCTAGGACAGTCTTGTACTCTGTGATAGAGCGTTATACCAGATGGGAAGTGAGATGTGTGTCTTACATCTGTACAGGGAATGCACACAGTAGCCTCTAATAACAGTATATGTCACTGAGTGGGAGGTCAGCAAGGCAGCCTGGCATAATTTAAGGAGTGACCCACTTGGAGTCAGAGGATTTGGGTACAAATCTTGGCTCTGACACTTTCTAACTGCGTGAACAGTGGCAATTCATTTAACCTCACTGAGACTCAGTTTCCTCATCTGTTTGAAGAAGGGATGGGGTGGGGAGGGTGAATAATGCTTGTACTTCCTTCCTCATGGGGTTGTTGCAAAGGAAAGTGCTTTGAAATCCTTCAAATGTTATAAGAAAGGGCATGTTATTGTCCCAAGTATGGGGAGAATGAAAAGACTTGGGGAGACGGGGGCATAACTGTAGTCCTTCCAGACTTTATACCTACTTTCAGTGTCTCCAAGTATCATCTCCCCAAATTATTCTCATCATGTTTAGCCAACCCACACCCCACAAATAAACACCCTGGTGTACCCTGTTATGCTTGAAAACACTCTAAAACGTTCCCTGTCCTTCCTAGATGGGGGGAAAAATCCTTTAGGCATTAGATGCTGCAGTAATTACTATATAATGGAGTAAATACTATACTATAATAATTAACTTGTAAACCTTGAAATAACATTTACTGTAATTTAGACCAAATATGAACTGTGAGTAATGAAGCCCAATCCTACATAAAATCATTCACAGTGCGCTTTAAACATATGCCTGGAAAACAGAAAGCAGCAGTTTCACATCGTTACCAAAATGGGCCCAAATGGTGCCCTCCCATAGCATAAGTGCATACAGCTGCTATTATTTTGAAATATCTTGTTAGCATTTTTTCTTGCTCATTTTAATAAATCCCCTTCCTCTTCTCTCCTTCTAAATTTTCCTTTCAGGCTGTTGATAAGACTCTCATACATTTTGTTTTTAATCTATTTTAAAACAGATCTTTGAATTATGCTCTATGTTCCACTAATATTTGCACCCTGGGCAAGGGGTTTAGGATGGACAATGGGATGTGACTGATTAAAGATTATTCTTCCTTCACTGGGAAGAAAATAGAAGAAGATGGACATTGAAGGGAAGGAGGGGGGGGGGGAAGCTGTAGAACAATGCTAGCTTTTTGTGGGGAGGGTATAGGAGTAATGAATAAGGTTATTGATATCCCTGAGGAGGACTGGTTATTCAATGAGCAAATCAATGAATAAAAAAATAGACATACATAGGTGAAAGGTGTTCTACTAGGTATTGGGAATACAAAGAAAATAGAAAAATCATCCCTGCCCTTAAGGAGATAAAATTATAGTATGGCATACAATAGGGATACGTTGTTCAGTCATTTTACATCATGGTGGATTCTTTGTGACCCCATTTAGGTTTTCTTGGCAAAGATACTGGAGTGGTTTGCCATTTCCTTCTCCAGCTCATTTTTCAGGTGAAGAAACTTAGACAAACAGAGTTTAGTGACTTGCCCAGGGTCACACAGCTAGCTAATGTCTGAGGCTGAATTTGAACTCAGGTCTTCCTGACTCTAGGCCCAGTGCTCTATCCACTGTGCCACCTAGCTTCCCACTATATGTGTGTGTCTACACACACACACACATACACACACTTATGTGTATATATATATATATATATATATACATGTTTTTTACATATATAGTTATATACAAAATGAACAAAAGGTAGCTTTAAGAGAAAAGGTAATCGCTTCTAAGGAGATCAAGAAAAGCATCATGGGACAAGTGGCCCTGGAGCTACGATTTGTAGGAAACTGAGGCTGTATTGGAAGCTCCCAATCTAAAACAGTAGCCTTACTTTGAGCACTGACCTCCCTGTTACACTCAAGCAATCTGCAGTCAGTATAAAAAGACTAGAGACAGACTCCGAACCTCCGAGGTTGTGTTAGATTGGTCCATTAGACTGCTGAGCTGTGTGGTTAGGAGGGAGAGAAAGCAAGAGCGTCCTGAGATCTCTTTATAGTGGAATAGTACAGCTTTGAGAAGTCTGGTTACTTGGGTGACTTTATGTATTAGTATTTTTGAGTCCATGTGCTTTATGTATCTATGGGGGAAATCTTGTGTTGTGGCTTGTATCATAAACTGCCTGAGGTCTTAGGCATGGAACACATCAAAGAGCTGGGCATTAACAACATTTTGTCACAAGGTTGGTCCTAGTTGTATCCTTGAAAACATCTTCTGAGCCCTGCTCTGTTTTTCTCAACAGGCCGGTTTTAAGAGTCTTGTTGTTCGTTATGTCGGACTCTTCACGACTCCTTTTGGGGTTTTCTTGGCAAAGATATTGGAATGGTTTGCCATTTCCTTCTCCATTTAAAAGCCTTAGGAACCTTGAAATCATTGGTTTTAGAACCTTGATAAGGAGCAGTAATTGGAATGTGCATAAAGATTTTTCACTAATTTATTAGAAAAGTATCTAATCCTTTCAGAATATGACTTTATTCTATAACCATTCTGTACTGACATTTTAAAATTCAATTCAACAAGTATTTGTTTAGTGATTACTATGTTAGGCTCAGGAGATAGACAAAGAAATACAATACTGCCTTCAAAATACTTAAATTTTACTGGAGAAAACAGTTTATACCCAAAGATGCAAATAGAATACAAGGTTAATACAAATTCAGTTTTAAAGGACTATAGAAGGCATGGGCAGTTGGGGGATCAGGAAAGGCCTTAGGCTGGTGGTAGCGTTTGAGTTAAGCCTTTAAGGAAGGTATGGGGTTGTAAGAGGCAGAGGGGAAAATGTGTCTACAGAAACAAACTTGTTTAGGAAGGAACCTAAAATGAAACTCAGTTGTATAACCTTGTTGAACTCCACTCATTTTTCTTCAACCAGTCACTTGGTATATGGAGAAGACGGAATGGGGTAAGAGCCTGGACTAGGTGTCAGAAGATCGTGTATTTGGTATCTGTTGTACCAGTTTGCTAGCTGTCTGACTTGGAGTTTGGGTGAGGGAGATTCACTTCCCCTCCGTGGATCTCATTGCCTTCATCTGGAAGACAGGTTTAGACCAGACGATCTCTAAAGTTCCCCCCAACTCTCACATTCTATAGTACTAAATCATTCAGCTCATCGTGGTTAAACAAAATAAAATTACTTCCCTCCATGCATTAAGGAGTACCTTAGGAACCTGAGAAGGCTCATACTCCTCCTATATCTCAGCCGTGGTTTGATGTGAGCATTCCCAACATCTCTTCATTCCAACATTGTAGACCCTGGCTTCTGGGTAAGTTTCCTGGTACTTAGCTCAATTTCGATGAAATTTTATTTATTGTTTGCTTTTCTAGGGGAGGATCAGAGATGAGAGTTGGATGCTTTCAAGTACTACTCCCAGCCACAAAGGGCTATGTATTTGAAATTCCAGCTATTACTAGTCCAGAGTTTAAACTCCTGAGTCTCCTTAGTACTTCCACAGCCAATCCCCCCGAAAGCTGCTAAGTTAATGCACAGGACGATGCACCTCTGAAACTGACTCAGAGTTAATGCATGTAATTACTTAGCACAACAGTGGTTAATGTGCCCTGAATTTCTTTTTTTTTTTTAGTAGAGGGCCTGGGATTGATAATTTGGTGCCTGATTTTTTTTTCTGAATGTTCCAATTTCTCTGATGTGAGTTATATTGGGCATCTTGCTTCTTCTGTTGTTTCTAGCTTGTGCATACCAGCCTAGTTGTCCTAATTCTCCATCTACTCTCCCACCCCACCATGTAGACAGGGTTCAGGTGCCAGAGAGAACACTTGCAAGGACACCGGTTCTGAAGTTAGAGTATCTCAGCTCTCCCATTCACTCCCTACATGACTTTAGTCAAGTCATATAAACTCTGTGGGTCGCAGCCTCTTCATCTGTAAAATGAGGGAAGCTAGGCTTCTAGCTTAATGAGCTAAAAGTTCCGTTCTGTGAGTGAATTGTCTATAAACAACACAAATACAGGGGTACAGTGGGGTAGAGGACACAGCCTTTGTACTCAGGCACCTTAGGATTTGTTTGGGGAGATAGGAGAGAAAAATGCGGCAATATTGGTGACAGTACTAAGCAGTAAATCAGCTCTCCTCCAGCCATCTGCTAGATGCTTCTACCTGAATATCCCAAGGGCAACTCATACTTAGACTAAAACAGAACACTGCCCCAAAGAGAACTTTTCATTTTTCTCTATCCCCTTACTCACTTCTGACTTCCTTACTTTTGTTGAGAACACTACCCCTCTGTCATTCATTCAAGCTCACATTGGAGTTAACATCTCTGACTCATCACTGTCATTTGATGCACCCCCTTCTCTGTCCCCCCCCAATACAACCAGTCACCAAGTTTTGTGATTTCTGCTTCCTCAGTATTTCTCTGATGTGGCCCCTTCTTTCCATTCACACCATGACCACCCTAGATCAGGCCCCACCACCTCTCTCTTGTAATATTACAATTGTCTCTTAATTGACGTCTTTGCATCTGCCCTCTACCCTTTCCAATCCATCCACCACAGAGATGCTAAATTGGTATTAAAATTCTGACCATGTTAAATGTCACTCCCCTGCTCAAGAAACTTCAACGGCTCCCTGTTGCCTCTAGGATAAAATAGACTCTCCTCTCTTAGGCTTGTAAAGCTTTTTAAAACTAGGCTCCACCAAAACTTTCTAGGGTTGTTATCCCCTGTCATGTATCCTAAATTTCAGTCAAACTCTACTACTTTCTGTTGCTTGTACATGACATTCTGTCCTCTACTGGCTCCCCTCCTCCCCCACATATTTGGAATGGTTTCCTTCATTAGCTCCCTCTCTCAGGGTGCCCCTCTAGCCCCTCTCAAGTCTCAGACCCAGTACCACCGCCTTTGAGAAGCCTTACCTGATGCCCTCAGCTGTTGACGCTGCCCCCTTACCCCCTGTCATTTTATTTACTTTGTCTATCTTCTGTATTTACTGATTGATGAATATTTTTATAGGGTCGTAGGGCCAGAGCTGGAAGGGACTTCATAGCCCATTTAGTCCAGCCTCTTCATTTTACAGAAGAAGAAACTGAGGTGCAGTGAGATTCAGTGATTTGCCCACCAAAGTCACACAAGTCACATGTTTTTGAACTTCAGAGCCAATGCTCTTTGCAATCCTCTCTCCCCCACCATAGCATGGAAGCCCTCTGAGACCCCCTGATTCCTGACCCTGGAATCTGGAAGACTCCTCAAATCCAGTCTCAGCCACTTCCCCTGTGACCCTTGGCAAAACACTTAATCTCTTTTTCCTTATGATCCTCACAGGGTTTTTGGGAGAATCAAATGAGATGACAATACAATGACTGGCACATAGTAGGTGCTATAGAAAAATATCCCCTCCCCACTTAGTGCATGGCACATATTAGGTTCTTAATAAATACCTATCACTTTTTTTTTAATGAGTCGAGGTGTGGCACATGTTTGTAAACCCAACTGCTATTATCACAAAGGCTGAAGCTGGTGGATTGCTTGAGCAATTCTGAGTTGTAGCAAGGCTAAAGCCAATAGGCAATCTTCACTATGTTTGGAACCAATATGGTAAGCCTCCAAAAGGAGGGGAGCAGGCTGCCTAAAAATGGGAGAACTGTTCCTGGTTAGAAAAAGAGCAGTCCAAAGCTTCTCTGCTGATCAGCAGTGAATGGACCTGTGAGTAGTCACTGTACTTTCAGCCTGAACAAGGGAAGGAGACCTAGTAGGAAGGAAAGAAGAGATAAAGGAAAGAAGAAAGAAGGGAAGGAAAGAAGGAATGGAAGGAAGGAACAAAGGAAGGGAGAGAGGGAGGGAGGGAAGAAGGAAGGAAAGAAGGAAGGAAAGAAGGAAAGACAGAAGGAAGGAAGGAAAGAAGGAAGGAAGGAAGGAAGAAAGAAAGTAAAAAAAGAAGAAAGGAAGGAAGGAAAGAAGGAAGGAAGGAAGGGAAAAGAAGGGAAAGGAAAGGAGAGGAAGGATGGAAGGGAACAAAAGGGAGGGAGGGAGGAAGGAAGATAGAAAGAAAGGAAAGAAAGGAAGGAGGAATGGAGGGAATGAGGAAGGGAGGGAGGAAAGAAGGAAGAGAGGAAAGGAAGGAAGGGACAGGAAAGGAAGGGAAGGATGGAGGGGAACAAAGAAAGGTAGGAAGGAAGAAAGAAAAGGGGAAGAGAGAGGGGAGGGAAAAAGGTAGGTAGGCTTATGGGCTGGATGTGTTCAGAGAATAAAGAGATCATTGTATATTAAGGTGATCAGAGAAGGTTTCACAAAGGGGATGGGACTTGAGTTAAGCTTGAAAGGTAAATAAGATTTAGCTAAAACTCAGAAGGGAAAGTTTTCTAGGTAAGGGGCACAGCAGGTACAAATGCATAGAGGTAAGTTGGAATGAATAAGCTATGTTGGGTGACAATAAGTAGAAAAATCAAATCAGAGCAAAGAATTTATGTAAGAGAATATCTAAAGCTCTTCTCCCTGCATACAGCTCCTTAGGCAGCTGACTTCACATATTCCAAGTTCTCTCTCTGGCTAGAAGCTGGGCACTGTAACCTCTGGTGCTAAATTTCTCTCCCACCCCCACCTCTCCCCCTATCATGTTGACTACTCTCTATAATGCCTTACACATAGTAGGCATAGTAGGTACATCATAGATTTTTTAAGTTTGATTCAAAAAAGATTGTGTTTGCTCTGAAGATCCCAGAGGAGAATCTGCACCCTAAATAAATATTCCAAGTGTTGCACACCATATGTCCATAGCTTAAAAAATAATTTTAAAGGGCAGGAAATGAGCACATATGTGTGCATCTGTAGACAGCGGTCTGCTGAAATCAACATGTATGATATATTTATCACCAAGCCAAACATAGTTGTGTGTGTGTCTATTTCTGAACACCCAAAAAGGAAAAGCAAGAAAATCCAAATTCCAATGGCATCATGTGATTGTCATTTTGGAAGAAGGTTGTGTGTAAGGAGAGCTTCTTCTATGCCTGGAAAACTTTAAGTGGGGTGGGGGTGAGGGGGGAGAATGATGTATTTAAAGGTATTTTAATGATCATGAAAGACGCTGGATTAATAGGGCAGGAAACTAAGGTTCTCATTTTATTCCCAGAAGAAAAATAAAAGGGCTGTAGTTCAGCCTTCCCTGAAGTGTCGTAAACTGGATGGAGAGAGGCAGCCCCCAGAGATGCCCATTCTTAGTCTCAGTGGTCCACTTAACTGTTGGTCTGTCTGCCCAAGTTTCTACTATACTTATTAATTAACGACAACTGTATGGTGCTTCAGTAGCGGGAACCTCCGAGGGCCTCCACAAAGAGACTTTCTCCTCACAGGCTTGCATATGCAAGGATGTTATGGAAACTGGTTTGTCTAGTCCTGAATTCTCAGCTTGGCTTTCAAGACCCTCAACAATTTAGTTTTGCCCTGCTTATACTATATTACTTCTTACGACTCCTACATTCAAAGCCTATACTGTAGCCATGCTAGGTACTTCATTATTTCTAACAAACTGTGTACTCATTCTAGCCTTAGGGCCTTTGTTCATACCATTTCCTCATCTGCAAAGTACTCTCACTGCACCCTACAAATCTGTGTTTTACCCATCTCTGAATACCCAACTCAAACATCACTTTGTCCAGGAAGCCTCCCCCGATTTAACCAATCCTTATTGATCTCCCTTCTATAAATACTGACAGTGTCCATATTCTACATTTATTCCTTCTGCATCACCAAGGTTAGGGGTGGGGAGACCCAACGATCTAGAAAATCTGTATATCAATTTTTGGCCATCCCTTTATACAAGAGAAGAATTCTGAATTTTTTCTTTTTCTTTTATGGGCTATTTATAGAACCTTATTGTAAAATTTGAGTTAAATGTTTGGTCATAGGCTCTGTGTCAACTGCTGGCTTTCATATGTTACCTGTGACTTCTGCAAATCCCCCCCTCAATTCCCATTTTTTTATACCAAATCATGATATATCAGAACCAAGATGGGGCAAGTCACAATGTGGAAGGGATAACTGTATAATAAATGTCCTGACACTGTTTACAAAGTACTTCGTGTTATCCTCTAATGGTTTCTTCTGCATGTGTATAATTTTGCTATTGTTATAACTTTGGAGCTTTTTTCTTTTTATTTTAGCTCTATTGGGGAAAAGAAAAGGAGAAAAAAGGGGGAAAAATTTCTATGGATGGATTCATTGTTAACAAGTTATGGGGAGAAGGTAGAGCTATACAAGACCCACATTGCTTTTGTCATCTTGGTTAAAAAACCCATCTTTGGATTAGAAAGGGCAAACATGGTTGATAGGGAGTTGATACCTACGATAAGTGAAGATATGGCAAGAGAATATCCACTTACCTTGATGAGTTGGAATAACTTCATCCAAATGAACTCTGAGTCCTGAAACATCTAGTAGATGTGATTGCTGAAACACTGTCAGTGACCTTTAAAAGAGAATAGAAGAGGCCCTACAGGATTAGAGAGGCAACTTTTCAGGAAAAAGAAAAATAAGAGATTTTATTTTTATTTTTTGCCTTTTTGGAGGGGGGGAGGGAGGGCAATTAGGGTTCAGTGACTTGCCCAAGGTCACATGGCTAGTAAGTGTTAAGTGTCTGAGGTTGGATTTCAACTCAGGTTCTCCTGACTCCAGGGCTGGTGCTCTATTCACTATGACACCTAGCCGCCCCTTTCTTTTTAGTACAGGCTAATAAATTTGATTTTGATTCCTGACAAAATTATCCAGAATCTGAAATTAAAGGGGTGCTTAAGGAACATTTAGAAAAGGTAACAGTAATGACAATGGACCAGGGTACATTTGTCATAAAAGTCATTCTAAACCAAGCTCATTTCTTTTCCTTTTTGTTTTAAAAAGGTTTAAAAAGAATGGAAGATTAAGGGAGTGTGGTAGATATAATTTCCTTGGTTTTAGCAAAGAATTTAACAAAGTTTCTCTTGCTGTTCTTGTGAACAATATGGAGAGATGTAGGCTATCGTTTCATGTCATTAAGCAGTTGAATGGTAAAATCCAAATAATAATCATTAATAGTTTAAAATCAACTTGAAATGTGGTCTCTGGTGGAGTGCCCTAGGGATGTGCATTTGACCCTTATCTGTTTAACATTTTTATCAGTGACTTGGATAAAGGCATAGAAGGCATGCTTATTGAATTAACAAATAACACAAAGCTAGGAAGCATTGCTAACAGGTGGGATGATAGAGACAGGATCCAAACAGAACTTGACAGCCTAGGCTATTGGGCCAAATCTAATAAGATGAAATTTAATAGAGGTCTTAGTCTTGGGATAAAAAAATAATTTCTCAATCAGTCAGCAAGCATTTATTAAGTACTGTGCCAGACACTGGGAATTCGAAGACAAAAATGAAACAACCCTTGCCCTCCATGAGCTCACATTCTATCAGAAGAAAAAAAATACATGCATATAAGTAAGTACAATACACACACATACGCACGTGCGCGCGCACACACACACACACACACACACAGAGTAAACCAAAGTAATTTCTGGAGTTTGAGTAGTTAGGAAAGGACTCATACAAGAGATGGTACTTGAGCTTTGAAGGCAATTAGGAATTCTAATAAATTAATCAACAAACATCTATTAAGCATCTATGTGCCAGGAAAGGGTAGCATTAATGTAGTGCAAATTCATTATGAATCAAAAGCATATTATGATGGCCAAAAACATTTATATAAATTTAGACTGTATGAGGCAGTCCCATTGTACCCCAGCTCAGTACATAGCTGAAATAAAAGCTAGACAAATGCTCTCAGGTATGCTGAAGTGGGGATTCTTTATCAGGTATGGGTTAGACTAGATGGCCTCTAAACCTCCTCTACTTCTGAGATTCTGTGGTTGAGAGTAAGCTTGCCTGGTTCAATTCAGATAGACTTGTCTGGGTTGCATCTAACCACAGTTTCATCATCACTTCCTTAGCTCCCTCTGACATTCAACTCAAATGCCAATTTCTTTCTGATATCTCCAATCTGCTAGTGCCTCCCCACCTAAATTATCTTGTATTTACTTTGCATTTATTTTACATATGTACACACATGTGTATATATACATATATATGTATGTGTAATAGTAATGAAATTTGAAAATCCTTTTGTATTGCTAAGCTAAGAGGTATTTAGCACCTAGTTTCAAATTAATCCTCTGTTAAGAGACAAAAAGTATGAACCCCTGTTGCTGATGTAACAGGGAGTTGCTGATGAAACAGAAAGGGGCAGAACAGGGAGAAGCTAATAGTTATATAAGGAGAAGCCCTTGCAGGAATGATAGATCTTCTTGGAGCCCAGGTTCTGGAGGCTGAGGCAGAGAGACCCAGGCTGGAGAGAATGATTTTTATTTTGACAACCTGGATGAAGTGATTTTGATTCTGGGAACCAGCTGAAACTTCTGCTGAAGACTTCCCAGGACCAGTTCAGAGCTGCTGAGAAGCTGCTGAGTCTGAGGGCCAGCAAAGCTGCTGAGGATTTCCTAGAACCAGCTGGAGCTGCAGAAGACTGAGGAAGCATGACTATGGTACCAGTATTTTGTCTGTTTGTGGTTTTGTTAAGCCCAGACTTCCCGGGAACAGAGACTGTGAAGGATTTAAGGTGTACTGGACACTGTGAGCTCCAGTATGGAACAGGGACTGCATGGAGAGCTGGACAAAGAGCTGGGAGTTATCTGCCTTTGAACTCAGGTGACAGTTTGGTGAATACAGGTAGGAGCTGGGACCATAGAAGGCGATCCAGGGAATCTGAGAGCCTACCTCAGGTCAAGATGAAGAGATCTCTCCCTGGACACAAAGTAGTGACCAATTGAAGTTGTAACTTATGACCATGAAATTGTAACTTATTTGTGACTGAGGGGTGGATGACCTGTGTATTTTATACTACTCCTTAAGAAAGTTCTGAGTAGTAACTGATACTGTAACTTAGTGTGCCCCGTGAGTAAAGAACTTTGACTTTTGTATTTTGTGACCCTTAAGGAGGTCCTTAAGGATGACTGAATGATTAATTGAATGATTGAGTTACTAAGTGATTGATTGACTCAATGATTATACTTTGTTCAAAACTACATGACCACTGCGGTGAAAACTATGTGGCCATTTTAGTGATAAGTTGTTGAGTAATGTCATTGTGAATGCTGTATTGTGAATGCTATATCTTGATTTTTCTGTGAATGTTTTGCTCTGATTTATTATTGAATAAATAGACTGTTTACTATTCTATGTTATTAGAACCTTGAAAGCTGTTCACAGCAGCTATCCTGTGGAAAGCTGCTCATGTGTGGCTTTACAGTAAGTATGTATACATATTACCTCCATTACGTATTGTAAGATTCTTGAAGGGAGGGACTATTTTGTTTTTGTCATTGTATTTCCTATCCCTTGAGATAGGACAGTGCCTGGCACTAATTAAATGCTTGTTGATCAATTCATTCCTCCATTTCTGGTGAAACCTGTGTTTACTGTAGAGAAGTATAAACTTGTGTGCTATAGTGACAACAACAACAACACACACACACACACACACACACACACACCTGTGAACAAGACCTCCCACTCACCACAGTGATGACAGATTCACCTGATCCCTCTACCTGACAAAATTCATTTGCATTCTCTGCCATATCCTTGCTGCATCCACCCTATTCCCACTATCTGACTCCCCTAATTACCTGGCAGAGTTGCCAATGTGGTTGGATTCTACCAAATTCATTTGTTCCTTATAACCCTGGCATCACAAGTGCATCTCTTGTAAGCCACACAGGTCAGTACCTATGCGTAGTAGCATACCATCATGCTTCCTGTATCGACAATAACTGGGTTTCTACATTTCTGACTCTGATTCATGTCTGGTACATTTGTTTCTCCCCAAATCATGATTTCCATGTTCCTGCCCTCTGCTTCCTAATGTGACCCCACATCCTGCTTTTTCCCTTTGTTTGATGCTAAAATATCATCATCTAATTATTTGGGGTGTTTCACCCTGAACCATACCCTGACTCTGATTAAGTTCACCATAGCAGCTGAACAGGAAGGGCCCAAACCCTTTTCTCTTGACATTTTTCACTCTGGGCCAGGTTTGAACCACCCTTCAAAAGGGCTGTGTGTATATTCACCAGCTCCTAAAATATCCAGTCCCAATGGAATGACTCTTTCTATTAAATAAAAACCATGTATTTGAGCTGCTGTGATGCCCTTAGGCCAGCTTGTTAAGGATACGTGTTATGGACACACATCATGTGGGGGTCATCAATAGGGAATGAACCTGAACCTCATTATCCCAGAGTTCCAGTCAGCCATCTCTATGGCCAATCTACCAAGGGGTTTTTGAGAGTGAGAGAGAATGTGACTTTTAATAGTATGAGTTCCAACTCAAATGGCTCAGGTGTAGAATGCCAGGGCTAGTTTACAGAAACAATTGGGTACCTCAAAGGAACTAGGGCTCAGAATCAAAGAATAAAGGAGTATTTAGCAGAGGACATCCTCTAAGTAACACAAGCAGCCATTAATGTAACGATAGTTTACCTAAACTCTTTCCAAAGAATTTGTGGTGCAGGTTTTTAATAATTCTGTGCAAGAAGCACGTGGTGGTTTCTCAGGTAATTTTTTGAGGGGTGAGCAGATGTATTACATTCTCTGTGGCTTAATCCTATTTAGGTTTTAGCTTCACTCGATCTAGTGTGTTTCCACATCATCTTATCTTTCCATACACCCCACAAATCTGACCACAGGCTGGAATGCCCCCTGAAGTCAGCCATCAGCAAACTCCCTCCAAAGCTGTGGGATGTATACTCTCTCCACAGCGACCTCAGGTAGTAGTTGGTATGGAGGGGAATGGAGGCGATGTATTTTCCTTCAATTTGAGAGGAACTCCTTCACTAGAGATGTTTTTTTTTTCTGTATATGGGAGGGAATCTCAAGATGACAGCAAAAACATGAAAAAAACCCTACCCCACATATTATGGTTTCCTCTCAGGAAAGCCTGAAGCATCATTCCTCTTCATAAGAAATCCATGCATCAGGTGCTTAGTTGACAGGAAGGTCCTGTGACTTGCCTCAATTTAGGCAGTGATTCTGTGATGGAGCAGGGGACAGAACCCAGGTGTCCCAATTTGAAGTCACATGCACGGATAAGATGTAATTGTGGGCTTTATATGGTATAGTATCATTGACTCAACTTATGTTAGTAAAGGTTGCCCTTTATATTAAAAAAAAGCTGTAATAATTCTTCAAACACACACATATTGCATTATCCACAGAAAAAATCAATATAAGCCTTCTTAGGTAACTCCCAAGCGTCCATCCAGGAAGGGCCATATAATAATCTACCAGTTTAACCATTCCCTGTGTTTGCTACAAAGGAAATATCACTGGTCCTGGAGTTGGAGAACCTGGTTCCAGTTTTACCTGTGACATCACCTGCTTGACCTTGACTTTAGCCTAACTGGGCCTCAGTTTCTCTATCTGTAAAAAGATTAGACTAGATGGCCTCTCAGATCCTTTCCTGCTGGATATCTGAGAGCCTGCGATAGTACATAATTGCAGTTATGAAGATGTGGCAAATTAGGCAAGAAATCATCAGCCTGTAGTGCCTCTTTGTCAAAGCCCAGTGTAGAAGGGTTAATGTAATTGGATTATAGCATATGCATATTTTAAGGTATATTATGATAAATACGGTTCTGTGCAGAGAAAACCTTTTCTCCGACAAAGTGCTTGCCACCTCCCACTTCCCTCCTGGCCTCTGTTTTCTTAACTTTACACCGAAGGCTCAGCATGCCCAGGATACATCCATCTCTCTTCCCTTCTCTTTGGCTGCCTCTCTCAAAGGAAATGATCCCTCCCTCCTTCCTTACTGCAGGTGATATGGAAAAGGGAGGGAGTACACAACCTGATTTATCTCAGCCTGTCAGTTGTTTTGAGGACATCAACTACTGAGGGTGCCCGTTCCTCCTTGATTGTTGGCTGGATCTAAAGAAGACCGCCATCCTTCATTAAAAGAGCACTGGGTGGCACTTGAAAGTGACCTTCACGCCCATTCTCCTCTCACCAATGCAGCCGCAGTCTTGTAGGCTCTGTTTCAAAGAGGTAAAATCTCTGGGCTTGAGTGGAGGGGGCTGGCTTTAAAAAAAAATCCATCTCCTCCGGAATGGTACTTGATGGTGTTGGTACCATCCTGGAAAGTTTCATTTGCGGTATAAACGAGAGGCGATCATTGCAGGTGACAGTTATAGCAAATCAGCGTGCTGCGGACGGCTTCAACCTTTATTCGCATTATGTATCATAATAAATGTCTCTCCAGGAAAGACAGTGTGTTGAGAGTCAGACTCAATATCCCACTATGCCTCTCAGCGAATGAATATGAGAAATCACAGTTGTAAGAGCAGGGTGCCACCTGAGAATGAATCAACATCTCCACCTGCATTTTAAAAGTTATTTTCTTTTCCCTGTTTCTCCAGGAAACATTGAACACTGGGCTTCCCTGGATCAATAACTTCTGGAGTCCGTTACTGAATGACATTGAGGCAAAGTCGGGTATTTATTTGTGCCGGTATTTGATTCGGGTGCAGTGGTCGGTGAGATACGCCGTACCTTGAATTGCTTATAGCATCTTTTTTTTTTTTCTGAGGAGTTCAAAGCTGTTTACATGCATTGCTGTCTCCCATTTCCCACCAACTCTGGGAGGCAGGGAGGAGGACGATGTTCTGATTCATATTTTAGAAGTGTGGAAGCTAAGCGCAGAGGTTAACTGATTTGGCCAGGCTCCCACAGCTAGTGAATGGCAACACGAGGCTCCATACCCAGTTCTCTCGATTCTTCCTGGGTCAGTTTGTACTAGGAATGGCTGTGCTTTTCACTAGTGTGGACCATACTGGGCAACAACATGCACTCCCTCGGTAGCCTGAGAATGCCTCTGTGCCTAAACTGCCTCCCTTGTAGTGCCTAGGACTGAGGAGAGGAGCATCGCCTGGACAGTCTAGACCAGGGATTCAGCAACTTTTTCTGCTTTTTGCATTTTTTGTAGTTTGCTAGCATTGGGTGGCCTGAGGGCACGCACAATGCAAAGTACGAATACTTACTTTGTGTTCAGGACCAAGGCTGTGGGGAATTTGCATGGTGCAACACTGGCAAGCACTGCCAGAAACACCTTGGATTCACTATGTGTTTAATTTTTAATTAATTATTGGGCGTTGTGTGTTCAGAATCTTTTATTGCTGCTATATTTTTCATGATCCTGAGATCCACAGTTCAAGAAGTGCTGGTCTACACCATCAAAATCTAGGCTCACTGCCCCCTCTCTGGTGGGCATGATGTCATCACTTTTTCCTGCCTGGCTAGTTTGAGTCAGAAATGGTCATTTTTCTTAACCCTCCAAAGTCCGTACCCAAACTCTAATCCCCATGAAGGCAGGGACTGAGGCTTACACCTCTTCTTCTCCCCTAACACCAAGAACATGCTTCTGAAGTGCTTCCAAGATTAGGGTGTCAGTGGGGAGCTAAGAGATGAAGTAAGGCAGCTGGGTGGCCCAGTGGACAGAGCACTGGGCCTAGAGTCAGGAAGACCTTATTTCAAATCTGGCCTCAGACACTAGCTGTGTGACCCTGTGTAAGTTACTTAAGTTCTGCTGACCTCAGTTTTCTCAGCTGTAAAATGGACACCAAATAGCACATACCTTACAGGACTGTTTGTAGGATCAAATAAGATACTTATAATGCATAGAAGGCACTTAATAAATGTTTATTCCACTTCCTTTCCCCCTTCCCATAGCAGGGGCTCAATAAGTGTCTTCTGATGAATTGCTTAATTGCTTTTAGCACACGAACTGCTCAGTCCTAAGCTTAGACCAAAGTGAGTTTACCTAGCCACCGGCATTGAAAGGCGCTGTGAAAGGGAGAATGAAGAGTTAGACAGAAAACCGTACTTGGAATGGGGAAGACCCGGGTTCAAAATATGCTTCAAATACTAGCTATATAACCTTTGCCAAGACACTTAGCAACTCTGTGCCTCTGTCTTCTTAAATGTCAAGGGGGAGGCATTGTGCCCAATGGCCTCTATACCCTTTGAGCTCGAAATCCTATAGTCTTATCAATCCTGTGAAAGTATATTTCTCGGACAATTTCCTCTTCCCTGTCTTCCGCACAAAGCGTCCGCAGCACCAGGACACGGCCGTGGCTATAAAAGCGCCGCCCCGACCCCGCTCTTTGCTTTTTGGTGGGGGCATCGCGGCTGCAGCCGCGTGGAGTCCACAGACTCTGCCTCTCCTCCGGACTCACCCTACGTTGTCTGCTCTCACCGAGGAATAGTAGGTGAATAAGTAGGTCCGGAAGCCGCTCCGCCGCCTTGGCATTCGAAGAGACCGGCAAGACCCTTGTGGAGCCCGAAGTGGCCATTCACCGGCTCGGGATCACCCAGCCGCAACGTGAATCACTCGAGAAAGTGTGTGCTGACCTAATTAGAGGAGGCAAAGAGAAGAACTTCCAAGTGAAGGGACCTGTTCCAATGCCCACCAAGAAGACACTTGGAATCACAACTAGGAAAACTTGCGGCCAAGGTTCAGAGACCTGGGATCGGTTCCAGATGAGAATCCACAAAGGCCTTATCGATTTGCCCAGTCCTTCTGAGATTGTTAAACAGATCACTTCTATCAGCACTGAGCCAGCTGTAGAAGTTGAAGTCACCATTGCAGATGCCTAACCAATCATCTCTTTTAATAAATTGATTACTACTATTGAAAAAAAACAAAGTATATTTCTCATCACACTTAACAAAGGCTTCATTCAGTATTTGGTTCACTTGATTGACAAGTCAACATTACTTCTGAAATTTTGTTTTTTATTTTCTCCATCAGATGTCTTTAGTTTGTATTACTGCTAAGTTTAGAAGAATTTGGTCACCAGAGAAACCTCCCAGCATCACAGACAAATGACTTGCAATGCCATAATAGTAATGGCATCTGAACTTACAAAACTCCATTTCTCCAAAAAACATCAAGACTTTTCCCAATTGATATTGGGAAAATAATTAATTGGATTAATTAATTAAATTAACCCAAAGAACCTCTAGGAGCAAAGAGTCAGTGATGGGCATTAGAGATGAAGTCAGGCCACTAGGTAGTGTAGTGGGTAAGAGGACTTGAGTTCAAATCCTGTCCAGTTGGTGATTAGCTGGGTAAATCTGGGCAAGTCACTTTGCCTAAGTTTCCTTATCTGTAATAGTAGCATCTACCTCCCAGCCTTGCTTGGAGGATTAAATGAGGTAGTATTTGTGAAGTTATTTGGAAACCTCAAAACACTATTTCAATGCTAATTAGGATAATGATGATGAATACACCATTTAGGATGGGCTAATGAAGGTCACCTTCTGTGTCCTGAGGCTTAAATGCGGGAAAGGAGTGATATTGGGTAGGTCACAATATTAGTAAAGTGGACCCTTCTAGACTCCCTAGTTAGATTTTTGGATGCTAGTCTAAGCTTTGTAACTCTTGTAACTTTGTAACTCTTGGTCCAAGGGTGGCCCAAGATGACCATCCTCGACTGGTACAGTGAAGTCATGGTGGATCAGTAGGGTCCAACTAGAGAGAGCTTCAATTGCTTCAGGGAAGATCCTAGAACTTCTCCATGACCAACTTCTGTTGGTCAATCAGTAAACACTGATTCTGTGCCTTCTGTATGTGGGCATTGGACTATGCACTGGGGATACAAAAACAAGACTGAATTCCTGAAGAGGCTTATATTCTACAGAGCAGAACAATCAGAAGACATACAAGTAAGCACAAAATATATGCACGGTGTCCCAAAAGCCTTAGCGCACTACTAAGCTTTACTAGCTTAAAGATGCACTAAGATTTTTGACACAACCTATAGGAGGGGAATATCATGAAATTTTTGGGTGGGGGAGGTACAACCAGCTGAGGGATGCCTTGCTGGAGAGTTTGGATGAAGAGCCTCAGTTCCACACAGGGGTAGCGATGAATAAAACCATTACCACTCTCAAAGGAGGAAGAGTGGATTATTGTGTGTCTTCTATTCCCCCCAAGTCTCTTGCCAGTGGGATGGCTTACTAATGTTGGATCCATGCAATGGATTCTGCACTCCATTCAAAGGCCCAGAGCTCCCTAGGAGCCAAACTTATATGGACTTTTGGAGAAAGAACCGCCTGGTATCAATAGGAAACTGCCTAGTCCTCCATAGGGGAAGATAGTAGCATAGCAAGGACCAATAAAATGAGGGTGTTTTCTAAATTGTTTGATAAAGAGTGAGAATTAAGTGGCAAAGACTTGGGGAGCATAACTTTTTGGGGGGGGCAGCACAACTCTTTTTTTTTTTTTTTTTTTTTTGCTTTTTGGAGGGCAGTTGGGGTTAAGCGACTTGCCCAAGGTCACACGGCTAGTTTTTTTGTGTTAAGTGTCTGAGGCCGGATTTGAACTCAGGTACTCCTGACTCCAGGGCCGGTGCTCTATTCACTGCGCCACCTAGCCACCCCCAGCATAACTCTTAATAGTGTCAGATTTCCACTGTTGAATTAGAAACCCAGAAAAGTGGGGGGCCATTTAATCCTCCCACCTTTTTGTGGGAGGTAATCTTAACCATAAGGAAATGACTAGAAGTGTAGGAGGGTATGAGATCTTCAGAAAGAGAGAAGGTACTCTGACAATGGGATTTATGACAAAGCTGATTCAACCTGTTGTTCTGTTTATAGATTCATGGGATATACTCTATTTGTTAGTTTAAATGGGGGCAGAATTATGAAAAACCCAAGCTCCAACAGCAAATTATCAACACTGTGAATTCAGACTCAAGGTCAACATGGCGTGGGGGTCTCTCATTCTCTTTTCCAAGGGGGCTCATTGTAATGGTAATGGAAATTTGAAGATCTTCCCTGCCCCTTAATAAGCCTAAGGGGATTTGAAGACCTTCTCTGCTTTGAAAATATACTCTGCCCCTAATAGGTTAAATGTAGTCATATGGAACCTGTGGTGGGAAGAGTTTGCTGAAGGGTGGAGCAGAGCCCACAGGAAACTGGGAGTCAGAGCCAGCTAGACAGTTGGGAGGAGAGGACACTTCCAAGAAAGACAGATAGGCTTATGGGTAAATATTGGTCTTGTGTTGGTTTGTGGGAAGGCTAAAGAATGGTGTAGCTCTCTGTGCTGTTATGGCTTATTAACTTCTTTGCTACTATGATGAAATCGACTTACTGGTTTAGGGATTTGCTTTTCTGGTGTCTGAATAAATGTTTTGCTTCTGTCTTATATATGGAGAGTCTGCTATATTTTGCAATTAAGTGCCATACAGGTATATTTATAGTGATTGTGAGCGCTGTGAATATTGCACTGATGCTATGTTTGGCGGTAAGGATGGGACCACAAAATATCAGACCTCTGTGAGCTACACTCATGGAAAAGGCCCGGGAACTTGAGATGGGAGAAAGAGATGATTGTTTCTTTTGTAAGATCATCATCAGAGAAGTCTACTCTTGTGGAGAGGGGACTTGTTGCTTTTTAAAAGAAAAATGAAAACATCCCTGGTTGAATCTTAGTTGCGCCGAAACTCACAAAGACTCCAATCAGATCCTTGGCCCAAGTCAAGTTCTCTTCCATGGGATGGATATTTTCAAAGAAATTCATGTCAGTATGTTTATATGCAGAGTATACATGTGTACACAAATATGTGGAAAACCAGAATATTCCTACCTGGAACTCACAAATGCACACCCAAATATGGACACAGATAAGTCCAGGTAAATTTGAGCAAACTCTTCCCAATTTACACTTACCCACAGCTCTTTCTGAACTCCCAGCCTGACACATATGTATATATTCAAGTATTACTGCGGTACATATGGCTCTACTCACAAGTTGTGAATTCTATCTCACTCTTTAAAATACCAGATGTGCTTAAACTGCTCTACTGGATAGGGCTTTCCCCTCCCTATCACCCTTTTTTATTAGAAAGAAATGAACATAGGAAAGGCCTATGTAAAAAAGGTTTCTTATTTTAAACAGTGACCTTGACTTTTCTTTTTAGCCATGTTGTATATGGGGTTGAAGAGCAAAGAGGTTGGAGGAAAACAGGGGAAGATTCAGGGAGGGGGATTTTTTTTTTGGTGATAGGACCAGATTTTGAGGCTCTGGCACCAGGACTCAAGCCTAGAGGGTTCCCCACATTGTATCATTTTTGCAATGTGATGATTGTGGCAAGCAGAAGGTTTCAAAATGTTGATTTCATTATTAAACTACATTTCACAGTTTATGAGTGGGGAAAAGTACATCTTGCCACAAGATCACACAGATAGCTACGGCCAGCCTTGTGGAAGAACTCACCAGGGCAATGATGGAGCATATCCTGGGGAGCTGTGGAATACTGCGGAATACATCTTCTGAATTCAGGGCCTTTTTCCAAATTCTGGGAGACCACTGGAAATTAGTGGTGAGAGGGTAAGCCCGTGAAGAGCATCTAGCAGAAGTACCATGATGCCCATTTAGAATTATTTTCCTTCTTAACAGTCAGTCAGTCAGCCAACAAGCATCTATTATGTGCCAAGATTGTATGGGGTGTTCAGGGAAGACTAGCCCTCTGGTGTGAGGGCTGCTTATCCACCTTTGGTGTCTGTCTGGCACTGAACTCTCACCTGTGGCTCCTAGAAGCTGTGGTATAGACAGCGGCCACACCCTGGTAAATAATCTTGGCAGACAGGCTAAGACAAGTTTAGGGGAATGGATGGGCCTTGAACCTGTTGGTGAGTTGGGGGGTGTCTACCCTAGGTGTGTGAAGACATCTTCTGGCAGAATGAGCAGATGAGAACAATGTGTTCCAATGGTCAGGAAAGTGGCTGAAGCAGGCACTGTGGAGTGCTTAGAGCTTGGTCAGACGTCAAAGATGCTAAGGTCACCCACTGTATCCTGAGTCATTGCCGGCCATCCTGACATTGGTCCTGCTCCTGGACTTGGATGACTCGGGAAGAGAGAGTGACGTTGCTGACTTTGCCTCACCCACCAATCAAGATATCACCTGTGAGGTCACTGGTACTCTTTGAAAACAAAGGACAGACTCTAAACAAACTTTACAGCTCCAAAATGCACAAAAAGACAGAGAAACAAAGCTCCTGCTGAAGGCAGCCTGGCAGGCAGACTGGAAGGGTTCATCATAGTGTTTTGGGAGCCAAGACCAGCACTGCATGAAACTGCAGTGTTAGCCCCAGGGCAGCCAGGACGAGCATGGATGGAACGTTCAGGAGAGAGGATCACTAGCAGATGCGGCACTTTCCAGAATTATCAACCCATAAGAGTCAAGGACAAAATGAAAGGTCAGTGGAACTTGGCTAAATTTGGGAAAAAAAGAGTGGGTCTGGCCAACTGCCCCCAGGGCAAGAAAGCAGCAGAAAGGCAGGCTGTGCAGCTGCCACCACATGGCTGCGTTGGACCTCCCAGCCTGCAGATTGCAGGGGGGCCAAGCAACCATTCAGAGGCTAAGTGCTCTTGGTTTAACCTGCCTGGACTGGGATCGCAGTCTTAAGCGGTGGTCCTTAGGTGCATGACCAGTGAGCCAAAGCTGGTGGGAGCTGCAGAGACAGCAGCCTCATAATAGCTCCAGCAGCTGTGAAAAGTCCAGCAATTTGGGACAAAGCTCTCCCCTCTGAAAGCAGAGTTCTACTGAGGTCAAAAGTCAAATAATTGACTGGCAACATGAGCAGGCAAAGGAAGCAAAGCAAGCTCAGCAATCCAACTTTAGATTCCTTTTTTGGGGACAAAAAGGTTCAAAGCATGGAATTGGAGGAAGCCAACACAGTCATAACTCCCACACTAAAAGTTCTAAGAAAAATGTAAACTGGTTACAGGCCATAGAGGAGCTTAAGAAAGATTTTGAAAACCAAATAAGAGAAATGGAGGAAAAATTGGGAAGAGAAATAAGAATGATGCAAGAAAATCATGAAAAGAGAGTCAGACTGAAGAAAATAACACCTTAAAAACAGATTAACTCAAACTGCAAAAGAGGCTGAAAAAGCCAATGAGGAGAAGAATGCCTTAAAACGTCAAATTTGCCAGATGGAAAAAGATTCTCAAAAGCTCACTGAAGAGAATAATTCCTTCAGAATTAGAGTGGAGTAAATGGAAGCAAATGACTTTATGAGAAATCAAGATATTATTAAACAGATCCAAACAAATGAAAAACTCATTGAAAAAACCACTGACCTGGAAAATAGATCCAGGAGAGACAATTTAAAAATTATTGGACTACCTGAAAGTCATGATAAAAAAAGAACC
>CM053595.1:236801692-236826164 GCA_028646575.1 Pseudocheirus occidentalis
CATATCTGAGTGTGTGTATATATGTGTACATAGACAGAGGGCACAGGATCAATTGAATAGGAAGGGATGATATTCTAAAAGGTGAAATTGAGAGGTGGGAGAGGAATAGAATGAGAGGAGACAGGGAGAGACAGAATGGGGTTAATCATCTCATATAGAAGAGGCAAGGAATAACTGTTACAATGGAGAGGGAGAACAGGAAGGCAAAAGGGAATGGGTCAACCTTACTCTCACTGAATTTGGCTTAGGGAAGGAATGACACAAACTCTTAACTGGGTATCTTGCCACACAGGAGAGTAGGGAGGAAGGGGATGAGAGAGGGGATGTTGGAGGGGAGGGCAGGTTGGGGGGAGTGTTGTTAGAAGTACACATTTGTGTAAAGGGACAGGGATAAAGTAGAGAATATAATAAGTGGGGGGAAGATAGGAAGGAGAGAAATATAGTTAGTCTTTCACAATATATCCAGTGTGGAGATTTTCTGCATTATCTACAAATGTATGGCTTGTATTGAATTGCTTGTCTTTCCAGTAGGGGTGGGTGACAAGGGAGGAAGGGAAAGAATCTAGAATTTAAAGTTCTAAAATAAAATGTAATATATAGATATATATACATATACACATATACACACACACATACATATACATACATATTATTATTATTATTATTATTATTATTTACATAGAACTGGGAAATAAGATATAGAGTCACTGGGGTAGGGAGATCCATCTTGCTCTACTGGAAAGTCAGAGGGGTGATGGGGGAGGATATAGGAGAGCAGATTGGGGGTTGGGGGAGGGGGTATATAGTGAGATCGCTATTTTTGGGTGATGGGTAGGGGGAAGATGTGGAGAAAATTTGTAACTCAAAATCTCATGGAAATGAATGATGTAAACTAAAAATAAACAAAATTTAACAAAAAATTAAAAAGAAAAATTAGATTAAGTCTCTGTTGAAGAAATAGAAGGTATGAACTGTCTCCTGTTGCTGATATAACAGGAAGGGGTTGGCTGAAACAGGAAGCTAATTCTGTGTGTATATAAGAAAAATCCAGAGAGGCACTGTCAGAATTTCCTGAGAACTTGTGTTGGCAGAGCTTCTTCTGAATAGGAGCCTAGGACACCAGGAGACCAGGAGCCCAGGAACTCAGGAACTCAGGAGCCCAGGTACCCAGGTGACAGAGGAGCCCAGAAGAAGATTGAGGAAGCAGAAGACTGAGGAAGCATGAGCAGGATGCTAATACTTTGTCTGCTTTGTGGCTTGGTTGAGCCTTGAATTCTCAGGAACAGAAACTGAAGGATTTGAGATGGATTGGACCCTGTGAACTCCAGCGTGGAGCAGGACCTACCCGGAGAGCTGGACAAGGAACTGGGAGCTGTCTGCCATTGAACCCAGGTAAATGCAGTTTGGTGAATCCAGGCAGAATCTGGGACAATGGAAGGGGATCCAGGGAATCTGAGAAAGGCTTCATGAAGAAGCTCGCTTTTTATCTAGATCAGTCTTACCACATGAAAGTTAACAATCTCAACCCCAAATAGCTGACATTCGTATAGCAGTGCTTTGTGCTTGGTACTTTACTGCACCTAATCCTCATAACGGGCCAGTGAGGCAGGTACTACAGACCTTATTACCCTCATTTTATTGATGGCTTGAGCATGGTCACACAAGTAGGGTGAGAGATGGAATTCAAATTTCAGTGGTAGATTTTGAGTTGGGGAAGGTAACTTTGGATGAGGGCTTCAATGCTCTTCAACTCCCCACATTGATTGTCAATTCTGCTTGTGGAGATGGTTGTACCTGGTCCCCCTAGCAAAACCTGAAGAAGGCAAAGTTGAGGCCAGGCATGGTTGAGTCCAAGGAGCCAATAATTGGCCAATGAACATCTTCATCATTTTTATAGGAAGAAATTATTATTATTTTTATCAAAGTTTTATTGATGTAGTTTTGTTTTTACATTCCATTTACAAAGTATTCCTACTTTATGAGAGGTTTCTTGTAACAAAGTAAAACAATAAAGTAAAATTAATAATACAGTGACTTCATCTGAAAGTGTATTCAACAAAGTGTATTCAACATTTCTCATCTGTAATGCTCTGGCCTTTTCCTACTCCCAACTTAAAAATTTAACAGTAATCCATTCTCTTTTGTTTTCAAGTAGTTTAGAGAAACTTTTGGGCTAGAGGGCTTTTATTTTGAGGTCCTGGGCTCTTCTTCCCACTGAGGCCAGGCCCCTGACATACAGGTTGCCAACCAACCTGCATATGGATTTCAAAACCAAGTTCAGAGCTGGAGATTGTAAATGAATGTGTCTTTCCAGAGTAGCACGCATCTCCTCCTTTGATGACCTTCCTGCCTGTGGCTGGCTCCCTTGTCGACTGGCCTGCCAGCTCTCGGCTGCCTGAGTAATCTCACAATGACACGTTCCTTGCTGACTGCCAGAGTTACTAGCCCCAGACCTCATAGAATTGCTGTTTGGAATGCCAGGCAAAAGCCTGAAACCCAGCTTGGCCCACAGGCCACCCCTTTAGAGGCTCAGCCAGAACAAAATGTGTTTGTTTTTTTTCTCTCATTGCAAACCCACTGTGATACAATGCAACTTTTTTCTTCCTAAAATTTTCATTTATTAAGAAAATTGGAAGATGGGTGATGGAAAAAATGAATACCGGTTCAGGTCATATTATTGGAAAGAGGTTAAGGGTTAGTCTTTAGTTAAAAAATGCCCAGTGGAGACATGAAAGATCAATGAACTGGGAAACAGAAGAACTGCATTCAAATTCTGTCTCTGCTGTTCATTAGCTATTCGACCTTGGGAAAATCAATTTTCTTGTAGGGTCTCAGTTTCTCTATCTGAAAATGAGGGCATTTGACTAAATGATCATGGTAGTCCCTCTGGCCCTATAAACCATTATATATGAATATAATGAATATTCACTTAGTTTCTCCTGAGTAAAGCATTTCACTAGAGACCAGATGATACAAAATTCAGACGAGGATCTCTGTTCTCAAAAAAGTTTTGAGTAGAGTAGGGACATAAGACGCCAACAACCAGGCATATGCTGGAACCAGCTCTAACCAGCTCTCAAGAACCAGTTATTGCAGTGTCAGTGTAAACGTTTACATCTAGAAAATTAGCTACTTCTACAACTAAGTGGTTTATTTCTTTGGTGATTTTCTAGACTGAAGAAAGTAGTAATAATGCATATTAAATTTAAAAGGGCATTATGCGTACATATTATTCCCCTCCCCCCCCCAAATTTGGTCGTTAAACATTTGCCAATATCCCTCTGCCAATAGCTGATATGCAATAAGAGAGCTAAAAAATAAAGGTCTGTGGGAAGACTGAGAAGGAAAATTGCTAATGAAGAGTGGAATTTGGGAAGGTTTCCTGAAGGTAGTGATGAAATATGGGTTCTAAAAAAAACATGTAAATATACAATTACCAAAAGATTCTACACAAATTAAAACAAGTATAGCAGAACTTGGAAAAATATAAATTGGGTGGTAAAAACTTGACATGCAGAATTTATAAAAAGTTGGCAAAAATATATGGAATTAAAAACCTTTTCCTAATAGACAAATGGTCACAGAGTATGAGAAAATACTCCTTAAAAGAAGAAATATAAGCCATCAATTATCACCTTAAAATGTTTTAAAGCAATCATAACATGAGGACTTCAAATTAAAACAGCTCTGGGATATTTCTTCATGGCCACCAACCTAGCAAAGATATTATAAAAATGGGAAAACCCATTGTTCAAGAATCTATAGAAAGTCTGGTGCACTTATCCCCTGATGGTACAGAATGGAATACCATCTATGGATTGGTTCAGCAATTTTGGAAAATGAGACTTACGTAAGAAAAGTTACTAAATTCTTTGTGCATTTTAACCTAGATATTCCACTAGCTCTAAGTCCAAAAGAAGTTATTGACACTAAAGAAAGGGTTTAAGCTACAAAATTGTTCACTGAAGCATTGTATCCAACAACTGGGGAATAGATGGACAAACTGTGATATATGAATATGGATAAAGTGTTACTATATTCTAAGACATAACAAATAATACAGTTTTCAGAGAAAAATGGAAAGACATATAAAGTGATACTAGATGAATAAATCAGAGCCCTAAAAGAACAATATATACAATGACTAGAGCAATGTAATTAAAGTCAATACTAGAAGGCGTCAGGACTCTAATCAAATACCATGGTCAATACTGGAACTATTCTGTCAGGGTTAGAGTTTGTTTGTTTTAGAGGGCTATTGGGACATGTCTGTTCTGTCCAAACAAAATGCTCCAGTTAACTTTTAAAAATAAAAATGTTTGATTTCAATAGTTTATGATGAGGAGGGATGATATTCCATGTATAGAGAAACAAGGAAAAGAAAATCATATTGGGATGAAAGCAAGAACAAACCAGTTCTGGGTGGGGGAGGGAAAATATTCCCATGACATCTTTTTAAGTTTAATCTTTATTATGAGTATTTTCTCCATCACTCTCTTAAGTTTAGATAATCAACAAAATAAGTCCATAAATCAAGCCCTGATTAGTAGCATTTGCTGATTTCTAAGGTATAAATACTCAAGTAGATTGAGTTGACTCCAGCTTTCCTGTTTGTTGCTCGTCCTTAGTTCTCAAAGAAGACCAATGGCTTTGCAAGAGTGATGTCTTGACTTGCATGTGAATTAGTTTTGAGTGAGGCAAAACTGTACAAAGTCGTCAGCTTCGCTCTATGCTCCAGAGCCATTGGAGTTCAGTGTCAAGACAAAGCTCAAGAAGAGTGGCATGACTGGAGCATACTCCTGCATGAAAGCATAATATAGTGTGTGTGTGTGTGTGTGTGTGTGTGTGCGTGTGTGTGTGAGTGTGAGTGTGTGAGTGTATAAGTGTGTGAGTGTGTGTGTGTCCGTGTTTACTAGTGCATTAAATAGTTCAGTTCCTTGAGGGTGGGGACTGTCTTTTGCCTCCTTTTGTATCCCTGGTGTTTCATACAGTGCCTGGTATATAGTAGGTGTTTAATGAATGTCTGTTGACTTACTGACTGGCATTTGAGCTGGGAGCTGATTAGAACAGATACTGTAAGACAATCATCATTTTGGTGGTGCTATGAGATGTATTCTTTCTGAAGGGGTAGAAGAATGGAAGTAGGAAGACCTGCCACGAGGCTAATACTGTTGTCTAGGCAGGTGACAATGTAGGCTTGTGTTGGTATGGTGACAGTGGAAATGAGGAAAGAGGCGGTAATATATTCCTGCATGGAATCATGCATGGAATCCACCGTGTGCAAGACACTCAGGCTGTGAGACACAGAGGGATGGAAGTGGGTACAAAGTCATAGATTTAGCACTGAAGGGGACTCTGGGGGACATCCAGTCCTAACCTTCCATTGTAAAGGTGAGGGAATTGAGGCTGAGGGAGGCTAAGCAGCTTTCCCAGGAGAGTCACAGAGCTAGTGTCTGAGGCAGCGTTTGAACCCAGGCCTTCCTGACTCTGTGCCCCAGAGTTCTGCCAGGATCAGCATAATAAGTTCACAATCATCTATTCTGGGAGACAAGACAAATGACAATAATTTGTTGTTGTTCAGTTATGTCTGATTCTTCATAACCTCATGGACCAGCTGTCCGTGGGGTTCTTGGTGAAGATGCTGAAGTGGTCTGCCATTTCCTTCTCCAGTGGATTAAAGCAAACAGAGGTTAAGTGACTGGCCCAGGGTCACATAGCTAGTAAGTATCTGAGGTTGGATTTGAATTCAGGTTTTCCTGACTCCAGTCTCACCACTCTATCCACCAAGTTATCGAGCTGCCCTGATGATGATGATGACGGCAACAATATTTTAAAAAAAACAGTAATAACGTTGCTGTAATTTTTAAGGTATGCAAAGCACTTTACAAATATTACCTCATTTTATCCTCATAACAACCCTGTGAGATTGGAGGCTACTGTTAGGATGAGGAACATGGGGAAGTTTAATGACATTGCCAAGGTCTCACAGATTTTAAGTATCTGAAGCCATTTTCAAATTCACTTCTTCCTGACTCTGGGCTTAGCACTCTATGCACTGTTCTAGTACCTAATATAGATAGATAGATAGATAGATAGATAGATAGATAGATAGATAGATAGATAGATAGATAGATAGATAGATAGATAGATGATAGATAGATGATAGATAGATAGATAGATAGATAAATAGATGATAGATAGAAAGACAGCTATAGAGAGTTAACTATATATAGATAGATACATATATGTATACTATGTATACATATACATATATAGAGAGAAATAAAGCACACATGCATGCATATATACATATATATATATATCTTAGATAGACACACACATAAACATATAGATATAAAGGGATAATTAATGTATTGAGACAGAAAGATACCGAATGAGAAGGGTAGATGAGTGCTCTGACAGTTCAGGGGCAGGAGAGACTATGGCCTGGAGTGGTCATGGTGGCTTTACAAAGGAAGTGAGGTTTGGCCTGGACTTTGAAGGAGAGTTAGCATTTTAATAATTAGAGAGGAGGGATAAAGGATTCCTAGTGGGAAATGGCGATAAGGTTTGCTGAGGCCAGGCCAGTGGGAGCAGACGGTCTCCATATCGGAGTTAAGTAAGATGAAATCAATTTGGTATCATAGATTTAGAACTGGAAGGAAATTTGGAGATAATGGTCTCCAGTGCCCACACTTTACAGACGAGAAATTGAAGCCCAGAGAGACAGTGATTTATCCAAGATCATATACGCAGTAAATCAAGCCATGATTTGAACCCACATTTTCTGACTTGAGATCCAGGGTTTTCTCCATTACCCTGTCCTATCTCACAAGTAAAATATCATTAGATTGGAGTCAGGCAGTAGAAGCCTTTCAGTGTTGGAACAGCTATTTTGGACTTAGCTGTGTAACTAAAGGGGCAACATGGAGGCATTTAAGCAGGAGAGAACATAAGAAAAACAATAGGAAAATTAACTTGTCCTTATCGTTTAGGTTGGAATAGAAGAAAGAGGGACTGGAAGGGGAAAGACCAGGTAAAAGACTGTTTCTGTAATCCAGATGTGAGATGTGATGATAGTGAAAAGAGAAAGAAAAGAGCAGGTGAGAGATAGACTAAGAAAGAAAAGTCCTTAGGACTTAGGGGCTGTGGTGGGTGAGAAAGAAGCAAGAGTTAGTGATGATCTCAAGCATCAATTCCTGGGTAACTAGAAGAATGATGGTTTCTTCAGCTAAAATAAAGACATCATGGAGGGTAGGTGGGGTGGATTTGGGGGTGGACTTGAGAAATAATAGGGAAGCTAGGTGACACAGTGGCTAGAGTGCTGGGCCTAAAGTCAGGAAGACCTGAGTTCAAATCTGGCCTCAGATACTTACTTCCTGTGTGCTCTTGGGCAAGTCACTTAACCCTGTTTGCCTCAGTTTCCTCATCTAGAAAAGGAAATGGTGAATCACTCCAGTAACTTAGCCGAGAAAACCCCAAATAACAGTCATGAAGAGGCAGACACTGAACAACAACAATCTTGAGAAAAAATATTTGATTTCAAACACATATAAAATATTTTTAAAATTTAGAGCTAAAAAGAATTGTACAGATCATCTTATTCATACTCCTTATTATAATAATAGCTGATATTTATATATGACTAAAGTTTTCACAGCCATTTATGTTATTTCATTTGAGACTTACAACAATCCTATGACATTGTTATTATAGGTACTCTTGCCCCATTTTTCAAATAAGGAAACATTCAGAGAGGTTCAGTTATTTTCCCAGTGTTACATAGCTAGTGCTAGAGGCAGATTTTGACCCAAGTCTTCCTGACCCCACTATTAATTATGTGATACCAGATTTAGAGGAGTGAACTTGAGCCCAGAAAAGTCAAGTGATTCACCCAAATTGAGCTTGTGATGGCATCCAGTCATTAACTCAAAATGCCTGGCAGAAATTGGTATGGCAGCTTCAAAGGTTAAGCTATGGGCTTTGTAAAGGGACAGGCATGACCAAAAATCAATGAGCTAGGACACCATTCTAAATTGTCTCCATTAAGAATCTGGCCATAAGTTAGCTGACTTAATTCAGACCCTACCAATGTTCTCCATTATCCCATTGGTTTTGTGTAGAGACCTTCTTGGACCTCAAGGCCATTGCTCTCTCTGATGATGGCTCCTGGTTTTGGGGTGGTGGTGAGAAAAGCAACTGTAGCAGGGGTACTATAGAAGCCCCTACTCTCATCCCATATCAGAATGACAAAGAGTCATCTTTTCCCAAGCTCTCTCCCAGACCAGGGGCTAAGGAACTCATCTCAAGCCTGAGGCATTTAGGATTTCTAGGACTGGAATTCCTTTTGGGGTCTTTCATTAACTGTACTGTATCAACTTAGCCTATAAGCAAACTTGAAAATGGAGTAAATGAATCAGTCATAAAGTGGGGAAGAGCATAATTTGGGGAATATTTGTTCTTTATTTCCTATGCTTTTTCTTTCCTTTCAAAAATTATTTTTACAAGCTAGTATTCTAGATTGCTTTCCTTGTGCACTGAGTAAAGATAAATATTTGTGTGTGTGTGTGTGTGTGTGTGTGTGTTTTGAGGCACATGCTCCCCTCGAGGAAATGCATCCCTTATGGACAGAGCTATTCTGACCTCATTAGTTGGGTAGATGAGAGGCAATTCAACAGACCACTGTATGCCCAGAAACTAGCAGATTGTTCCCAGAGAAACCAGGGAAATGGCACCGCAGAGGGGGCTACCTTTGGGTATCCCACAGGGCTTCATGCAGAGGCAGAGGGGACCAAAGTGAATAGGCCCATCATCGGGGGATGCTGGGGAGAGTGACCTTCCTTGCCAATACTAACTCCAGGGTCCTATTTAATGAAAGTGCTGATGAGAAAGTGGAGAGCAGGTTTAGAATTCCATGGGGGCTCCTGGGACTCCCCCCAGGGAAGTCTACACAGAAAGAAAAACTCCAAGAGGTAACAACAGCTTCTTCTTCTTCCTAGAAAAACATTCTGAAGGAACCCTTTCTAGGAATAGTCAGCTTCCAAACAGGCAAGAAAGTTAGGGGTATAGGTAGAGTTAAAGGGGTACTGGATTGATTCTGTTTTCATAAAAACCCGAAAACCAAAAAAAAAACAACCAAACCCTCTTCTACCATCCTGTTATGGTATTGGAAATCCCCTCATTATATATGTAATCCTTGCTGTCTTCAAGCTTTTTTTTTTTTATCTTTAGGAGTGCCCCAGTAAATGCAAATACCCGTGGGAAGGTTAACACCATAAGTCATTTTCAGTTAATACCTGAGTAGGAAATGTAGCTAAGGCAGGGCAAAGTCCTATGGGAGTATCATATGCAAAAAGTACAAGTGGGGACGGCATATGTTGGGGCACCAGGATGAGGTGAGGGGAGCTGAAAAAGGAAATGGGAGGGTAGCAAAAATTATTTTTTGGCTCCTTAAAAATTGATGTCGAGTGAGTGTCATAAGCAAGACTGGGATTTATGAGGTCTAAGAGTTGAGGTCTTGCAGGAAGGGTTAATTGGCCTATTGCCTACATCCTTGGATTTTCTCATGCATAGAGCATTCCTTATTAAGACCCAAATATCAGTAAAATAATACTCCAGCAGTGCTTTGGAATGACTCATAGAGTACTTTTATTCTTTGACACAGCATAAGCCAACCATAAAATGCTGGCTGCTAGCAATCTGCGTCAAATTGTGTTTTGCCTTTTGAGACAGGCATTGAGAGGTCCCCAGGCATCCTGTGTTGAAAGATGTGGTGGGCAGCCCTGGCTCCTGGGGTGCGGCAAGGATTAGTTGTTCATGTGCTCAATCATCAAGGACAATGACTGCTTTCTTTGGTGGCTGACGCCTTCATGAGGTTAGAGGAGGTGCTTTTGAGGTTGATTACAGATGAAGATGACCTAGCCCCAGCCTTCTAAGGACTCAAATGGTGACTAGGTCCTTAGGGACATGTCAGTAAAGGACTATGGGATCCTTAAAAGAAGTCATGAGGAAAAAAACCTGACCTTGACTATGAATTTAAATTTGTTTTTGTTCTTTTCAAGGAGGACCTGTCCCTGTTTGTAACCTCTAGATGCTATTTATGGGATCATACATTTAGAGAAGGCCATGGAGTCCTACCTTCTCCTTTTACAAATAAGGAACCCCCTTCTCCTTTTACAGAGACATTAAATGACTTTCTCAAGTCTACACAATTTAGGAAGTTCTGAGGAGGGGTTTGAACATATATATGTGTGTGTGTGTGTGTGTGTGTGTGTGTGTGTGTGTGTGTGTGTGTGTGTGTGTGTGTGTATATATGTATGTATATGTATATGTATATCTTCATGACCCTAAGTCCAAGAATTTCTATTGTCATTGCCACCTAAAATCAAGGGAAATAGGGGGAGATCATTAACCTGTTGTTTCCTTCATGAGAGGGTTTTTGCCTTTGTTTGTATTCCCAGGATTTAATACAATGCCTAGCCCATAATAATGTGGTAATACCTGTTGACTCACTGGAGTCCTTCTATTTTCTCTGCTTGTGGTCTGGATTGGTCCTAAAGCCTCGAATGGTGTTAAACCTGCAACAAGGAGAAACCCTTATTATCCTCATCTGTAAAATGGGTGTAATAATAGTACTTACCTCCCAGGGTTATTGTGAGGATAAAATGAGATAATATTTGTAAAATGCCTTGCAAAACTTAAAGTGCTATATAAATGTTAGCTATACTGTTATTAGTGCTGTTATTGGTGTTATTATTATTAATTGGGTTGCTACCTTGTCCATTGTGACCAAAGCTCTTCCAATCCCCCAGCTTTCACCTTTTTACTTCAGTCTCTATAACTGAGTCCTGTTTCCTCCTGTACCACTCGTCCCTGTAACTAAGTACTTGCCTTACTCCACACCCATCTCCCATGCCCATTCCTTTGGGACTAGAGCCCCGATTTCCTCTTGGTCATTCTCTCACCCTAAACCACAACACCTATGACAATTAGGGACCACAACTCCCTATTACCTACTGCCACATGTTCTTTATATCCACTGCCTTCTGATTGGCTGTTCAGCTACCATTCGATGACCTAACCCAAACACTTCCCTACTGTCCACTGATGGACTTCCCTCAAGTCAACTGACTTTTCCGGTCTCTTCATGATTTACCTAACTCTCCAAGATTCCCCTTCTTGCCTATGGTTAGGACCTTCCTGGTGAGTGTCTCGGGTCTCCCTAGTCCTCCCTGTCATGCTACCTATTTAATTCCAGAACTTAAACCCTGGGACATATATACTTCAGAACATGAGGCTCCCCATCTGTAATGTAAATTGATTTATATGAGGCTTTATATGAGATGGGGGAAGGTGAAGACGCTGAGGTCTAAGTCTGAAGGCTTTCCTTCACATTTACTGCAATACTTCAAGGTCTTGTACATAATAGATATGTAAGGAACATTGCAAAAATTGAATTAAATGGAATCCTTTTTTTTAATTCATGTGGATAATCTCTCCACTAGATTACAAGCTTTCATGTCTTGGAAATATTAATGCCTGTTCATATAAACTGAGGGCTCATCACAGAATCTTTTAAGATCATAGATTTAGAGGTAGAAAGACATTAGAGGTTATCTAATCCAACCCCTTTATTTTACAGATGAGGAAACTGAGGGTCAGAGGGGTCAAATCACTTGTGTAAAGTTAGCAGGTAACAGTCAGTCAATAAACATTTATTAAATGCCTGTTATGTATCAGACACTATGCTAAGCACTGGGGATACAAAGAAATACAAAAAAAGATCTGATATCAATCTGTAAGCATTTATTATACTCTTCCTATGTTCTAGGTACTAGGGTTCTACCTAGCTACTAGGTTCTAAGTGCTAAGGATACAGCAAAAAAGACAAAAAGCCCTTGCACTCTTGGAGCTCATGGTCTAATGGAAGAGATAACATATAAACAAACTATGTACAAATAAGGTAAACTGAGATTAAATTGGAGATAATCAGCAGAGGGAGTGCATTTGAATTAAGGGAGATCAGGAAAGGCTTCTTGTAGAAACTGGACGGTATTGAAGTCCAGCCAACACAAAGTAGACTGTGAAGCACAGTAATCACAGAGATCATAGGATTATAGTTTTAGACCTGGAAGGCACTTTAGAGATCTCCTCATATGGGCCCCTCATTTTACAGATGAAAGCACCGAGCCTGGGTAAAATTAAAGGACTTGCCCAGGATCAGGCAGCAATTTTCTAAGTTTGAATTTGAACCCAGGCCTCTTGTTATTCAGTTGTTCAGTTATGTCTGACTTTTTGTGACCCCAAGGACTATAGAATGCCAGGCCCTTCTAATCTCGACTATTTCCCATAGTCTGTCCAAGCTCATGTTCATTGACTCCTTAACACTGTTCATCCCATCTTTAGCTTTCCTTTTGTTTTCAATTTGTTCCAATGTCAGGGTATTTCCCAATGAGTCCTGTCTTCTTAATATGTGGTCAAAATATTTAAGCTTCAGCTTCCGCTTCAGTATTTATCCTTCCAATGAATAGTCTGAATTAATTTCTATTAGTATTAACTGATTTGATCTCCTTGCCGTCTGAGAGACTGTCAAAAGTCTTTTCCAGCACTGCAATTTGGAAGTGCCCATCCTGAAGTGCTCAGCTTTCCTTATAGTCCAACTGTCACAGCCATACATTGCTGCTGGAAAAAAAACCATAGCTTTGACTACATGGACTTTTATTAGCAAAGTGATGTCTTTGCTTTTCAGTGTACTGTCCAGATTTTCCATAGCTTTCCTTTCAAGAAGCAAGTGTCTTTTAATTTCATGGATGCAGTCACTATCTTTGAGCCCAAGAATATAAAATCTGACACTGCCTCAATCTCTTCTCTCACTATTTTCCAGGAAGTAATGGGATCAGTTTCTAAGGTCTTCATTTTTTTTTAATGTGGAGTTTCAAGCCAGCTTTTACCCTCCTCTCTCTCTCATCAAGAGACTTTTTAACTCTTCTTAACTTTCTGCCATTAGAGTAGTATAGTCTACACATCTGAGGTTGCTGACATTTCTCCCAAGCAACCTAATTCTGACTTTTGATTCATCTAGCCTGGCATTTTACTTGATGTACTCCACATATAGATTAAGTAAATAAGGTGACCATATACAACCTCGTTTTACTTCTTTCCCTGTCTTAAACCAATCAGTGTTCCATGTTTGGTTCTAACTATTGCTCCTCGACCTGCACACAGGTTCCTCAGGAGACAAGTAAGATGATCTGGTACTCTCACCTTTTTGAGGACTTGCTGCATTTTGTTGGGAGTCACACAGTTAAAAGCTTTATAGAGGAATCAGTGAAGCAGAAGTTCTTTTGGAACACCTTTGATTTCTCCATAATTTAGTAAATGTTGGCAATTTGGTCCCTAGTTCCTCTACCTCTTCAAAAACCAGCCTGCACTTCTGCCAATTCTCAGTTCACATATTGCTGAAGCCTAGCTTGCAGAATATTAAGCACAACCTTGCTAGTGTGTGAAATGAGTACAATTGTTTGGTAATTTGAACATTCCTTGGCATTGCCCTTCTTTAGGACCGGGATATAAACCGATCTTTTCCAATCCAGTGGCCACTGTTGTGTTTTCCAAATTTGCTGGTGTATTGAATGCAGCACTTTCCCAGCATCATCTTTTAGGATTTTAAAAAGCTCAGCTGGAATCCCATTACCTCTACCAGCCTTGTTAGCATTGCTTCCTAAGGTCCACATGACTCCATTTTCCAGGACATCTGGCTCTAGATCAGTCACCACGCTCTCATGGTTATCAATGCTGTTAAGATCTTTCTTGTATTTCTTCAGTGTATTCGTGTTATCACTTTTACTTCTGTTTAGTTTCTACCATTTTTGTCTTTTATCCTGCCCATTTTTGCATATAGATGTGACCTCAATAACACTATTTATGCATATGAAGTGGAAGTAAAGAATGTATTTAAGGGGTTAGATCTGGTAGATAGAATGCCTGCAGAACTATGGGCAGAGGTTCACATGATTTTACAGGATGCAGCAACAAAAAAAATGTCCCAAAGAAAGAAAAGAAACCATAACGTACAAAAATATTTATAGCAGCTCTTTTTGTGATGGCAAAGAATTAGAAATCAAGGGGATGCCCATCAATCGAGGAATGGCTAAACAAGTTGTGGTATATGAATGTAATGGAATACTCTTGTACCATAAGAAATGAGGAGTAGACAGACTTCATAATAACCTGGAGAGACATATATAAACTGACATTGAATGAGGGGAGCATAACCAGGAGAACATTGTACACAATTACAGACACATGGTATCTGTGATGACTGACTTTGATAGACTGGGCTCTTCTCAACTGACATGAGGCTATAAGACAACTCCAACAGACTCATGATGGAAACAGCTATCCACATCCAGAGAAAGAATTATGGCTTGCAGACTGAAGCAAACTACTTTCTCTCTCTTTTTGTTTTGTTTTGTTTATTCTTCCTCATTATTCTTTCCATTGATTATAATTCTTCTTTATAACTTGACTAATGTTCAATTTGAAGGTATATGTAGAACCTATATCAATTGCATGCTGCCATGGGTGGGGGAGGAGAGAGAAGGGGAGAACATTTGGAATTCAAAAACTTGTGGAACTGAATGTTGTAAACTAAAAGCAAATTTAAAAAAATCCGAAAGAAAAAGAACAAGACAGAAAAATGGCTGATGTAGCTGAGAAAAATAGCTGAGGAAAAAAGTGAAAGGTAAAGGAGATGGGGAAAAACATACTCAACTGGATGAAGAATTCCAGAGAACAGTGAGGAGAGAGATAAGAAGATTTTCTTAAACAAACCCAGATCCTCCAGTCTCCAAGTCCAATGCTCTATTTACCTCTATTCACTCATCATTCTTCATGGAGATCAGAGGAAGGGAAGATCACTTTCAGCTGAAGGAATCCAGAAAGTCCTTACAAATTAGGCAGATTTTTCTGAGCTTTACCTTGAAGACTCAACTAGGTAATGGCTCAAGTTAGCTTGTGTTCACAATGCAAAGAAGGGTAATTTGAACATAATTACTATAGTGCAGCTTTTTATGCAAGAGCAAAATTGTACTAAAATTAATGAGTTATTTATTTTTCCTGCTGCTCTCACTCTTGGAAGGACTGTAACAACACCCTTAAGAGTCTGATTCCTAGCTGTACTGCATCAAAATATTGTCATGGCTTCATCCTAAATGGGGCTTGCTTTTCCTCATACATGATGATTCTTCTCCCCTCTCTCTGACTCAACATCAGCTGTTTGCCATGACTGGAATGAGCTCCTTCCTTACCTCTACTTATTCTTTAGAATTGAAACCATAGAGAGCTGTAGATGGAAAGTAGAGTGTTGTGGAAGTCTAATTTCTGCTTCCCACAAAGGAATGTATTGAGAAACATTTAATGCTCCAGTCTCCAGCCCTCCAATCAGAGGGGAAGAGAAGTTGAATAAGATGGGAAGGTACTGAGAATCGATGTCTGGATTTAGCCACATAGTGATAAGATCCCCATGTCCAGGTATTAATTCCTCCCTCTGAAATTGCATTATATTTACTTTGTAAGTAAATCAGCATGGCCTGATAAATAGGGAACTTGTCCTTGAAACCTGGAGGACTTGGGTTCAAATCTCACCTCTGACACATATTGGCTGTCAGATCCTGGGCAAAACTTCACAGTGTTGTAGGCAATTTTCCAAACTGTAAGTCACAGAAAGGTTGCCGAACTGCAGTGAGAGAGGATATTTCCTTTCCTGGGAGTTCAGTGAGATCACAGGTCCAATTCTTATCCTGATGTGTGTATACATATATACATACATATACACACACATAATTAAGGGGTTAGATCTGGTAGATAGAATACCTGGAAAACTATGGTCAGAGGTTTAGAAGATTATATGTTTATGTTCATGTGATTCTATATGTATGTTTAAATATATTATGTTTGTCTTTATTTATATATGTACATGTCATTCCCCTTGATGGACTATAGGCTTTTTGAAGGCAAGGAATGCTATTTTTCCTTTCTTTTTATCATCTGAACACAGTGAAATGTTTGGCACATTGCAGACATTTAACAGATACTTATTGATTGCTTCAGTCAGTTGTTTAATTGCAAGGATATGGTCTGCTATAGAATATTTTTGGAAACCTGATTGCTCTTTTCTCATAGTTCCATCAAGGATACTCAGTACATATGTAAATTATTCATATTAAGGTTTTAGAGAACTGAAGGAGAAGGCAAAAGTGTTGGTAGATATTGCTAACTTTTCTATTACATTTTCACTTTGATAATGTGAAGAATGCATGATCTCATTCATGGGATCTCATGATCCGAGCAATGATCATAACCCATCCCTGATTGCCCATATTGTATGACTCTTATTCATGTTCTCTCTCTACATACATCTATACATATATATGAATGCATGTATGCATGTGTAATGGCAATGGAATTTAAAGATCCCCTTGTATTGGCTTGGTTTGGGGGTTAAGTGTTAAAACCCAGAGCTTGTGAATCCCACTTGTGGGATGGACTTGTTGACATGAAGAGAGGGGGCTGAACTGGGAGAAGCTGATTTAGAGAGAGGCCTAAGCAGAGAGAAGAAGAACTTTTGGGAGCTGCATCATGGAGGTGGAGAGAGAGAGAGAATTGCTGGGGGTCAGAGTTGAAGAGAGAGAAAGTGAACTGTGAGTCAAAGCCACCAGGACTGCTGAGGGCCAGTCGGAGCTGCCCACGACTTTTGAGAACTGCCACCCGAAGCTGCCAAGAACTGAGGAGGCATGCCAGTATGTTGTCTGTCTGTTTTGATGTTGTTTTGCCAGATTCATCTGCTGGTAAAGGACAGTGCTGTTGTTACAGAGGTCCTAGAACCTTGCTGTTGGTTCAGAAGCCCTGAAGCAGGATTTTCTTGTTGTACGTTTACAGAAATCCTGGAGAAGAGTCTTGCTGATGTGTTCAAGAGTCCTGAGAGTGTTCTGCAGGCAAAGAGTGAATTGATGAGGACATCAGCAATGTATATTGTGGCTTTGTTAAGCTTTGTCTTCCTAGGAACAGAGATTGTTGAGAACTTGCCACAGGTCAAGATGAAGAAGACTTCTCCTTGGGTATTGAATGCTGCGATGATATTGTAACCTAGTTGTGACCTGGGGGTGTATGGCCTTCCACTACCTCTAGAGAGGGTGCTTGGTGGTGATGGATGGTATTGTAATTCAGTTGTAATCCAGGGGTGGAAAACTTTTGACTTTCTTACTTTGTGACTGACCAAATGAATGTACTTTATTTATGATTGGAAACTAATCTCCAGTTGAATAGAGAGAAGACTTTGTGGTTGACTCTACTGTCCAAGGGTGGAGTAGTACTTGGACCTTAGTACTTTGTGATTCAATTGAGGACTTACTAAATGATTGAATTGCACATAGTGAATGCTGTATTTTGATTTTCTCTTTTTTGCGAATGTTTTGCCTTAATTTGTCACTGAATAAATGGAGAGTTACTATGCTGGTATTCTGAACCTTGGAAGTTGCCTTTCCTTGGCATTACAGCATGTATGTCATGTGCTCTGCCCAATGTGCTGAGGAGCCTTCCTCCAGATCTCTTGACATTGCACAGACATCAATGGAGTTGTTTGCTCTTATGGCATGACCATGACCATCTTTCCTTCTGGACACAAATTTCTTTGATGTGTCCTTTAAGTATCTTCAACTGCATATACTTGTTGACTTGATTTTTCAACTGTATGATTTCTCAGTTGTAATGTTGTTGTCCCTGCTCATGCTCTTCATGAGTCTCCACACATCCCTTTGAATAATCTTTAATCTCAGTTAGGAGGTCATGATGTTTGAGTAATTGTAGCCCTTATAACTTCCCTTGAAAAATATTGGCGTTAAAAAGATGGGCCTTTGGGAGAAATTTGAAAGTTATTAAAACAACTGTGCAATTTCCTATAGGCAATAATCCTGTTCTCTTCTTCCTATCAGTTCTATACCAGGCTCAATGTCCTCTTCTCAATGCTCACAATGCCTCATCATGGCATGGAGGTGAGCTGGATTCTTGAAGGCTGTGTCAGTAGGACAAAAACCCTGAAAGACCATGCTGATATAACTTCAAATACAAGTTCTAGTAACAGGAAAACTGTCTGTGTTACATTATCTTATATGATACTTGTAAAATATCTGGGGTAAGTAGTGTTAGTGTTATTCCCCCCTACTTTATATATGGAGGGAACAGAAGGTAATGAAATGCCCAAGGTTATATAGCTATAGAGCTAGGTGGCACTGGGAAAGGGTGCCAGGCCTGAAATCAAGAAGACTCATCTTCCTGTGTTCAAATCTGACCTTAGAAACTTACTGGCTGTGTGATCCTGGGCAAGTCACTTAACCCTGTTTGCCTCAGTTTTCTTATCTGTAAATTGAGCTTGAGAAGGAAATGGTAACCACTCCAGTATCTTTACCAAAAAAACTAAAAATCCAAATGGGGTCATGGAAAGTCAGACATGACTGAAATGACTCAATAGCAACAGCAACATATAGCTGCTAACTGGGAGAAGCTGTCCTCAAACCCTGTGTTTCTGATTCCAAGTTAGAAGGATTTCTGGTCCTCCTACCATATACCACCACGTTGCTTCTCGTATAAAATGGGGTATGCAGAAGTCCACTTGGGCATTCCCATTATTTCTTCTCCTTTGAGAAACTAAAGTGAAGGGAGTGAATAGCATCCATCTAGTATTCTAACTCACACAAGCAAAATAAGGATAAAGACATGTTATATTCTCCCTCAGCAGTCTCTCTCCTTTCTGTCTTTGCGGCTCTTTCTCCCTTTCTGTGATATTCCTCATTGCTGTCTCTTCAGTGACAGAGAGATGTGTGAGGCAGCCATCCACATTAATACTAGACACACCACCAAACAAAAACTCACAGCGAAGTGTGAATTTGAGGGCCATTTAACACTGTAAATTTTCCCCTTGTATAACAATTATGGAAGCAGGCATGCTAATTGATATCACTGAGCTACACTGTGCATATGTGAACAATGCTCAGTAGCCCTCATAATTCCTCCTTTTATTGCTGGTGGCAAGCTTGTCCGGCCTCAGTCTGTGCGCCAGCCTGGGATGCTCCAGAATGCACATCCTCAGCCTCCAAAGTACTGGCAGAGACGTTCCCATCCCCCGCCTCCACTGCAGGTACTTAGTTATTATTGCTTCATTATCATCTCTGGAAAGTGTGCAGGTGTCTTTTAGATGAAACCCTAGATTTTGGGACCTCATGTGAATCTTAGCCTCTTAGTACTCAGAGCCTTCATTTCTTCATCTGGTGATTTCCATTTAAGGCAATTGGAAAGTATTAAAGTATTAAATTAAAACCTCTGACCTTGACTACATTTGAGACCACCACCACACACAAAAGTGGTTTCCCAAGAGGGTGGAAAGGCAGACATTTTTATCCTAGCACATTCTGAATGTACCAGGACTATATCCAAACTGAAATTTTCCTTTAAGTACTACACTACACATGATAGGTACTTTGTTTTACAAAAGAAATTACAAATGAAAGATGATGCTGAGTTACTAGGGCCTTCTCAGTTGAGAGTACCTCTATTTATTTTGTAGGTATCTTATGTAGACACTGTTATTTATATGTTGTCTCCTCCATTAAAATGCAAGTTCCTTCAGGGTAGGAGCCATTTTCACCTCTTATTTTTTGGAATTCCCATTGCCCGGTACACAGTAAACAGTACTTGTTGACTGATTATGAATAAATGATTGAGTAGGCATGTCTCTGCAGCCATTTGGACAGGTACACACAATGGTGCCTATTATTTCTGCATCACTTCTGTTCCTTGGATAGTTTATCTCTCAAATGTGTACCCAGTCTCTATTAATTTTAACCATTAATCTTGTTGCACCCCACTTCTCCACTCCCTAAACCTCTGTTTTCAGAATGAACTTTCACTGTGGGGAGAAAAAAACCACCACTATTAGATGATAACATTTTATAAGTTGTCAAAGCTATAATGGTATTAGCCACCTGACTGAAGGCTAAAACAAGCTTTGCAGTGTCATATAACAGGTTGCAGTGGGCTTGGCAAATCTCTGGGAAATAAACAAGGGAAAAAGGAAAAACACACACAGACACACACTCCACTGCACACAAAAAACCCACCCCAAGTGTGTATTGTCACCCATGTTCATACCTTCTTGCTTATTAGCCCCTGGAGGGCATTTTCTATATAAAATATATATAAAGTCTTCCCAAATCAGAAAGGTCTCCAATTTAATTGGAATGGAAAATGCTAACTAATTGGCATCAAAATTTGATTTGTGGGAGAAACCGCCTTTTTGTTTGAAACACAACAGTATGTCTGGGAACACAAGCTCAGTCCTTCAAAAATCATCCATGGGCACCGCGGAGGAATCAATTAAAGTTGATTTGGCATATCTGCTTTTGACAAATATAAAGAAATCTCTGATTAGGCAAAGAAGAAAAGAATTCCTCTCTTTCGGGCTCTCTCTCACTCCCCCTTCTCCCTCTTCCTCTCTTCTCTTCTTTCTCTTTAAAGGCAGTAGATGTCAGAAGGGGGTGGGTAGTGATATGCAAAACACGGCCTCCATAACCAAAGTAGCCTGCAAAATTAGGTGTCAGCATGCAAAGCTTATTGATGTATGAATGCGGAAAATGAAAGCCGGCAGTAGACAGACGGGGCTAAAGGTGAGACAGCCACAGTGAGAGCCGCTGTAGATCCACGTCAAGGTGTTGCTATATGAGCTGGGGTTTTTTCTGGAGGGCCACAGCCTAACAAGCTATGCCTGGCCATAAAATGATGAAACAATACAATGTAGGCACACGCTATGTGAATACCAAATAAATTGACTCGGTGTCTCCCCGGCCCCAGCCCTCCCTCTTTTCCTCTTCCCTCCCTCCCTCCCTACGCCACCGCCCTCCCCTTCAAAGTAGGCCTGTGTATTCATTAATAAATTCATATTCTCAGTTTTCAATAAAAGAAGAAAATGCAGTGTAAACTGGAGTTACTTAGTGACACCCAGCTCATTGCTTTTTATTGTAGCTTGCAGCTACGAAGCCTTCACAGCGCACTAGCAGAATTTATTACTGTCTGTCTTTGTGGCAAGTTGGCGAAGTGCGCCTTTTGAAGAAAATTGACCCACACTTCATGAATATGATGAAAAATGCCAATAACACTACAAAGACGAAGCTCTTGACATTAGTCTGCAAAGAGCTAAAAGACAGTAATGAAAGTATTGCAATTACAAATCATTACCTCCTCTCTAGCCAATCGTCAGTTCTCTCTCTCTCTCTCTCTCTCTCTCTCTCTCTCTCTCTCTCTCTCTCTCTCTCTCTCTCTCTCTCTCCCCTCTCTCCCCTTTCCCCTCTCCTCCTCCTCCTCCTTCTCTTTCTTCTTCTCCTTCTCCTCCTTCTCCTTCTTCATCTTCTCCTTCTTCTTCTTCTTCTCCTTCGTCTTCTTCTTCTTCTTCTTCTTCTTCTTCTTCTTCTTCTCCTCCTCCTCCTCCTCCTCCTCCTCCTCCTCTCTCGTCCTCTCCTCTTCTGTTTCCTCTCTTCTTCGTCTTCCTCCTCCTTCTTGTTCTTGTTGTTCTTGTTCTTCTCTCTTCTCCGCTTCTCTCCTGTCTCCTTTCTTCTTCCTCCTCCTCCTTTTCATCCTCCTTTCTCCTCCTCTTCCTCCTCCTCCTCCTTCTTCCTTTCCTCTTCTATCTCCTCTCTTCTCTCCTCCTTTTCTTCTTCCCTCCTCCTCCTCCTTCTCCTACTTCTCCTCCTCTTGCTCTTGCTCTCTCTTTCCCCTTCCCCCAACACTCCTGGTTGGCTCTCAGTTGCTGTCTTGCACAGAATGATGGGAGATGGAGAATATGATAGTTACATTTGACTTTTTAAAGAAGATAAAAAGAGACAGAAAGGAGGAAAGATTAAAAAGATTTTCTCTGTTCCCTCCTGGAATAAAGAGTTATGAATACAAACATCTTTTGGTCCACAATGTAATAAGTAATGATGGAAGGGTTATAGAATTTTAAGAAGTCCTGGTCCAACTCACATATCCCTCATTTTGCCCAGCTGTAAAGTGGGATGAAGAATACCTTGCCTCCTCATGTGAGACAATGTCTTCATGTTCACTGGGCTGTGCAAGGCACATGTGGTTTCCGGGATTAACAGCCTGCTCATTGCACATTCAAGGATTCCCATTAATTACACAAACCTGATTCTTAGATGCCTTGAAATGAATAAAAAAAATAAAAATGCGTTTTCAAAATTGGAAATCAGAGTGTTTTCATGTCCTAAATGGCAAAGTATAAGAAAGAAAAATGAGATGAATTAAGTGACCACGAGCATCATATAGTTATTGATGAGGAATTGTACAACAACTATCTTGAGGATCCCCAGCAGAATCAAGAATATAGGTCTTTGTCTGGGCCACTCCGTCCACTAAAAAATGCATTTATTAGAAAGCCATGTTTGATTTGGGGATCTCTGAGTTGGGCTGATTGTTGAACATCTGTGAAAAAATTAGCATTTCTTTTTCTTTTTTCACTTCCCTCTCAGACATAGTTATTCCCTGCTTTATAAACAATCTGCTTAGAAATGGTCCACATATACAATGGCCACTAAAAGTTATAGCCCGACTCCTCCATTTCCAATATCTCTGCCAAAGGCCTTACTATGGGGGAAGAAAAGGAAAGAAAAGAAAACTTATAGTTTCTACAATATCAGTGAATTAAAAGGAGTTAAGGGGGAGAAGTAGTCTTGGAAATCAGAATAATTTAGGAGAACTGAACGTGAGGCCATCTCCTAGAAATGGCCTTCCTACAGTGTAGCCTTCCTGCCCCAAATGGTTCCTCCTTACCCCTTTGGAAATATTCATTTCAATTTGCTACCTTAGCTATAATATCATCAATTACAGATTCATTTGTGTACAGTTATCTTCTTTTAAAAATGCAAATACATCAGGGGAAGGGTTATAGGGCTGACAGTCATTCATACATTAATGTGAATTAGTTCATTCAGATTGCTCGCCTCTGACATCTACCAAGTTGAAATCAGTTGCATTGAGGAAATGAGAGTTGTGATTTGGTGAGGGGGAGGAAATTTGGGAACATGTAATGTACTGTGGGAAGAGCAAATCTGGGTTGGGTCTTAGGGCATCTGAGAGCTTGGGGAAAGGGACATTAGAAAGTAGACAGTGAATAAAAGGAGATGGGAGCATGGCATAGGAAAAGCACTTATTTCACTTAGGATTGGCCTTGTATACATGGTCAGATGTATGTTCCTTCAATGAAAAAGCTTATTTTTTTATCTTTTTTTCCCTGAAGTCTAGCACAATGACCTTCACATAAAAAGTGCTTAATAACTTATTATTCAATTTTAATGAGTATTGAATTGAATTTTCCTTACTATTGTAAAAGAAAAAGTGTTGGTTTCTAAGTTTGAGGAACCAGGTACAAATCCTACTTCTGACACCTTCTAATTGTATGTTCCTGGGCAAATCAGTTAACCTCTCTAGTCCTCATCTTCCTCACCTGTAAAGTGAGGGGTTGGAATGGATAACCTCTAAGCTCTCTTCCAGCTCTGAGTCTATGCATGATTCTGTGTTCTTCCATCCTCTTTTCATTTGTTCCTAGTACCTAGTACTATTAGTACTGTCGTTTGACTACAATGGAATTTTAGTAAGTTTTCATGGCTTAATCTGAAGAGCTGACAAGCAATTATAACATTGTTTCTATAGCAAAAGGCATTTGAAGTTCCAAACAACTCAGTTATAAGTAAGATTACCTATAATGTTTGGATATTTGAGGCCCAATCCATTGTGTTTTGTCACTGTATTGTAATGGTAATCAGTTTATCAGATACTTAGCACTTAGTAGCCTAGGGCTAAGTAGTACCTAGTAACTTAGGGCTAAGTATGGAAGGTGTGAACCCTGTTCATTGTTGAGAAGGCATGAACTCCCCTGTTGACATGGAAGAAGGCTATTGCCAGTGCTGTATATAGAGAAGAATTTTAGAGACAGAGGAGAGAATTGGAATTGGCTCCTCAGTGACGGAAGATTCATGGAGACTGAAGTTAGCTGAGAAAGAGAGGGAGAGAGAGAGTTCCTTTCCCAGTATCTGGAAGTTGACTGAAACATGAACAGGATGGGACTTTGTTTGTTTGTGGCCTGGCTGATCCTTGAGTTCCAGGCAAGAGAAGTGGTGAAGGGTTTGAGGTGTGCTGAACCCTGTGAACTTCAGTGTGTGCCAGGATTGCCCTGAGGACTGGACAAGGACCTGGGAGCTGCTTATCTCTGAGGACTGGACGAGAGCCTGGCAGCTGTCAGCTCCTGAATCTAGGTGATTGTTTGGCAGATTCAGGAGGGAGCTGAGACCAGGGAAGGGGATCCAGGGAATCAGAGAGACTACCCAGAGTCAAAATGAAGAAAAGGTCTCCCCTTGGACTAAACTGAGGT
>CM053595.1:236826664-236873683 GCA_028646575.1 Pseudocheirus occidentalis
TCCACGTCTTTTATTTGGCTTTCAAAATGCTTCTTAAGCTGATTTATGGCTTGTAACCAGTCTACATATTTCTTGGAAGCTTTTGGTGTGGGAATTCTGACTGTGTTGTCTTCCTCCCATTCCATGTTTTTTTCCTTTTTGTCCCCCAAAAAGGAATCTAAAGTTGGATTGCTGTTCTTTCTTTGTGTCCTTTGCCTGCTCATATTGACAGTCGATTACTTGACTTTTTAGTTCTGTGAAACTCTGCGTGCAGAGGGGAGAGCTTTGTCTCAAATTGCTGGGGTTTTGCAGCTGCAGGCACTATTAGGAGGGCATGCAGCCCCCACCAGCTTTGGCTCACTGAAAATGCACCTCAGGACCACTACCCAAGACCATGATCCTGATCCAGGCTGGTTAAGGCAAGAGCATTTAGCCCTTGAATGATTGCTTGGCCCCCCTGAAATCTGCAGGCCACAGCCTCTGAATAAGACACTTGTAGGCAGCTGCACCACTTCTCCTGCTTCTTTGCTTTGGGAGCAGTTCAGCCGGACCTTCTCCCCCAAATTTAGCCGAATTCCACTAACCTTTCACTTAGTCCTTATTGCTTATGGCTTGATAATTCTGGAAATTGCCACACCTGCTGCTGATCCAATCTCCTGAAGGCTTCAGCCGTGGCTTTTCCTGGCTGCCCTGGAGCCAAGCCATGGTTTCAGGCTGGGCTGGTTTCAGCTCTGAGCATGCTGTGACAAGCCCTTCCTGTCCTGCCTGCTGAGCTGCCTTCAGGAGGTGTACTTTTGTGAGTTCTGGAGCCCTACAATTTGGTTAGAGTCATATTTTGTGGGTATTTGAGGTGGCCGTGTGGGGGCTGGGGAGCTTTCCTGCTTCTATGCCGCCATCTTGGCTCTGTCCCTGCTTCTCAAAAGCCAAATTTTCTATTAAGTTCTGGTCTTTTCATCAGGATTGCTTTTAAAGTCTTCTATTTCATTAAATATACTTTCCCCCACCTTGTTGAAGTATTTACATCCAATTATGCTAGGCATTTTGTTCTTTATTTCAATCCCAGCTCTTTTACCTTCTGCAGTATAACCAGTTCTTGCTTAAGAAAAGTTGACCATTCTGTAGAACCCCCTTCCCCTATTCCCCTTGTGGGGCTCCACATGGTTTTGCTTCCTTTGAAGCTCTGCGGCCTCCATAGCCAGAGTGGTTTCAGTGCCTGAAAAGGAGGACCCCCTGGCACAGAACTGCACCAGCATTAATGCTGCCACTATTGCCACTCCTGCTGCTGTCATCTGCCGGGATTTGGACCCAGAGTCCTGATTAGCCTGCCCAGTGAGGAGTCAAATTTGCATAATGTAAATTTATATAAAACTAGAATTGTCTTTCTCATATTCCACACCCTCCTCTCCTTTAAAGCGGCAGCTGATAAATCTTACATGATCCTGACTGTGGCTTCTTGATATTTAAGTGGTTTCTTTCTGACCTCGTGAATTTGTTTTTCTTTAACCTGGGAGTTGTGGAATTTGGCTATCACATTCCTGCAAGTTTTCAATTTGGGATCCCTTTCAGGAAGTGATTAGTGGATTCTTTCCATTTCCATTTTACCCACTGGTTCTAGGATATCAGGACAATTTTCCTTGACAAATTCTTGAAATATGATTTCTAGGCTATTCTTTGATTATGGCTTTTAAGTAATCAAGTAATTCTTAAATTACCTCTCCTCAATCTATTTTTTCTTATAATGTTTTTCTTATAAGCTATATTAAATTTTCTTTGATTTTTTTCGTTCTTTTAAACCTTGTTTTATTGTTTCTTGATGTCTTATGGAGTCATTAACTTTCACCAGCCTAATTCTGATTTTTAAAGAATTATTTTCTTTAGCGAGGTTTTGTTCTTTTTTTCCATTTGGCCAATTCTGTTTTTTTTTAGTTGTTAATTTCTTCAGTATTATTTATGTCTCTTTTACCAAACTGTCCATTGCCTTTTTTTCATAATTTTCTTCCTTTGTTTTCATTTGTTTGCCTAATTTTTCCTCTACCACTCTTTTTGATTTTGAAATGCACTGGGTTTGTTTTGTTTTGTTTTGTTTTGTTTTTGCTTTCTAGGAATTCTCATTGGGCTTATGTCCAATTCACATTTTTCTTTGAGGTTTTGATTGTAGCTTCATTGATTTCATTGTATTCTGAATTTGTGTCTTGATCTTCCTTGTCACCACAGCAACTTTTTATAATACGATTCTTTCTGGGTTTTTTTGCTCATTTTCCCCCCACTCTGTTTCTTTATGTGGAAATTTAGGTTAATGATGGTCTCTATTCCATTTCTGGAATGAGGGGTGGGTGGAGTAAAGGGGGGTACTGTCTCAAGTTTCAGATTTTTTTTTCCTCATTGCTGTTTTCAGAGCTAGTTCTGGAGATCTGGAAGTTTTTGGTGGTTCCAAGATGGTGTGATCTGGTGAGGGGTGTGGTCACTGCTTTACTGGTCTGCACTCTAGTTATCTAAGAACAATCTCTCATCCCTTGGGATTGTAATCAACACTGCTCCTCAGGATCCCTGATCCCTTGGGACCAAAAATGATACTGCCCCTCTTGGTAGAAAGTGTTCTTCTCTGCCCTTGAACTATGATTCAGAAGTGGGTATAGGCAATGGAGTTGCCAAATAGCATCTGGCCCTCCATCCAGTACTAGCACAAGGGTCCCCTATAGTCTCTTTCTGACAAATTGCCAGATTCTCTTACATTTTCTGGCTTGGGTGCTTGCAAAGTGCTGTGCTTCTGTTACCACCACCTAGTCCTACCACTGATGTTTCACCCATGTGGACTCCAGTCCAGCCTCCATCCCTGTATCATACATCTCTCTATCCAAACTACTAAGTTGTCTTGGACTGAAAGAATGTCACACTCTGACTTTTCATTGGCTCTGCTGCTACATAATTTGATGTGAGGTGTCATTTTAAAGTCGTTTGGAAAGGAATGTTGGGAGGGCTCAACTGAACACTTTCTCTACTCCATCATCTTGACTCCATCCCTTAATTTCTACTCCCTTAATTTTAGAATATATCATTCCCTTCCCTTTGTGGAAAGTGAAAGATGAAATGATCAAGGAAAGAAAGGTTTGATCTCCTAAGCATATAGTTTTATTAAGCAGCAAATGCCAATTGCATAATAAACCTCAGATTGAAGTGAACACCAGATAAAGGGGAGGCAGGCTTTTATGCATTAAAACAACTAATCAAATAAGATCAATTAATTGAAAGAAAACAACAAGGAAACACCATTAGATAATCTGATTTCTAAATAGAGGAAAAAATAAGGACTTTTCCAATTGGGAGTGGGAGAGCAAACAGGTGCAATTTCCTAAAATTAGAAAAAGACATGTCCCACTCCCCTCAAGTATCTGAAAACCCTCAAAAGAACAAGGAAGCAATTACTGATTGATCAGTATGGGGCCAGTTTTTAGATAAGACATATGGGTTGTTTGAGATATATAATTATGAGAAAATTGTTTGTATCAGTCTTTGAATCTGACTGCCTTTCTGGTCAGCTAGGTCCTTAGATAAGGCTCTCTAAAGAGCAGTAGGAGGTGGTCCATTTTCCCAACCATGCAGGGCTAGGTTCAAACAATGCAATAAATTTTTCTCCTAATTCCCACAATTGAATAAAGTTTTCTCACAAGATAGAAGTTGAACTAGACCCACAATTGAATAGAAAGGGAACTGAGCTAGCTGCAGAATTGAGTCACAAGATGGAGTTGGTGTGGTTCACTCAATTCCACTTTCTGTCCTTATTCCCTCAATTCCCTCAATTTTCCCATATATCCTTTATCTACGAGCCAGACCTCTACGGTTTTTCATATGGTCATAATCAAAATTACATATGTTAGGTTCTAGATCAAACTACTCAGAGGGCTCAGAATGAACTAATTTTGAGAGCGGAAATTTGCATGTCCCCAAAGTAACCAAGAAAACATAAACATAAATATAAATACTATGAAACAGAAGGTCAAAGCAATACAATAATAATGATCATCAATGTTAAATAACATAAATTCTCCTTATATCTGAAGTAACCACTTCCAATGTTCACTTAATCAGCACATTTTGACTTCCAGATGTCCCATGTGGTTGTCCTATTCCTGAATATCTTCTCTTGGACATTGTGGAATAGGTCTTATTCTTAGGGTAGCTTTTAAGGAAGCTCTCTTTCTCTTGTTCCAAATCACTTGTAAAAGTTTCTATATAGGAGTGGCTGGGTGGCACAGTGAACAGAGCACTGGCTGGGGAGTCAGAAGGACCTGAGTTTAAATCCAGCCTTAGACACTTAACACAAAAACCTAGCTGTGTGACCTTGGGCAAGTCACTTAACCCCAATTGCCCTCTAAAAAGCAAAAAAAAACCATTCCTATATAATTCTGATAAAATCTGCTATTAAGAAGAATTAACTCAATTTAGTATAGCCTCTTAAATTTGGTTCTCTAAATCTGAAACTTGAGAAATTTTGAGTTTTTATGGACCCTTTGCTTTTTCTTTACCTAAACCTTGTATCTGATGAATGACAAAAACAAATTCAGGTGTCTAACTTATAAAATGATCTTTTCTGCCATTTAAAATTGGCAGATACTTTAAACAATGGATAAATAATTTCACTTTCTTTACAATTATCAATATAACTGTTTATGTAAAATCCTTAATCTAATTTTGCTTATTACTAAAATGTAATCAAAACTAGATATATCTGGAAGCCAGCCATATACATACAATACACATACATACACAAATACACACATTTATACGTACAATACACAAATACATACACAAATACACACATTCATATACACATTGTACATATATGTACATATATAATCACACATTATATATGTATGTGTGTATATATATATGTGTGTGTGTGTGTGTGTGTGTGTGTGTGTGTGTGTGTATGTGTATCCTAGAGAAAACAGTCTAATCCTGTTGCTTCCTCAAAATTTACTATTCCACTTAATTAGAAAATGTATACCTTACATCTTTGTCCTGTTATTTTGTTCCATCACAAATAGCCTGCCCCCACATGATCATGGAAGCTGGAGTTTAAGGGATGTGGAGTGATCACATTAAGCACTAACATTTTCCAGCATTAATTCAGAGGATTTTTACTTTATTCTCTTGGTGATGGGGTTGAAAGTGAGAATGGAAGAAAATGTTTAGTTGACCACCTCCTTAATCATTTGACCCAGAAGTCCTCATTTTGGCTATATGTCATATCAGCCCCCTTCACAAACTCTTTGTTTCAACTGGATGTGGTATATCCTTCTCTCCATATACTTACACTGGCCATTCTGCATGTCTAGAATAAGGTCTCTTGTTATTTCTTCTTTTAAAATTCTTTTCTCCTTTCATGGCTCATCTTAGGTGCAAGTGGAGCACTTCTCTCAATGGAGCACTCCTTTGGTATCATCAGTTGTTAGCGTACCCTTCCTCAGATTACCTGGCTTCAAATTAGTTTTGTACATACTTTATTCTCCAGTAAAATGTAAGTTCTTGAGGAGAGGTGCTGTCTTTGCACACAGTAAGTACTCAATATTTTAAAAATCAAGTTCCATTCAATTCAGGCCATCAGGCTATATGGATATATCTCTATACTCACAGGAGTCATTTCCCCAATTTTAAACCCTATCTCACCTTCTTTAGGATTGTAGTACTTGGCTCACAGTTTTCTTCTTTGAACCATTTCCCACCATAATTAGTCCACATTGATGAATGCTCTTTCAATTGATTCTTCCCTTTTCTTTCATTCCATCACGCCTACTCTGTCATCTACCTCTGTAGCAAGTTTGGATTTCTTGATCGATCATTTAAACCTAGAGCTCACAACTCCCTAAGTATAGCTCACGCCTTCATATTTTGCCATGCTAATCTCCAACTATGCATTAGTGCTGATCATTTGCATACCCCTCCCCCACTCCATTGTGTTGTATATTTCTGGGGAAAAATATCAGTAAACTGCTATGATTTTCTAATCACTATAAACTCATTCTATTTCATTTCAACAGGATAGTTCTTCCTCACTACTGTTCTGTAATTCTTTTATTCTACTTTTTATTCAGCTTTTATTGATGCCTATTCTTTTCTCCACAATGATAATTCCAGACTTTTTTCACTCTTTATGTACAGAAAATGTACAAGCATCAAATGTAAGTGACAGCAACTCCATTTCTCAACAACTCAAAATTTTCATTATCTTTACCCATCCTTTCCTTCTTCATTTCTCTCTGCAAAGCTATGAATACCCCTGAATCATGAGGTATAGAGAAATTGCCCCATTTTTCCATGCTCTATACAACTAGGTCCAAATTAGTGTAAATAAAGAATGACCCAAGGGTGGTCATATTATTTGAATTCACACCACATATTTCCTTTGTACTGGAAACACTTACCATATTTTACATAATTATAACTTTGATTAGTGTTAGTTTAAACACATTCACCCTCTACAAAGGAATTCATTATTCACATTATTTGGAACCTTACTGTAGAAGGTTCTTGTTATGGTACCTTTTTTGTTAACCTTGTTAAATCAAGTCAAGAAGCATTTATTGCATGCCTACTATGTGCTATACATAGTGTTAAATGTTGGGGATACAAAGAAAGCCCCCCCCTCCAAAGTCAACTAACCACCAAGAACAAAATAGCCTCTGATCTTAAGGAATTCACAGTCTAATGGGACAGATAACATGAAGAACTATGTGCAAATAAGATATATACACAGTAAACTGAAAATAATCTTAAAGGGAAGGCAATAGTATTAAAGGGGATAAGGATTTAACAAGAAGACAGAATGAAAATAAGTATTAAATCATGTGGGGCATATATAGTATTGATGATGAGCTATGGTATAGGTGTAGCCTATAGTATAGGTGTTGAGATGAGATGGAGATCCATGAGAGGTAAGGAGATAAAAGGAGATTTGCATGATGAACAGGGCATAGGATCGTGGCAGGGTGGAGACAGGGAGACTTGTATTTGTGTAGCCTACGTTCAAATAATTGTTTTAGTAAAAACAGGAAGTATAGAGAAAATACTATGGATACTCTAAGTCTTAGAGTCTAAGACATTTCTATTGGCCTTTGGAAGAGGAAGTACTTAAAAAAATACACAGTCACTCATACTACTCCCCTTGGTGTTGATGCCCCAAATAAATTCCCACTTGGCTTGTCTTCAGTGCTGCCAGAATGGGTGATTGTGTGAAGCATTGTTTCAGAATAGAGCACTTTCAGGCAACTGAGTCATAAAGTAGCTTGAGATCATGGGGGGCAGTATAGGGATCCCATATAGTTTCTGTGTTCTGATTCCATTGCTCTTAAAATGCATTGTATGTCTTTCCCCAGCCTGGTTCTCTTTTGCTATCATGACCGGTAAGTCAAGAGACATGCGCTGTCTTCATATGCCTGGGTCCTATCCTGTCCAGCTATAAACTTCACTTTGTAGAGGAAAGATGCCTACAGTCTGTGAGATATGTACAACTCTCTTTCTTTATAATGAAAGATATTAGGGAAACGATGACTTTTTAATGGCACAGGACAGGACAGGCACCTCAGTTATCACATAATAACCATCTGTCTGAGGAGTTAGTGCCACTAATTGGTCTCTCACCTTCAATCTTAAAAATGTGCCTCAGACTTGAGGTTATTTTACAGTTCACCCATCAAAATCTACATTAAATGAACCTTCAAGTCGTGGCACAGACCACAACTTTTTCTGTCAGGGAAATTGAAATGACTGCCAGGAAGGCATTGAGAAAGTTTGTGCGACAGATGGAGCGGTTTCTGAGGCCAAAGGAAGTCTGTAACTGAAATTCCCCAGGGCTAGTTTAAATACCCTCCAAAAACCTATCCTGTGGGGGTCATAGAGAGGTTGGTCAATCAGTGAACAAATATTGAGTGTCTAAGGGTGAACAGCAACTTACTAGGCCTGGCATATTTATTAAAGAATAGACAAAATCTTTGTCCTTAAGGGGCTTGCAACCTAACAGGTGCCATGTTAGATAGGCAATGGAATTAGAATCATCTTTACAAGTAGTAATTCAACCTACTGTGGTATAAATTGAGGGGAATTTCTACCAAAATTATGATTTGTCTCCTTTTGACCAAAATTATTCCCTTGTTAATTTGTGTTGGTGTCTGAGATTTTACCATTAGCAGTTCCTGCCTTTGGATCTTAAAGACTGTTTGGTATTTAAGAGTCTCCTGTTAAAATGTAAGTAGAAATAACCAGTACCTTAAACCATTATCAGTTAACACCGTAGGACGCATTCATTCATTACAGTTTTTTTTTTCTGTGACAGCTGGACCAGAGTAGCACCCTTTGAGAACTGGAGTGGTCCTAGGTGGGATAGAACCATGAAAAGTGAAAGTAAAAGCAGGCTAAGCACAAAATTTCTGACTAAGGTTGTCTCTGAACAGCCCAGCATCAGCAATATAACATTCAATTTAGTCCTCTCATTTCTTAGATGAGACTGGGGCACAGAGAGGTGATATGTCTTGCCCAAGGTCATATTGCTGGAAAATCACAGAATTTTAGACCTGGAAGGAGGTCAGTAATCTAGTATAACCCATACCTCCCAAAAGAATTCCCACTATAACATTCCAGAGAAATGGTCATCCAGTCTCTGCCTGAAGACCTCCAGTAATGGGGAAATTGAATCAAGACTTAAACCCATCTTCTGATTTCAAGGCCACTTTTCTTTGTATTATACCAAGTAATATATTGTTTCTCTCTTGTTTGTAACACACACACGCGCACACACATACACACACACACACACACACACACACACACACCACTTTAGGCACATTCATTGACCCTGGAAGCTTTATAATTCAGTAAAGAACTAAGGTCAATTTCCTGGAGAGGGTTGTTACTGAACTATGTTTCCATCTGATGACCTGAAACCAGTGCTACTATATTAAGAGTAACTTGAAACCAAGCAGCTTTCAGGAAATTAATTGTCAACAGTGATCACATGTGTCTGATTCCAACACAGTGATACATTTTTTTAATAGTCAATTAGTGGGTATTAAATACTATGTACAAGGTATTGCGCCAAGTGCTGGCAATATAAAGGCAAAAATCTCAGTCCCTGCCTTCAAGGAGTTCACATTCTAATGGGCGAGATAACATGCAAGCAACTAAATAACACAAGACATATACAGTTATCCCTTCCACACACTGACTTTTCCCATTGCAATTTCAATATAGCACATAAGAAATTAAAGGGGTAGTTTTATGGAAGCCATAGATGACATATGAAGCCCAACAGATGATACAGAAAAGGTTCAGAAACTCAGAAATACATGAAATATCTGTATAGTATAATATCAACATATTTGAGAGAGGCAGACATAGATAGACAGCCACAATATACATACTAACTATAGGTGTGTGTGCATTTATAGATGCTTTTTGTTGCAGTGTGTGATTCTTACACATAGAGCTGGCAAAGGGTCAAATTATAAAGTTGGCAAACTTTCAGACTTCTTATCTGTCACAAAAGGAGGACCAAAATCTTTTACACAGATTGTTCAGATTGTTGGAGTGCGGCACCCCTAATTCCCTTCCCCACCAGGGATGCAGAAGGAGTAACTGTGCAAGGTAATTAGGAAGTAATCTCACTAGCAGAGGGCAGGGAGTAGGGCAAACTGAGAAAGGTATCTTACAGAAGTTGGTATTTGAGCCAAGTCCTAAAAGAAAAAGCTAGGATGGATAGATGAGAAGAGAGACCATGTCACAGATGGGGGACAGGCAGTAAAAAGTCATGGAAGTGAGGGGGTTGAGTGTCTTGTGGGAGAAATAGCAAAGACACAATAGCAGCATTGCTGTATTTGTAGAATATATTGAATGGAGACGACTGGTAAGGTTGAAAGAGTCCAGGTTGTGAAAGACTTAAAAAAAAGCTAAACAGAGGATTTTTATATCTGATCCTGGAAATAATAGGGAGCCACTGGAGTTTATTGACCAGAAGAATGACATTGTCAGAGCTGTACTTTGGAAAGATTACTTTTGCCAGTGAATGAAGGATGGAATAGAATGATGATATGGAGGTATGGAAACCAACTGGCAGGCCATTGGAATAGTCCGGGCATGTGGGTTGAATTCATTAGAAGTGATAGTGGATTTGGTGAAAAGTCGTGAAGATTTAAGTATTTCAAGACACTGCTGAGGCACATTGGACTCTGCTCCTCTCGGCCCTCTTCTCTGCTTCCAAAAGAGATTGGAGTTAATAATGATAATACTCATTAATGTTAATAATGCTGCTCCCTCCAACTTTGAGCACCCATTTCTCATCTGAATATCCACATTTTATTCATCCTTTGAGCCATAATAGGCATTACATATATAGACCCCTCCAGGCATCCTCCCCCTCCCCACAGGATAAATCCCTCTTTTCTAACTCTTCATGTATTCCTTTACCCCACATTAACTTTCCCCTTCTCTTCTCTCCTGTAACATTCACTTTCCATACCATTTACTTCAATATTCCAGCAAATACTACCTTTCATTGTTAGGTGACTTGCTATTCCATATGTGTCATGTCTCTCCAACTGCACCCTAAGATCCTTAAGAGAAGGTAACATGCCTCTTTCTTCTTTGTCTGCCCCCACACATCAGTAAAGTGCTGGGTGTATAACAGTTACTAAATCCTTTTTGAATGAAGTTGAATTAAAGAGATGACTATTTCAGATTTGAGTTGTGACCCAAACCCAGATTAGTAGTTAACAAAGGAAGGAAGAAAGGCTTAAAGCTGAACAGTTCTTATTCAGAACAGACCCAATAAAAACACAAGGTGTGAGACAACAAACCCTGTTAGTGACTGATGAAGAGCACGCTTTGAATATGTAACCATGATGATCAGAAAAATACAGGTGAAAAAAGTCAAGTATGTTTTGAGAGGGAAAGAGTGGAAAATTAAAGAAGATTGGGGAGTCTGGAGAATATATTTTGATGTTGCGACCAACAGGGCAGTTAATCAGTGTGTGTTTGAGGGCAAGTAGCTTGTCATGAAATGTAGTTTATGAGGAGAACTGCTAAAGCAATAGGAGAATACAGCTGTGTAATATATGGGTGACTAAGGGGGGGTCTAGAGAGAAGAGGAGGAATGTAGAGGGGGAAAAGCAGCTCCGAGGAAGCTCTTGTGGAAAGACTGATCCAGACTGACAGTGGGACCCTGTAACTTCTGGGGAGGAGACAAGGAAATCTGTTGCAAATGGTGGGTAACAGACAAATCCCATGAACGCTGAATAGAATTTGACACTGTGGCTTGTGCAATTATTCTTTGAAGATCCTAAAGAGTGGTTCTCAACCTGTGGGTCATGACCCTTTTGGGGGTCAAACGACCCTTTCACAGGGGTTACAGGGGTCACCTAAGACCATCAGATAACACGTATTTCCAATGGTCTTAGGAACTGAGACACTCCTCCACTACTTGTCTCCAGGCGGGTCTGCCTACATGCAGATATGCCCACATATGAGAATTAAAAGTTCGCATCATTAGGAAGGTTGAGAACCACTGTTTCTAAACCTTGAGCCATTGGGGCAGTGGTCCATATAATTTTACTCGTGTACTTATACATACAACATTTGTAAGCATATGCTCACCTTAATATGTGTATATTTACTTATAATAGACAGGTACTTGTTCAGTTGTCCAACGCTCCATGACCTCATGTCAGGGTGTTCTCGGCAAAGACACCGCCATTTGCCATTTCCTTTTCCAGCTTATTATAAAGATGAAGAAAATGAGGCAGACAAGGTTAAGTGACTTGCCTAGGGTTATACTGCTATTAAGTGTCTGGGGCGCGATTTGAACTCAGGAAGAGGAGCCTTCCTGATTCCAAACCTACTGGACTAAAATTACACATATTATGCAACTTATATAAAACCAGAAATTTTTTAAAAAGTGTGAGATAAAAATGAAATAGTATTTGGTCTTACAAGTCAATAGAAGATCTAGGGTTTATTCAGTAGTTCAGACCTAAGATTTAGGAAAATCATTTTGGATTCTGTGCTGTGTTGTGTTAAAGATGGATTAAAGTAGGGGAGATGAGGCAAGGAGGCCAACTAGGAGAATGGGGTGGTAACTGAGGCTATGTGAGTAGAGAGACAGGGTCAGGATAAAAGATATGTAGTTGGTGAAATTTTTCAATAGATGATATTAAGGTTATAAGTCTGGATAACCAGACAGATGGTGGTGCCCTCAATAGTATTAGGTGAGTTTGGAAGAGGAATAGGTTTTAGGGGATTAATAATGTAATTAATGAGATCTGTGATCTGTAGAAAGCCATTCATTCCTACTCATCTTTGTTGATTTATTGCAGTGCCCTTCCACTGAAGATGATCTAGGGAGCAAGAAGTTCAGTGTGCCTGGGTGGGCAAATTTTTTCCAGTAATACTTGCTTAGTGGCTACTGTGGATGTCCTACTAGTGATTATATTATAATTGCTGTGAAATGCTGTTGTCTGCTTTAGTAGCAGGGAGAATTGAAGCTTGTATATCAGAAAAAGATGAGGGGAATGTACAGACTTGGAGGAGAAGAGTAAGTTTAGTTGGAAAGCAACTCTACAGGTCCTGTCTTTTCACACTTTCACTGGGGGAAGTCAAACCATAAACCCCACTTTGGAACATTGAAACAGGAGGGCTTAATTTATTTTGTCATGGACTCCTTTCTTAGTCTTGTGAAGACTATGAACCCTTCCTCAGAATGTTTTAGAAATGCATAAAATACAATACATTAGATTTAAAAGGAAGCCTAATATAAATGAATATACCTACACACATAATACACATACACACACATACATATGTATGTATATGTATATATATGTGTGTATATGGACTACAGGTTAAAATGTTTGCATGAGAGGATCACAAAATTTTGAAGTCTTTCCTTTGAAAGCTGGGTACCACTGGGGTGGCCGCAGTGGTGCAGTGAATAAACCACCAGCCCTGGAGTCAGGAGGACCTGAGTTCAAATTTGACGTCAGACACTTAACACTTACTAGCCATGTGACCTTAGGCAAGTCACTTAACCCCAATTTCCCTGCCTTCCCTCCTATACCCCCCCAAAGAAAAAAAAAGAAAAAAAGAAGTTGGATACCAGAATCCATGGGGAATGGTTCTCTGTCATTCATCTACTTTTCTGTGTAGGAAGAAGTGTGCTGTCCCAAAACCAAGGCATGCCATAGCAGTCAGCATAGGAGCAGGAGAAGCAATCACACCATCACCAAAAGTTGGAGACTGTTTTTGTTTTGATCTGAATTTTTAACCTCAATCACTTAACCCATTCTTGGTGGAGACTACCTACCAACTTTGAATATACCTCGTTACTTACATGTTGTTTCTCCCATTGGGATGTATTAGAAATAAGAGCCACGACTATTTTTCCCTTTCTTTCTATCCTCAGAATTTAACACAGTGCCTGGAGTATAGGAAGTATCTAATAGACGCTTGTTGAATGGCTGACCCAAGATGGGCTCAGCGATAAGCACTTCACTTGGACACTGTAAACGAGAGGTGGAGCCTGTGGGCTACATATGACCCATAAAGTTTTTGAGAACTGTCCAAACCACATTGAATTGTAATTAGGAAATACTGAACAAAATAAATAGAAATATGATAAAATATAGATAATATTATATCAACATTTTCAATATGCAGCCCATAGGGATCCTTATGTATGGCTTAGTGACCCCTACTTCTATTCTAGTTGGACACTGCTGCTGTAGAGTATAGAGCGTGACTGTAGGGAAGAATCATTGTAGATTGAATAGAAGAAGAGGCAAGGGCAGAGACTGGGAACCTTTGGCCTTCTAGGTCCTCAAGGCCAGCCCTTTTAGTCAAAGGACCTAGAGGGCCACATGTGGCCTTGAGGCCAAAGTTTCCCCACCTGGATTTAGTCAAAGGGCTGCACTTGAGGACCTAGAGAACACATGGGGCCTCAAGGCTGCAGGTTCCCTAACCCCTGAGGAAGGGGTTATTTCTTCTCCAACTGTGGGGAGGTGGTCAATACCCACAAGTTTAGTACCTTTTCAACCATATCTTGTAGACTGAGCATTTTCAATAAACTGATTGTCCTCAGTCACCTGTATTTTGCTCATTTCTTGTCTGCTGGTTGAGTAGTGGGTCATCATGCAGCTACTGTTGCTGTTGCCTCTGCTGATGTTTATTTTGGGGCTTGGTTTGAAATTAAAATACACATTTTAGAAGTCAGCCTTAGCTCTTTTCTATAACATCTATATTTATTTCCTCTAGTTAGGGACAGAGATGGCATAGGGGCAGGTAGGTGATGTGGTGTAGAGAGCACTGGGCCTGGAGTCAGAATCATTCATCTTCCTGAGTTCAAATCTGGCCTCAGTCACTTACTGTATGACCCCGGGCAAGTCACTTAACCCTGCTTGCACAGTGTTCTCATCTGTAAAATGAGATGGAGGAAATGACAAACTACTCCAGTATCTTTGCCAAGAAATCCCTAAATGGAGTTGGGAAGAGTGAGAAATGGCTGGAATGATCAAACAACAAAAACAGAAACTAGACCTGTGGCTTCTTTGTATAGGGAGTTCACAGGTGAGGAAATTCCCTCTACTATTGTGGGTTGACACCTCAGTAATTTACAGTTTTAGGGCTTAGAGCAGTGAGAAATTAGGTGACTTACCCTGGGACACACCCAATGTACATCAGAAGGAGGATTTGAACTCAGCTTTTTCCTGACTTCAGGCTCCCTGGCTTTTTGTTACCTCTCTTCTGTTTATCTCTAAAATGGGATAATAATTATTCTGCCAGCACTCTTCTATGAGTAGATCAGTTCGTTTGGGTCACACGTTTTGAAGTTGAGGAGAACAAGTCTTATTATTATAATCATTTCAACATTTTCCCCTTGAGAACTCCCCAGTAGATGCCCCGAGAATGCTTAAATAAATTTAATTGGGTTCATTTTCTTCTTGGGGAATTAGCATATACAAAGTTGGCAGGTCAAGATAAGGAGTATGAGGCATAAGTGGGAAACAGCTAGGGATAGAATCAACAACTTGAATGGTAATAACACACATACCATTTATGATGAGGCATCTGAGGGACACTTCTGACTGGTCTTGGGCAAAATCCTCTAACTTCAGAGCGCTTTACACTTAACACTGGAAATGCTTCACTAGCATTTGGGAGGTCATCAAGATGCGAAAGCAATGGGATAACCCAAGCCATTGGTGGAGAAAGGGAAGACAGGAGAGAAGATATAAGATCTCGTCTCTGACAAGTGAGGAATAAAGTGGAGAGGTCTCATGTGGATGCCCTGGTTCTAAATGTACCCTGCATTCTACTTCAGTAGCCAAACGATGATTTCAGGGAGAATTTATACCTTCCAACGGGGCTTTGGTTATCGAATAGTCAGCCTCAGTGTAAGACATGTGGGTGATTTTTTCCTTTTTTGCTCTTTCCAGGCTGATTCTATTAATTTTCCTTGACTTCACGTGCAGCCCTGCACCAACTCTGCCATTGATGATCTCCTTATTCATCTTGTAGCGGAGAGGCCATTTAGATGAATATATGTTCCCCATTTTCTTTGCATTATAAATTCAGTGTTGTGGGAAAAGGAGTATAATGTAATGGCAATGCATCCACAGAGAAATGTCCCTATTTGAGAAGTAGAGTTTGAGAGGGGGGAGCAATTGACAGCCTCTCAGTACAGTGGGCACATTTTTTCTGTACAACTGAATCGCCGCTAATGATAAATGAGGAATGTTTGATAGCTGGCTCTGTTGTCTGACAGCTACAGTTTTGGCCAGAGGGCCGTGGCAGGCTTTAGACTTCTGTTCAAAATGAGTTAAACATATTAGGCATTATGAAGGCACAGAAGCCTCGAGAATGAGTGCTGAAATGAGTTATCCGGGTAGGCTCCTGGGTACACAACTTGCAAAGCAGATGTCATTCTAATAATGTGTGATATAGAACATGCCTGGCCTAAACCCTGCTGGATGAAATATGAAGCCCCGTTGGTGATATTTAATACCATTTTATGAGGTGCCATCTTATAAAGACAATGCCCGCCGTATGTGGAATGCTTAAGGTATTTTGCCAAAGGCACCGGGAGGTATCTGAAGTAAGTAGAATTTTTATTATTTTATAAGCCTTTACTTTGTAATATTTCTGTTTCCACATTATTGTGGGGGCTTGCTGCACTAACCCTTTGTCGAATGAACTTCATGAGCAGCTTGCTGCTAGATTGACTGATAGCCATGGCTATTTCTGGAAGTAAAGGCTGGTTTCTTACCTAAACACATTCTTTAGAGAACCCTCAAAGAGAAAGGACAGCTTTGCTACAAGAATTCTTAGAGCAGGGGATTTTTGATGCCCAAATGCAAAAATATTGCTACTTTTTCCCCCAAGGGGACAATCTTGAAAGTGATGAAGGATTTACATAGTCTCCTCTAATCAGAACCCTCATTTCCCTCACCTCGCTATCTAATATTGACTTGCTATCGACTGATTTCGGGGTTCCTTTCTGGGTAACCCAAGAAAATATGCTTGAAATCCTGGTAGGGGGAAGTGGTTCCTGGTGTTAATACTGGCCTTTCCATTCCCTAAGACCCCTGGAACTTTTGAATGAAAAACCAGTGATTAGTCATACTTTGGGGAAGATGAAGATAGGGAGGGTGGTGATAGCATTTATACAACTTTTCCAAGGTTTGCAAAGTGCTGTACAAATATTATTTCATTTGAGCCTCACAACAACCCTGGAATGGGTGCTATTATTTTTATATTTTATAGATCAGGAAACAGATATTAAGTAACTTGTCTCAAGTCACACAGCTAGCGAGTATATGAGGTCACATTTGAATTAAGGTCTTAACTCCAGACTTGGCACTCTATCTTATGTACCCCCTAACTGCTTAGATGGTGATGATGATAAAGAAGACAGAATCATGAAATCATAGAACATTAGAGATATTAGTGTCCTTTGAGATTATCTAGTGATAGTCCCTCATTTGATAGATGAGAAAACAGAGACCTAAAACTTGAGTTGTCTAAGGTCACATAACTAGCAAATGCTTTGGGCGTATAGTGGGAGGGTGGGAAACGGAACCCTGTTCTTCTGAATCCAACTTTATTTATATTCACCCTCTCCTTATCTATGATGCCACTCACAATAACTTACATTTACAAATGTTGGTAAAATGTTGTTATTAAAGTCTGAAATATTGTTATTAAAAAAACTCAAGAGTTGGATGATTTGTCCATGGTCACACTGTTAGTGATTGTTGGAGTCAAGACTCAAACCTATGCCTTGTGATGCTAAATCTAATACTCTTTTCATTATAACATTACATTTTTGATACCAACAATTTTTATAATTTTTTTTAAATTTGCATTCAAAGTTCTTCCATTTTTCTTATTGCTTTTCCTATTGTGGGGATCAAAAAAACCCCCAAGTCTTGTGAAAAACTATACTCTGGGGAAAACAAACATATTCTGTCTTCTTATCCTGATGATCTAACTCTGTCATTGATGCTTATTGAATATACAGCATTATGGGATTTAGCTTAGAATCAGTCACAGAAGACTTCTTGGGGGAGGAGAGCTCTGATCTAGATTTTGAGGATGTTAGAAAACTGGGTTGACTTTCTTTACAAGCAGTAACGTCCTGAAGAAGATACCTCTACTTCTTTGGTGTGATGCTCTCCTGTAAAGTAGGGTGGGGAAAGTGGCAAGTTGTTCATTTTAATTCAACACATCTTTGTCTGGAGTGATTATTTTGGCTTTGAGGAATTATCTCCTTCCTGTGACCTAGTGGGTGGCTAGGTGTCTCAATGGATAAAACATTGGATATACTTAGGAAGGCCAGAGTTCAAATCCTTCCACAGATACTTCATAGCTGTATGGCCCTGGGAATGTTACTTAGCCTCTGTTGAACTCAGTTTCTTCTTCTGTAAAATGAATATGCTAATAGCATCTACATCTTAGAATTGTTGATTTGGAAAGCATTTTGCAAACCTTAAAGTCCTATGTAAATGCTTGAGATGATGATGATGATTACAATGAACTGGATTTTGTTGTTGTTAATTTTTTTTCACTGGTGTCTGAATCTTCATGATGACATTTGAGCTTTTCTTGGCAAAGATACCAGAGTACCATTTCTTTCTCAAGCTCATTTTACAGAAGAGGAAACTGAGGCAAAGAAGATTTTGCTCAGGGTCGCAAAGTTTAAGTGTCAGAGACTGGATTTGAACTCAGGTCTTCCTGACTTTAGGCTTGACACTCTTTTCTGTGCCACTTGGTTGCCCAATGAACTGGATAAATCATTCCATATTCAGCAGCCAGAGCGGGGAAAAAACATATTGCCCTGATAATAGGCCTTTCTTAAGTGTTAAGGTACATGTTTGTCGAATGTGGGCTTGTCCTACTGGAAATAGCAAGCTTCCATCTGTGATCAGGATGGTTTTAAGTACACTTGACTTAGAATCAGCAAACCTGGGGTGGTTTTCAGAAAACCTGGTAAATGTCCAGCTTCAGATTCCAGCCGCATGAATTATTATCTCTGTGACCTAAAGCAAGTAGCTTGACATCTCTGCCTCGGTCTGATTGTGTAAAATAGGAGTCATCATAATACTTGTGCCGCCCATAGCAGTAGCTAAAAGCATCACGCAGTGGAGAAAAGTTCATGTAGTCTTAGTGTCAGAAGACTACATCATAAACCCTTATTCCAACATCCATTAACTACATGACCCTGGGCAAGTTACTTAATCCCCCCCCATGCCTCAGTTTCCCTAAATCTAAAGTGGGAGCGATCACATGTGTATCCAGTGTATCCACACAGACATGTATCTAATCACACATATATCCAATCATTCATGTATTCACATGTATCGATGTAATTGCATCAATCACAGGATTGATGTGAAGAAAGCATCTTTATAAAGTGTACCTTAGATATTTTGGTAGATGGGTCATTTCTTCAGGGTGAATAATTCCTCCAGCAAATCATGTTGTAATCACTCATGCCTTGCCATCTTATGTAATTCTTTGCCACGTTTTCCCATAAATTCTCCACAAATAACCTATTAAAAATATGGGAAGACACCTTCTTATTATTTCAACATTTCTAGGACGATTGAGATTGTTTATCTTTTGTCTCTTGTTCTCAGTACATGTTTTCCATCTTGTCTTTCTATCTCCAGTGCCTAGCACAGTGCTTCACATATATAGATAGAGATAGGTAGATATAGATATAGATATATAGTAGGTGCATAATAAATGCTGTGATTGAATGAAAAAAAAAAACCTTGCTTCAGTCTTCTCCTTTATCCAGCTACCATTTTACTTGTCTTATTCCCTCACTTGTAAACCTCTTGAAAAAATAAAAACTTGTCTACACCTACCTCCTCATCACCCTCCATTTCTAACTCATTTACGGATCTTTTTCTGTCTCAAGTCACCCAAAGCCCTTATCCTCCTTTTCTTCAGTGACTGTAGTCTTTCAGAGGAGAGGATTACCCACAATTTCGTTATGGAAATGCCTTCATTTCTTGTTATCTGAAATGCCCAACTTTCATGGTTAATTATGATTCACGGTTATAGAGTAATTTTTGCAAAGTATTTATTACAAAATGTAGTATCTAATGCAAATATTGTTACCATCATTTTACAATGGAAGAATCTGAGTGTCTGAGAGAATATAACCTGCCTATAGTCTAACGTCTGATAAAGGTCTGTGCTTGAATTTGAACCCAGATCTCTTGACTCCAACTCCAGTCCTGTTTCCATTATACATACTCGTTCTACTCCTTCATCTTTAAGTGCTTCTGCCTTCTTATGCTATTTTCTTCCTTTTAATGTATGACTATGTATTCACTTTGGTTTCTTTGTCTTTGTACCTGTTGTAACCTTCCAGGAAAATATAAATTTCTTGTGGGCATAGAGTGTCATATGTTAATATTGTATTTCTAGTAACTAACAGTATCCTGTTTCTACTATCTTAGAATCAACGTATTTCCAATTTGGAAGAGACCTCCGTGTCTATATAGTCCAATTCATGCGTGAAAAAAATTTCCCACTACTATGCTCCAACAAAATAACAATTAGCCATTGTTCGAAAAATCTGTAACATGGGGAAAACCATTACCTCCAAACACAGCCTGTTCTACTTTTTGGATGATTCGTACTGTTGGGAAGGTTTTCCTTACATTAAGCCTAAATTTTCTTTCTTTGTAACTTCTAATCATTACTCCTAGGTATGTCTTCAAGGGTCAAATACCTCATGTCTAAATCCTCTGCCACATGACAGCTTTTCAAGAATATATTTGAAGACTGTCCTCATGTTCCCTTCAGTCTTCTTTTTTTTTAGGCTAATTATCCCCCTTTCCTTCAATGGATCCTTATATGGAATGGACTCAAGGTATTTCACTATATGGATTGCTCCCCTCTGGAAAATTTTAATTTATAAACTCAATGTTTATTTTCATGATGATCTGCCTTTTCTCCTTCCTCCCAATCCCATTGAGAAAGTAAGAAAAACAACCACTCTGTTACAAACATAGGTATAGTTAAGCAAAACTAATTGCTACATTGACCATGACCAAAAAAGTATCTCAATCTATACTTTGATGCCATCACTTTTCTATCAGGTTTTATTTTTTAATTATATTTCTTCAACTTATGTTTCTTAATATTCTCCTTGAAACTATGGTATTCAGAAGTGATACCAAAACTCCAGTTGTGATGTGATCAGATCAGGATATGAAGAATCTCTCACTCTGACATTCCTGAAAGTTATACCCAGTGCTGTGCTGGTAAATGTTTGACAATTAACTTTCAAAAAATGTGCAACCCATGACACATTTTTAGTCAAATCTCTATTGTTAATATTTTCTCCATCACTTTCTTAGTCTCAACAGTCAATAAGTAATAAACCAAGCCCTCATTTGAAGCATTTGCTGGTTTATGAGATAGCTCCTGATTATACTTCTTATTGCATCCTCAGATCATATTAACTTTTTTTTACTGCCATATCACACTTTTGACTCATGTTGACTGTGTTGCCCACTAAAAATACTACATCTCACTCTTTTTTTGTAGACAACCAGCTGTCTAATCTTGCCTCTCCCAAATTGTACTCATGAAATTGATTTTTTCTAAACTCATGTGAAAGACTTTATTTTTCCTATTAAAATTCATCTTAATTGATTTCATCCAGGGTCCTGTCTGGTCAAGTTATTTATTAATTTGTTTATTCATTTTCACTTATTTATTTATTTACTTGTTTGTTTATTTATTTTCAGTACTGTCATTTAGCATTTTACCTGTCCTTGCCAGTTTTATTCCATTTTCAGATTTAGTTAGACTCTCATCTGTGTCTTTATCCAAGTCATTCATAAGATAATCAAATTGCACATGCCAGAACACATCCTTGGAACATTACACTAAACTAGTGGTGTTGCCTCATTCCAGCTCCTTCTAATAAACATTGAACCTTTAATGACTGCTTTTTTGTCCCTTTAATTAAATCAGTTCCAAATTCATCTACTTATGCTATTGTTTATCCCATACCTTTCCATCTTTCCCCATAAGATGATCATGAGATATTTTATCAAACATTTACATCAATTCAAGGTTAATTATATCTACAGAATTACCCTCATCAATCAGTTTAGTGATTCTGTCAAAAAAGGAAGTACGATTTGTCTGACATAAGCTGTACTTGAGGAAATCATCTTGGAACTTTGTGGTCACTGCTTCTTTTTCTAGTTATTCATTCACCAACAATCACTCTTAAAAAGACTATAGAATTTTGCTGGAAATCAGTCTCTCTCAGCAACGTAGAGGTTGCAGATTTCATCCTCTTCCATTTTTGAAAATGATGACATTTGCCTACCTGTAGCTCTGTGGTTCTACTCCTGGTCTCCATAAGCTATGAAATCATCATCATCATCATTCTGTAATCACATATATCTGGTTTTTTAAGAATCTAAGGAAGAAATTTATCTCTGACAGATGACTTGAATTCATCAAGGACAACTATGTGCTCTCTTATTATTTTGCTATTTATTCTCTTTAATATCTCCTATTCTCTAGCCATAATTGTGTTCCTAGCACATCATGGTCAGTCTTTTACTAATTTTTTTAAAAAATCATTATTATAGTGGTAGATAATTGTCTATAGATTATTGGGAAGACTAGGGGTCATGTAACCCATTACATTTTCATGTGTAAATTGGTATTTGTATTCATCAGGTTATCTTATTTGTAGATTCCTTGAAACTACAGCAAAACATTTTTCCCCTCATACATCCCTTAAGGACCAAGGAATTTTTGGTCCTCTATAAAGAATAAATTGGAGAATAATGGAGGTAAGTAACTAAAAGATCAGGGCCAAGGCTGCTCTCTGTGTGAAGTTCTTGTCTTTAATATCATAGGTTAGTCTCAAGTTATAAATTTGTTCTTTCCTCTGATCCTTCATAATGTAATGATCAATGATGTTGACTTCTTTCTTCCATATGCCATGGCATCCCCAATTGCCTCAATATTTCCAAAAATATTCTCAAAGCAAAATATATTTTAATTCATGTTTTGTACATGTGTCTCTACTCTGTCACTATGTATATGTTCTTAGACAAACCGATAGATTTGGTCTATTTCCTCATCTATGGAGGTTGAACTATATGCCCCCTATGAATCCTTCTAGCTACAAATCTCTCTTAAGATCCTATGAAATATATGCCTTATTTAATTTTTCAAAAGTAGATATCATCACTTCCAAAGAATTAGATATTACTAGATAATGATCATTACCCCAACAAGTAGGTATATGTATGACTCTCACCTGAATTTATGTTTATTATAGTGTAAGCTTTTATTGTTTAGCCACAAATTACACCACTGAACCTAACTATACATCTTATAAATAAATGCATGTCATTTGGTTGATGTCATGGATAGAGGGCTGGACTTGGAGTTAGGGAGACCTGAGTTCAAATCTTGCCTCAGACAATCACTAGCTATGTACCCCTTAAGATCCCTCAGCATCAGTTTCCTCACCTATAAAATGGGGATAATGGCATCTTTCTCCAGGTGTTGTTATAAGGATAAAATGAAATTATACATACCCACATATACATATACACATACATATAAATATATACATATACACATATATCATTTACAAACCTTAAAGTAATTCCATATGTGTTAGTTATTAATGTTGTCATCATCATCATCATCACACCTTTGGTGAAAGTAGTGCAAAGTGAGAGTGTTATTGGATGTAAGTATATCACAGTAAAATACAGGAGAGTTATTTGGTTGGGAGCAAGAAAGGAGCTGTTTTGGCCAGTATCCCCAGGACGTATCCTAGCCTTCTCCCTCCTTTGGAGATTGCTTTCATCTTCTCTTCTCACAGTAAAATGCTTAGAAAACCAAACAATATGAGAAGAGAGAGAAGGAGAAGGGTAGGATTTGCCTATAGTAGAATAGCAAGAGTTCAGGGAAGATCTGGATGGTCAGATATCTTTTCCTTTGCATCTGCTAATACATGTCCTTTATCTCTTAGTTGTTGGGGAAGAGAATAGCAAGGTGGCAGCCTTGTGTACTTGCCCATGCGGTCAAGCACCCCAACATCTAGGCATGTCTCATACTACTAGGAAGTGATCTGTGATAAGTTTGCACTGAAATGTCAGCAAAGAACACTGAGATTTTAAGCTATAAGAAATCGTTGGACTTATTGGGTCCCTTCCTTTATAGAAGAGGAATCTGAGACCCAGAGAAGTCTAAATGCCTTGCCTTGGCTCATACAGATAGGAAGGGCCACAGATAAAATTTCAACCCAGGTCTTTCCTGATTCTAAGTCCTTCTTTGTTTCCATTAAATTATGCACTTATTATGAATGATAAGAAATATATATATAAATGCATACATATATACACATATAATATACATACATATACATATATGTCACTTTACAAAATTTAAAGTAATTCTGTATGTTAATTAAGACTTAAAAAATCCCTCCTACTTTGCCCAAAGAATAATTCTACTTTGAACAAATTCTATGCATTTTTTAAAAATCCTGAGCCATCCATGAAAGTTCTGAAATTATTAGATTTCTAAACAGAAAGAACATCACAGGGAGGGCATGGTTCCACCTTGGGCTCACATGACCTTGAGTCTGTCTCTCTGTGTTTTCTGAATATCTTTTGCAGGGACATATCCATTCTGGAATACCCTTGCACCTCCCTCCCTTCCAGACCTTGAAGGAATATTGGTGAGTGCAAGAAATAAAGCTAGAGGTTAATTCACGAAAAATGAAAGGAAATTTGTCTTTATGTTGCATTGATAAATCTGTGGTTAGGCAATAATTGAAAAACAATATATGAGTAAAAATGGAAACTGACAATTTGAAGTAGCAAACTGATTGCAGTGGATTATATTAGGAACTGAGACTAGTCTGCCTCCCTGTCTGTTGCTCACTTCCTTGAGAAGACTGTGGAATTAGTGGCAAATTTCCAATTCTCTTATTTTGCTTGTACTGGTAGTTCATTTATAGCAGGCTTTCTCTGCGCCACCCCCCCCCACCCTGAAAATCTGCATCATTCTCATCATAGTGGGTCTTAACTGTAAAATCTCCATAGGCTTGTCTCTAGCTATATGAAATTTCTTCCTTTTCCCCCTTCTCAGGATATTGTTCCCTCCATCAAACAGAAAATGTAAAGGAATAAGAGATTAAAAATGTAAATTTTATAAATAGAAATCAAAGGTCCTAAATCCTTAGCAAAGAAAAGCCAACATAAGTATGAACATTAAAAAACACACATAAATAGTGCTTCTAGGCTGAATATGTTAAATAATTCAACAGTTAAGTCATAAGCGTTCTTAAACTTAAGTATAAAAATGCCCCTGACAATATTTCACAGCCATGCATTTCTTTAAAATATTTAGCATTCTCATTAAAGAGAATGACTTTAGTTTATATATTAGTTACACTCCTGCTTGTTAATATGAAAGAATTTAGGAGCAAAAAGCATTCTTATGTATATAAGCAAAAGGCAATTTACATATAAAGTTGGACAACTATTCACTTTTTATTTATTTCTGGATCATCTGCATCTACATATAGCCATACAGCATTTAAACAAATTTGTTCCTTAATGTGCAGTATTAATATTCCCTGCCCCAAAGTGCCATTTGCTAATGCCATCATGAAGACAGGTTCATTCAAAGCTACAAGGAAGTTCCTGCCTTAGAAAGACTTAATGAACCTTACATTTTTTGGAATACTGCACAGTGTAATGCCTATTACATATTCATTGCCAGAATGGAAGATTTCCTTTAACTCTGAGCTTCCTGGTCTAGTTCTCTGTAAAACATTGTCAAAAGCCACCAGAGACTTTCGTGGAAAATTGTGACTCGATAGCAGGATGTAATAGGAAGGCCTAGAGTGGAGAAGCCAGTGGTATATAGGCCCACAGGGAAAAGTTCTGACAGACAAATGGATGGATAATGCAATTTTTGACATAATGGGATAAAAAAGTTTATGCCAGAAAGAACCAAATTAAAGTTATTACTTGAAAAGAAAGTCTGAAGTTTTCAAGACCATCAGAATTGCCTGTGTCGGCTTTATTCAACTGCTTATATGCATAACAGCTTCTAAAAGAGAAATGCTGTTGATTGATTTATAGCTACTAACAAATCTGCCATAAAATTTTAGCTACATCTTTGGAGTAACAGCACTTTCTAGCTGTTTAGATATTGTTAATAACAATAAAATAATAAAATGGCAATGACGATAGGGAAAGGGACCAAACCTGGGATTTCAGTGACAGAGGGGATTTCTACCAGAGCAGGTCAATGCCTTCTTTGCCACATACAGTTTCAGAGAGTTGACTAGAGCACTGATGCTTTCAATGACTTGCCTAGAGTCACACAGCCAGTGTGGGTTAAAGGATTGATTTCAAGTGAGGCCTTCTTGGCTTCTAAGCCTGGTCTCTATTCACTATCCGTAGCATAGTGCCTCTCATAATAAATTTGAGAGTAAAAATTAAAATTGTCTAGTTTACCTTTATTTCATGTTTCTATTTTCTCATTGTACAAAGCCCAGGACAGTTTTCAAGGGGGTGGGGAGAATGATGAAATTAAAGGAAGCTGAGGGAGGGTGGAAGAAAAGAAAACTCTAATATCATGTGGACTTTCATCTCTCATTTTTTATAAGCACTTAATGATATGATTATAGGTTCGGAAATCCACAAACGGATAAATCGTCTACAAGTCACTACTGATGGGGTGGGGAGTGATTTTATGCATTTATCATCCATCTGTGTTTTACTTAATAACAATCATGGGACAAGCATATAACAGGCATATAACAATTGGCCTTCCTTAACACCGGCACTGGAGAAATATCCCAAAATAATCAGTAACCTCATTAGTGGGTTGCTTCTAACTCTATAACCCATTAATAATTTGGGAATGTTTTTATAAAAATGTATAGATATTTTTATAAACACTTCCTCTGTTGGATTTTTAAGATATGGAAGCTTTCATATATCCCTAATAATGATATTCCTTTGTCCTCTACTTTTTCTTATGCTTACATCAGTTACACCATTACAATTTCTTTTTTGTTGTTGTTGCTTTAAATTGGATTTATCATTTCATTTATAGAGGGAAGTTCTAGTAAGGTGACTTTCCAGTTTCAGATGGGAACCAGTTCTGAAACAGTTCTAAAATTTATCATTTTAGAGAATCTCCTAAGGCACTCAGATTAAATGACTTGCCCAGGGTCACTTTGCCAGTTTGCTTCAGCCTTGGGACTTGCACCCAGGTTTTTCTGATTCTGAGGCTATTATCATTGTACAAAATAGCTTGGAGTATGGTATCTGTCAATGAGATATGATATGATAAGAGTTATCTTTGTTTGTTTTATACTGGAACTTCAGCCAATACTATCCTATATATCCTAGCTGCTCAGGGTGTCTTTTGATTTTAAAATCTCTTTCTTTGAAAAAGGAAAAGACCTGAAGACAGTTGGTTTGACAATTGATCATCATTAAAATCCTTCCAACTCACCTTAGCTACACTATCTTACTTTACCCCTGGGGAAATGTATGGACAAGTCAGTGGGTTGGCAACTGGGAAATGGGATTTATTCATTCTCCCACTGCATGTGCTACCTTGCCACCTGCTTGCTCGCTGGCATTTGTCTGGCACCAGTGATGGCACTTTCATTACCAAGAAACTGCTTCTACATTGGGTCAAGATAGAAAGTTGAAAAAATGAGAAATTTAGAGATGTCAATTATTAGGAATTTTATTAGCCAAAACCAAAAGATGAAGAGTTAGTTGTTTGGCTTAATTTTTCCACTCTCCCTCTGCACCCCCCCCGGAAATTTCTCTGGATTGGTTTTTAGGCCTGTAGGCATATAAGAGGAGCCCTGGCGGTCTGAAAGAATCAAGGCAAACTTCAGCAGTCTCTCAACCAGGGGGTACCATAGGGCTTTTTCTAAGCCTAGACCTAGACCAGATTCAATAAAAAGTGATTCCCATTGATTTTCTCCTGAATTTTGCTAAAAGCAACCAAAAATTGTCTCTGTGCTTGGTGTGGCTCATCTCTAGCTATACAGACTCCAGGTGTCTTGAATGACCATGCTATGTATCTTAAGAAAATGTATTGAATTAGTCGGAGGGATTGGTAAGAAGTCCATGGCTGTGCTTTTGCCAGTTTTTGTCTGTTAACACAGGCTATATCACTTTATTGGAGCCATCACTAGGTTGTCCCAGAAAGAATGCCAACATCTACAGACTTGGCTCACGATATTTTAAATGCTGTTGGCATTACCATGTTCCTATTGAGTTTTTTTTTACCTTTTTTAAGGGTCTTTTTATGTTTGTCAGTGCCCTGTCCCCTCCGAAGAGACCCAAACTGTGTGAATTGACTCCGTACCAATGTATGCAGTGACAGAGGGAAAAAGATAATCTAATGCAGACTCTTCCTCTATGCAGAAATACCATGCTCTCCTAATTATGATGATCACAAAACCCACTGTTTTTTTATATAATACCCTGGAGCTTCACAAAGGAATTGAATGGACTAGCCGGTACCTACCAATAAGTGGCATTGAACATCTACTAGGTCTCCCAAACAGGTTGGCACATCTCTCAATGGTACATCTGGTGGAGTTGGATGGCATTTATCAGGAAATAATCCAATAATGACATGCCAAGGCCCTTACCAAAAAAAAAAAAAAGTGCTTTGCCTAATGTCAATCATTCACCCTCTGACAGTTCAATGAACATCCTTTCTGGGCTGGCTCTCAGCCACATTGACACCCCAAACACAGCAAACAATGCTTCAAGACTTGGGAGATGAAAATGACAATGCCACAGCAAAGCATCAAAAGAAGTCGCACAACATGGGCAAGAGGTTGCCAAGTGTTGCTAAGCAATACAATACATGCAGGCCACAGGACTGTCGATATTACTCACAAAGGGGATGACATTCGCCACCCACACTGAAAATGCATCATTCCAGAAAACAAGAGCCTACCACAGCAGTAACAGGACAAAATGCCAGAGTCTCCATGTGGAATTATTGGCTTTTAGGGGGAAAAATACAACTAGATAGCTCATAACCCAAAAGGGGCGGGCATGTTCTCTCTGTCTCTATCTCTCTGTCTCCTCTCTCTGTCTCTGTCTCTCCTTCTTTCTCTGTCATCTCTCTCTCCCAGTCTCTACATCAGTCTCTGTCTCTCCCTTGCTGCATTTCCCTTTCTAACTCTGTCTCTACATTTGACTCTGATTTTCTGTCTCCATCTCTGTTTCTTCAACTCTGTCTTTATGTCCTTTGTCTCTGTCTCTTTCTTTATTTCTCTCTCTCTCAGTCTCTGTATCAGTCTCTGTCTCTCCCTTGCTGCATTCCCCTCTCTAACTCTGTCTCTATATTTGACTCTGATTTTCTGTATCCATTTCTCTGTCTCTTTGTCTTTCTATCTCTATTTTCTTCCTTCTTTGTCTTTGTCAGCCTCTGTCTCTCCTTCTCTGTATTTCTCTCTTTGATTCTCTCTCTCTATTTGACTGCCTTTATGTCCCTATCTATCCAAATATCTATCCAATCTCCTTCTTTCTGTCTTTGACTCTGTGTTTTTTTTTGAGGGAAGAAGGCAGGGCAATTAGGGTTAAGTGACTTGCCCAAGGTCACACAGCTAGTAAGTGTTAAGTGTCTGAGGCTGAATTTGAACTCAGGTCCTCCTGACTCCAGGGCCAGTGCTCTATTCACCATACCACCTAACTGTCCCTCTGTGTCTCTCTCCCTTTCTTCTACATTTCTGCTTCTATCTATCTACCTCCCTTTCTCTCTGCTAGCCCATTCATATCTCTATGTCTAACTTTCTCTCTCTCTCTCTGTCTCCCCTTCTCTCTGTCTCCCCCTCTCCCTCTCTTCCTCTCTCTAGCTCTCTCTCTCTCTCTCTCTCTCTCTCTCTCTCTCTCTTTCTCTGTCCCTCTCTCTCTCTCTTCTCTGTTTACGTCTGGCTTTCTCTGTCTCTATATTTGTCTCTGTCTCTTATTCTTTAATGCACACACATTCAAATAAAATAAATGGTGGTATATACATTGACTTGTTTTGAGAGATATTCAACCAACCACTCACTACTAGGGAGTCATAATATATATCAAAGGAGTTACATGAATGTTCTTTCACAAGGCTCTTGTTGGTATAGGATGGGGTTTAGTCTGATGGGGAAGGTACAGAGGCATGAAGTCGCCTCACTTAAAGTTGCTTAACAATCTTACTGTTGATAGGACTGAGAGCTAGAAGAGACAGCGACAAAGCCCGCCATCAAGTTGCATGGCCCTGCTCAAAATATAAATGATAATCAACTTGATGTTTATAGCCTAACTCTTAAGGACCTGACCAGGCCTACAATGTCACTTCATCTGAAGTGACATTTTTGTAGGAACAACTCATGGTGCTTGGTGAGATATATTTTAATGAGACCTGGTTTTATCGTTATAATTACCAATGGAGATTGGTAACTAATTCACAACTCCTACTCTTTAAAAAGTTGCCTGGCTATTATTATTAGTACTAATAATATATAATAAAACATAATATTATATATATGTATATATATAATATGACCCACGCATCACTTGTCCAGGGTCACACAGCCACTAGGTATTAAAAAGGTAGGACTTCGAATCCATGTTTTCCTGACTCGTTTTCAAAACTTTTGATACATTAGCTCTTTGGGGAGAAGCATATGTCACTTCATGGACATGTCAGGTGCTCTAATTCCTGATGAGTCTGAGAATGTAGTCCGGGTGGACTTTGGTGAAGGAGAAAGTTCATCACATCTCCTAGAAATGGTAATATTGTATCCTGAAGGAGGAATCTGTCAGCTCCTCAAGTCTCCAGACTGTGCAGTTATGTGGATCAGGTGTGAATGCCAAAGGTACAAACCATAGCCCTCACTTCTACACACACATGCACACACACATACCCACATACAAATAATGGAAACATTCACACAAACACATTCATGCAAATACAAAAACACACAAATACAACACACACACACTCTCTCTGTCTCTGTCTCTGTCTCTCTCTGTCTCTGTCTCGCTGTCTCTCCCTCTGTCTCTCTCTATCTCTGTCTCTCTATGTCTCTGTCTCTCTGTCTCTGTATCTCTTAGCAAGCAACCAGTGTTAGGATGTTCTGTATACCCAGTCCTAGCATACTGAGACCCAGACTACCTTCTATACGGTGGTTTGTTTGCTTTTGCCTTTATCTGACTGACTCTCTCCTGGTGGCTGTTTGGTCCTCATAGTCATGTGTTCCCAGGGAATGAGCTTCTCCTTCCTGCCTAGAGCCAGTGGTTTCAGGCATTGGCTCAAGACAAAGTTACCTGAAAGAACATGGCTCATTATGGGAGCTCACTTGTGTGGCTGTGCTGAGCAGGGTGGGAGGTCAGCACATGATAGTATCTTTGTAGTGGGAATAGATTCCATAGAGAGGTGAGTGATGATGAGGTGTGGCTGATTCCCTTCCTGGTGCTTAAGACAGCTATTGTGAGATCCTCCCTTACTGGTTAGCCCTTCAATAAGAGCATTACTGGGGTCATTCCAAATACCAGACTAGGTCTAAATCCAGATCGATGCACCTTTTTTTGGAGAGGTGTGACCTGCTCAGAGAAATTGAATATTGAGAGTCACTAAGGACAGTGACTGTCTTTTGCCTTTTTTTTTTTTTTGTATTCCCCAGAACTTTGATACACTGCCTGGTACATAGTAAGACACTTAATAAATGCATATTGACTGACTGAGCTGTAATAAAAAATGTAATTGTCTTTAGAATTAGGAAAGGGTAGGATTGGAAACCCAGCTCAACAAATTTTTGTCAACTATTAGATCTGTTTTGGTGGTGGCTAAGAGGCATTATGAATAGAGTATTGGACTTGGAGTCAGAAAGACCCAAATTTAAATCCTGACTCACATACTTATTTACTGTGTGACCCTGGTCAAGTCACTTGACTTCTACCTGCCTCTGTCGGCTCATCTGCAGAATGTAGATAAAAATAAAAACGACCTCTCAGGGTCATTACCAGGATCCTATGTTACAATACTTAAAGTGTAAAGTACTTTGCAAACATTGTATCACTATATAAATGCTGGCTATTATTATTAGTACTAGTAATATAATATAATATAACATATGTCATATATCAATCACATTACATTACATGATTATTATATGAAGATACTGTATTATATTATGTTACATCATATTGCATTATATCATATCATATATTATACATATGCATATATAATATAACTCACACATTAAGATGTACAAAGTGGAATACTGATGCTGCTACTACTAGTACTGCTATTTTTTCGCAAGGGCATTGAACTTCAGAATCACGGCACCTCAGTCCAAATGTCACTTTGTGTTGACTCTGTGAATATGTGGCACAGAACTGGGTCAGAAGTCAGGAAGAACTGAGTTCAACTCTGATATTTACTAGCTATTTGACCCTCGACAAGTCACCTCACCCTGTTTGCCTCAGTTTCCTCATCTGTAAAATAAGCTAGAGAACGAAATTACAGACCACTGTGATTTCTTTGCCAAGAAAACCCCAATGGGATCATGGAGGGTTGGCCAGGACCAAAATGAATGAACAACTGAATACCTGAATGATTTTGGGTAAGTCACATAACCTTTTGTGGGGCCTCTTCATTGTCTGTAAAAACAGATGCCCTCTAAGACTCCTTTAATTGAGTTCTAGAGATTGTGTTCTTCCTCTCTGACACAGCAGCTGGCATGGTCATAACCTCACCAGGTGCCCATCAAGACCCTTCTGAAGTCATCATGAAGGCCGTGGCTGAGGCTGTACAAATCCCTAACTGGAACGTGCCCCAGAGCATGAGATGACCATTAAGGGAAAGCCCTTGGTAAGGGGAACCCTTTCTCCAAAGACACAGCATTTCTCCTTTGTAGGGAGGAGAAGTTCATAAAGAAGTTGTCTTTAGGGCTTAGGGTTCTTAAGCTTGATCTTGGGGCCCTGTTATGCTCTTTAAAATTATTGAGCCTCTTCTCCCTGTCTCAAAGAGCTTTTGGGTTATTATATCTATAGATATTCACCATTAATATGTTTTCTAATGAAAACAAAACATCTTAGTATTGTTATGAAAAAAAATCTTCACCTCTCTAGCTCCTTGAAAAAGTCTTAGGGCCACTGAGGGGGTCCTGACTCACACTTAGATAATTGTTGCTTTCAGAGATTTAGCTATGGCTTTAACTGAGGTAGCATGGTGTAAAATTCAAATGGAAATGAAACTCTGCAAGCCACATATTGACTTAGAAAACCACAAATTAATATTAGCTATGTATTGTGTGTGTGTGAGTTAGGAAGACCCGAGTTCAAATCCTACCTCAGGCACTTACCAGCTATGAGGCTCTGGGCTCCCTTTAAATCTCTGCTTCTGCATATCCCTATCCCTATCCCTATCCTTGTCCCTGTCCCTGTTCCTGTCCCTGTCCCTGTTCCTATCCCTATTCCTATCCCTATGCATCTTATAAAATGTTACTAAGACTATCTAAGATAATCTGGTATCTTACAGGGTTTTTTGTTTTTATTTTTTGGGGGGTGGCGTGTGGGGGTGAGGAACAAGTGAGAAAATGTGTATAAAGTGCTTTATAAACCTTGAAGTGGTAATATGAGTGGTAACTCTCATTGTCACTGATATCCCTGCTCCACTATGGTTTTGGGACTGATGAGATCAAGGAAAGGGCCCCAAGGCGAATGGACAGGCTCAGACTGGTTTTCTTCTGCTTTCCCCTGCTGAATGAACTGTATGTCCAGAAATGGCAACAGCAAGCGGTGTGGTGCTGGGACATTTCAGTGTTCAACCATGACTACCCAATGTCCACTCTCATCAGACTGCATTGTCTTTAAGTATTTGAAGGGCTGTCCTGTGGCACAGAGATTGAGGTTGCTTTTTGCTGCTCAAAAGAGTAGGATTGGGAATAATGGGTGAAAATGAGAAATAAAAAATCAGATTCAGCTGGATATAAATCTTCCTAGTAAGTGTTATTCAGTCATTTCAGTTGTATTTGATTCTTCATGACCCCATTTGGGGTTTTCTTGGCAAAGATACTGAAGTGGTTTTGCCATTTCCTTCTCCAGCTCATTTTACAGATGAGGAAACTGAGGCAAACAGAATTAAATGACTTGCCCAGGGTCACACAGCTAGTAAGTGTCTGAGGTGGGATTTGAACCTAGTTCTCCCCAATTCCAGGCCCAGCACTCTATCCACTGTGCCACTTAGCTGTCCTAGTAATTAGAGCTATCCAAAAGTATAATGGATTTCCATGGGATGGAGGGAATTCTTCCTCAGTTGAGGTTTTTGAGATGATCCTGGAGGACCACAAGTTTGGCAAATGGTAGAGGGCATTTCTACTTAAGTACAACTTGGACTAGATGACCCACAAGGCCATTTCCAACTCTGAGATTCTAGGATGCTGTTATGATTTATAGGAAGGTTTTTGTTTTTTTTTTTAGTAGAGAAGGAACTGAGTAGTTGGATCACGCAGGCCAAATAGCTATCTTGTTGACTTAGTTTCAAGTATACTCCCTTCTATGGCTGAATATATGTGCTGAATTCAATCTAGTTCAACAAATAAATTTTAATTTTTTTATATGTACAAAGTACTGTGTTAGGTTCTGGGGATTGTTTAGATGAACATGATTTGGTAGTATCTGAGATGCAGTGTGGTTAAGTCAATTGGCAGCTGACCTTAGAGGCAGGAAGAGTGAGGTTCAAGGCCTTTATCTGACATATATTGGCTATATGCCTCTGGGCAAGTCCCATAACCTGTAAGCAACAGTCTATTAAATTGTGGATAAAATGTGAACCTACATTAGAAGAGGGAGTTTTTTCATTGGGGAGTTCCCTATATAAATGAAATCACCAGTCCTGTCTCTGTTCCTATCACTGTAATCTGATCCAGTGGCACCTATCACAAGTCTATGACTTCTTATCCCTCGCAAGTCTAATCCATGTCTTCTTATAAATCCTTCAAAGTCTATCCAACCAACATGTTTTAGATCTCCGTCTAGTTCTCTTGAGTTATAAATACCAATATCCATCTATTATTCCTCACTCTTCCCATGATTGCCTTGTCTTCCTTTCATATCTTATATTTCTCTTACAACTTCCTTTACATTGCTCCTTCTTGCACATTTATTCATTGATGATATGTTATAGCCTACATTGCCCACTCTGTACTTCCCCATTACCCTTTGGGTGCCTCTCAACTTCAATTCTTTATTGACTATTTATGGTATTCCATGACTTGTAGCCATATAGCATCTCTAAAAGCATGCTGTTGTTTAAAAGATGAACCTTTCTTGAGGGAGAAGCTTGGGGGTCATTGAAAACTCTGGGCAATTTTCCAAAGGCAATCCTGTCTACTCTTCTTCCATTCAGTGTTGGTCTAGTTTCATTGTCCATTTAATGCTTCAGTAGATTGGAGGATGGCAAAAAAAAAGGTTGGAAGACATGACTCAGGAGAAAAAAAATGAAGTTCAAAGCTTAATAAAATGTATAGAAGCCTCTTGTCTATATATCATGCATAAATTCTTTGAGATGTATTGAGTTAACATGGGGAATATAAACTGACATCACAAAAATGGAAGTTATTATTTTTTAATAGAAGCAGAATCTTCCTGGATTCAAACTCAGCCACTTGACCAATATGATGACAGTGGTCAAACAGATAGTTCAGCTGACGTGACTCATCAGCGATTTTGTGAATATCATTTGAGCAGGGAAACTGTTCCTCTTGAATCCCTTTCATGTGTTTGTCTAGATAAGCCCTAGAAAACAAATCTGGCCAAAGTTTTTTGGTACTGTTCCAGTTGCTGTTGGCATATGGGCATGACCAATGGCACTTAGAGAAGGACATTGATTTCCTTGAGCCACTTATCAAACAATGGGTCTAATGTACTAAAAGAAAAACAGCTCTTAGGGTACAAGATAATCAGTACTGCTGCAGTCAGAAATACCAGAAGGAGAACTTAGCCTTTTTTCCCCAAAGTCTGGGCTTTAAACAAAATGAATGTTCTGCTGCATTTATCTAATTATCAGTTCTCATCTTCCTTTATGTCTCGATGACATTATGACATGGTTGGCCACACCCTCCTTATTGATACCCTCTCCTCCCCTGGCTTCTGTGACATTGTATTCTGATTTTCCATGGGCTTAGCCACCTGGCTCATTATGCCTCAGAGGAAGGAGGTGGGGAGTTGGGTGAATGCCTGCAGGAAAACCCCATCCAGACAGATGAGTTGAGAGAGTTCATCTCTTTTTGATTCACATTGCTGAATTTACCTGGATGCCTGGCAATCAGCCACATTTCTTACCCTACCCTTCATATTGTCAACCCCAACACTCTTGGCTTCTAGCCTTGCTTGAGATTCTATTTCTCAACATTCTATGCCTGATCTCTGTGGAACCATTGCCAGGCCTGTCCTACCTGTGTTTAACAGCCAGTCCCCACCTAACCTTAGTTGGAGAGATTTGACCTCTCTAACCACTTTTCTCTCTGACTTCTTTGTTGCCATCTCTTCCTCTTCCTTTCTCAAGGGATCTCCCAGAGTTCTCTCCTTAGTCCTCAGCTTTTTTCCTTCGGACATGAATTCTTTAGACCATCAACTCTTAGGGTTTCCGCCATTACCTCTGTGCTATGATTATAAAATCCAAAACCCCAGAACTGACTTCTCACATCCTTTCTAGTCCCTTATATTAACTGCCTATGTGTGATACTGCAAAGTGAAGATTAAATTTCTGTTAAATATTCTGACTTGTTAAAAATTAACTTCATTACCTTCTGCCCACCCCTAACTCCTCTCTTGTAATTTAACATTAATATCAATAGGCACAATGGTTTAGTAAGGACATTGATAAAGTGGAAAGTATCCAGAGGAAGGAGAGTAGAAGAAAGCTGAAGGTCCTTGAATCCATTCCACATGAGGATCAGGTGAAAGATCTAGATATATTTAATTTGGAAAAGAGAAGGCTCAGGGAAGAAATGGTGGCTCTCTTCAAGTATACAAAGGACTGGAAGAGCAATTAGATATTCTGTTTAGGAACAGAGGGCAGAATTAGGAGCAATGGATGAAATTCTCAAGAGACATATTTGCAGTAATCTTGACATCCCAACAATTACAGCTATCTAAAAGTATATTGGAGGCAGCTAAGTTGCTCAGCAGATAAAGTGCCAGACCTGGAGTCAGGAAAACCTGAGTTCAAATCCAGTTTCAGACTCTTACTGTGGCCCTGAACAAGTCACTAAACCTCTGATTGTCTTAATCCATTGGAGAAGGAAGTGGTGAATCATTCCTGTATCTTGATTATCTAACCTCATAGAAGTATAGGTATCAATGCTATCATGAAGAATCCAAAGTGACTGAACAACAAAAAGTAGATTAGGCTTCCTAGGGTTGACTCCCTCTCATTAGAAGTTTTTAAGCAAAAGCTGTAGATCTCCTTGTCAGGTATAGAGATTCTTATACAGATAGGGGTTAGACTAGGCAGTATCTAAGGTTACTTTCAACTCTGAAATTCTGTGATTCCATGAATAGTACAACCATTTTTCCATTACCATAGGAGTACAACTTTAGGTCCTAAAGTTTTGCAACCAATTCTGAATCATTTGTCAAGTCTTGGTTCTCATTCCATTGTAAAGTTTCTCATTTCTACCTTTTCTTTCCATTTCTCTATATACTATCCTAGATAAAGTGCTTATGGCCTTGTCGCTAGATTAATGTAGTACACTCTTAGTTAGATTCCTTTCCTCAAATATATCCCTAATGTATTTCATCAGTGCACACTACACAAATATTCTCTTACTCAAGAACTTGGAGCATCTCAAAAATAAAATACTTTTCTCTGGCTTTCTTTTTATCTTTATCTATCCCATATCCAATACAATATCTCTGAACCAGTTCTCTTTGTTTTACTCACAGATACCATCCTCAGCTGCACTTTGTTCCTTCTATTCCAGTGTCCCTCACATGTGTCTATTATGGGTGACCATCATTTCCTTCGTGACCAAGTTCTACCAAATTTTCCAGAAGCCTTGATAAATGTAACATCACTCTGCCCATTCCCTTGCTTTGTCTCTTTCTGACACTCATTATTCTGTTTGAGAGAGGCAGCATGGTGTAGTGGAAAGAATTATATTTGTAGGCAGAGAACCTCTTTTCTAATACTCTTATGTTACTTGTATATCCTTGGGCAAGTTACTTCACATACCTGGGTCCCAGTGTTCTCCTTTGTAAAATCAGTCAGTCAGCAAATATTTTAAAAATACTTGCCATGTTCCAGACAGAGTGCTAGGAGCTGGGGATTGGGGAAAAAAGGGCAAAAAAGACCCAAAACACTGGAGGAGATACCATGCAAATAACTACATATATAGAAGAGTAGAACACAATTGGAGGCAGCTAGGTGGTGCCATAGTGCAGAGAGTGCCAGGCCTGGAGTCAGGAAGTCTCATCTTCCTGAGTTCAAATATGGCCTCAGATATGTTTTAGTTGTGTGACCCTGGGTAAGCCATTTAACCCAGTTTGCCTCAGTTTCCTCATCTGTAAAATGAGCTAGAGAAGGGAATGGCAAGCTACTCTAGTTATCTCTGCTAAGAAAATTCCAAATGGCATCATGGAGTTGGACGTGAGTGAACAAATGAAACAAAGTTGGAGAGACTGATGAGTGGTGGTGGTAGGAGAATTTAGATGTGTCAGGGTAGGGGGAGTAAGAAACATTTTAACTCTCCCGCCATAACCAGTATGTTGGGGAATATGGGTGGAACAGTGGATGTGGCCAGGGATGTAGTATGATCATAAAGGAGGCATGTCTCAGTGAGAGCCAGAAGATTGAAGAGGTGGGAAAGGGAAAAAAAAGTTTGAGATAAAGGGAAGCTTGTTCATCAACAGCACTCATTCTAGAGAAGACAGGAGAAGGGCAGGTGAAGCTGGAGTAGAAAACTTAGGAAATAGGAATGAAGGGGATGGGAGAAAAGGAGCAGACAGATGGGGATGGGGAATCAGTTTTATGTATCAGCAACCAGGAGTTCAAATTATTGGGATGGAGAAAGTATGAGAAGGTGGGAAAACATGGCTATTAATGAATGAGTACAAACAGGCTATTGGTGGCTGGGGAGAGGGTCATGGAGGAAGATAAATTATTAGATTGTATAAGGTCAACCTCAAGTGTGTGTGCTGTATTACGTACTTACTGTAAGGCCCCAGGAGCCCTATATCATAGCAGACAGAAGCATGGGTAGGTATGGACATGGGGAGTCTGATCCAGAGGTAGGAGGGAGTGATGCCAGGTAAGCTGGCTAAAAAAGACCCATGAGTTGCTTGAGGGATAGCTTTAGGATTTCTAGAGAAGACAATGATCCATAAATGGTTCAGGGGACAGGACTGAGGAACCGGGACTTGGGCCCCTAGCTGACTCAGGGCCCTGAAAAGGGATTAGTCAAGATCATCTCTAAGGCTAATTCCAGCTCTGAATCTATGGTCCTTTTATATTTCCCTACATTTGCCCTTATTCTCAGGTTGTAATTTTCCTAGCTAGAATATAAGTACCGAAGAAGTCAGGGAATATGTATTCTTTGTTGTTCTTGCTGACTTGATTAAAATCCTTTTTGTCACCTAGAGCTGATCATTAAGAGCAACTAGGTGGAACAGCAAATAGAGCATTGGGCCCAGAGTCCAAAAAACCAGAGTTTGAATCTGATCTCTGACATGTAGTAGATGTGTGACCTTGGGTGAGTCATTTAACACCCTGCCTGCATAAAAATGGAGAAGGAAATGGCAAACCACTCCAGCATTTTTGCTAGTAAAACCCTATAAACAGTTGGTTCATGGGATCCTGAAGAGTTGGAAATGACTGAGCAGGGTGGAGCTAAGATGATGGAAAGGAAGCAGCAACTTTTCCAAGCTCCTCCAAGAATTCTGTTGCTAAAAGCTAACAAGTGAATTTGAACAGATTTAAGAGTGACAGAACCCATTGGGAGACAGAGAGTGGCAGATTCCCAGCCCAGCAAAGTGCCTACTCAGGTCCGCACAGGGAGAACATAGAGCACACAGGAGGTGCACCAGTGTGGAGCTGAGAGCAGGGTAGGGCAGACTGAGAAGAAGTTCCAGCCAGCCAGCAGACTCCCCCAGCCAAAGGGGTTTGCGGCCATGTCATCACACAACAGAGGATCGTCAGCGCTGGGTAAAAGAAAAAGCAGGGCCCACAGCAGGGTCATTAGCTTCTCCTTGGGCTACTAGCCCGCAGCCTGGATGTTTAAAAATTACATACCCAGACTTCCAGAAGTCAAGATGGAGGTATAAAATTTACTTGCTCCGATACCCCCTCCCTGACTGAACAATGACAACTAATCACTTTGAATAATAAGAGCTCAATAAGTTCATGTTGAATGGTTCTTTGAATAATAATAAATCCTTTTCCATTTCAATTAAATAATTGTTTATTAAGTATTTTCTATGTATTCACTGTAGAACTTGGTGATATGAGAGACGTAGATAAGGGTGTTCTGGTAAATGTTGTTACTGGTTCCCTGTTAAAATCAAGTTCATGATATGCTTTTAAATTTATTCTGTACTAACATTTTCTCTATCACATAAGCCCAGCAATCAACAAACAATAAATTAAGTCCTAATTTGGAGCATTTTCTGACTTCCTAGGTATAAATGCTCACACTGAAAATTTAACAGTTGGCTCTCTGGGGGTCATTTTGAGCTAACCCTAGCACATCCCTGGACATGGAGAAATATAGACTATGATCTTGGCTCTTGAAGAACTTATGCTGTTGTTGGAAAAATCAGATTGGCGGACATGAAACCATCAGTGAACAATTAAAAGATGGCACTTGATAAATGCTCAAATGAATTTCCCCACATATTAGAATACAGAGAGATGATTAATGATCAGGTTGGTTCAGAAGGGGTGGTGATTTCAGGTGTGAGGTGAGGAGTGGTAGGACTTGACGTAGACCTTGATATTCAAAAGGCTAAATTTTGCCCTCCCGTTCCATTTGCATTCATTGACTATGCAGAGGACAGCTCTTTTGGAGTGTGACTTGTCCCCCGGCCCTTTAGAAGCAATCTAGTAAAATGAAATCTTGTTAGTTGATAAAAGCTATTTAACAAATGGGTAACCAACCTTCCACCTAGGTGCTCTAAGAAAGGCTCACAAACACCAATGAAGACATCTAAAAATCTTCTAATAGTAAACGAGCTGGAAAACCTAACCATTACTCGCCCATACTGTACAATATAAGAAGGCATCAAAGTTAACAACATATGCAATAATACTAGATATCACACATGTGCAAGGGGCTAAGAGAACAGTGTATGGGGAAACCAATCCACTAAGATTTTCTGACTTTGGGGGTTGTAAGAGAACAGTGGCAATGTTGTATGAACAGAGCTTTTTGCATTAAATAGAGCTAAATGTTCTACACTTTGCCTGACATTCAAAGTTCCTCACTGGAACGAGTGGTGCCCAATTTCTCTTTGTCTACGTATATTGCCTCGACTCTTATCATGCCATGATGAATGGATACACTAATGTGCCGAACTCTGCCTGGGTAGATTCTTCTGTGTGCTTATGATGGTTTTCTAGAAAGAAGTCGTGTCTAACTCCATCAGTGCCTCTGAGCTTAAACTGTTAATTGGCATTATTTCTTAATTCCCAGCTATATTTTAAGGTATGAACCTAAGGAATTTTAAAGTCATTATGTGGGCGAGGGACTGATAAAAATAAATCCTTCAGGTTTAAAAGTGGTAGAGAGGGAATACAGGGTGTTAAGAAATCTAGGGGTTTTCAGCCAATTGGTTCAAAAAGCATCAGGGTGGGCTACAAGTCTCTGGAAAAGGTCATTGGTACCACTCTGGGTCCTCTCTTTTATGTACTTTATGCCTTCCATAAAATAAATTTAAAGCAGTTTAATTTAACAGTCTAATTAGTAATGGATTTTTCATTTTGTCTTTTTAACTATGTCTGATAGAAAGGGATCCCGATTTGACTGGGAGCCGGCAGAGACATTCACATATTAATAGTTTAAAGATGGGGCTTCCTAAGCAACAGGGGCTGCGATTTAAAAGAAACAAAAATCAAAAAGTTCCATTCCTAGTCAATTGCTGAAGACATAGAAAAATGTCCTTATCTTCTTTCCCGGATAAGAGGTTCTGGAAATGAGGAGGTCATAATATTAACATTCCACCCCTTACCCCATCCATTAACTTGATCCTCAGAAAGGAGAAAGCAGATTCTATACAATAAGGACATGCCTATAAGCGAAACAGACAATTTGTATACTTTAATCTAGTATTTGGAATATCTCAGCCTTGATTCAGCTGTACTAGTGGCCCCTGTGAAGCCAGCACATCCTTTCCCTCTCTCACATCTGATATGAAGAAGGAAAAAAAAATTGCCCCCTAGATCTAGAAATTCAACACCTTGGGATTCATTTTCTTAATTGGTTTTGCACCTCTGAGCTACATAGCATAGACAAAGAGGAGCTTTCTTGAAACTTGACCAAGAACAGAGAAAGAAATCGCCAGAGGCGAGGGAGTAGAGTAGGTTAGCCCAGGTCTTGTGAATTTCAGAGGACTGTTGGGAAGAGAAGCAGTTTTCAAATACCTATCCATTTTGCATCTCTCTTGTCCAAACTTTGGAGGCAGCCCCATTTCAATCAACTTTTTTTTCCCCACTACTTAGGCACTGGATCAAAACATAAGCAAGATGTCTTAAATCATCCTAAGTAGAAATAACAAGAAAACCACACTGATGGAATATCTAGCAGAGAAACAATTTCTCAGAGAGGAAATATTATGTCTCTATGAATAAGTTTATCAAAGCAGAGGGGCAAAAAGTACCCTCCAATGAGGTCTCTAAACTGCCCCTTATTTTTTTCATGCCTGTGACAACTATCTTTTGAAGGCATCTCTAATGTTTGTTTAAATGAAACACTTCTTTCCATATCATCCTATGTTAGTATTTTGTTGACTGCTGCTCTCTGTTTGCTAAAGAAGCTGTAACCCACACATGTCTCGCAACATTTTGTTTTAGAAAAGACAACCTGTATTTCCTTTGGAAACAAGTCATTTTTCTGTAAACTTACTTGCAGCTTAAAAAATCATAAAAAGAGGGGTATATGTATATGCATCCCAGGGGACTGCTGCCTATTGAACGAAAGAGTATTTATTTCCTCTGGTCTTGTTTCAGCTTTGTTTCTGTCAGAGATAGCAACTCCAACCTTTAGGCCAAGTGGGGCGAGTTCACATGCTCTCTGGAGTTCAATCGAGTACTGCTTTTGCTCCAACTTTCAGGCAGGCTTTATCTGCTTCAAAGGTTTGCAGTCCCGGAGTTGCTTATAAGCAGGCAGCATCTGAGATTAATTGTAGGGGGTTTTCTTTCCCCACCCACAGAGATAAACGCAGAGAAACCAATTTGGTAATTACTCTGTGTCCCGGTGCCCTCCTGAATTGTTCCAGTGCTAGAATAAACTAGGGCAAAGGGATATTTACCCAAACATTGGATGGAAAGATCATTTACATTGACTGGGCTCAATAGCTCTGATTTCCCTCCCCCTCAGAAACAGAGGGAGGGGAAGATGAACAGGGTAGAGTGTGTGGCCTTGAGTTTGGGAAGTGGGAGGGGAGTTTGGAAATGTGCTTCCAGGTAAAGTTAATTGAATGATGTTGCAAATGGCAGAGTGGAAGTGTTCTGATGGCTTCACCCATGCTAGTTGATTCATTTAATTAACTTTGAAAGAAGCCACTACCGTGTTTTATCATTCAGCTCCATAATGCCAGGCAACCTCCAGTCAAATCAGCCAGGCTCATTTGGGGGCCCTGTTTGTCTATTTTGCAAATGTGTAGTTCTGAAACTTGGAGACCCTGGAAGAAAGTCTAGAGAATAAAAGAGGAATTCTATCACCTTAGGGATCACTCTGGTCAGGGAAGTCCCAGAAGCTACTCTTAGCCATAGACTATGGATGCTGAGGCCAAAGGATTAAACCAAAGAAGGGAAAGATGGAAAAGAGATTCAATGGAAAGGCTTCTCCCACTCTCCCTAAGAAGGTATATAAACAAAAAAAAAGTGAAAAGAACCTCTGGCACCTGTTAGGGGTCATTAAAAATCGGCCATGTACTGCTAATCTGTGATCATAAAAAGGCCATCTGCTAATGCTCAAAGGTCATTAAGATACCAGCCATGTTTACTCTGTTCTCATTGGCCCAGCAGATCATTTCTGAGGAAAGAGGGCTTAAATGGTTATTATGGTGGCGCCTGCTAATGCCCCTCTAGTTAAGGGTCTGTCAGTGTTTCCATTATAAACCCCCTACTTTCAGGGGTTTATAATACAGCCATAAAAAAATCAGACTAAGGTGGTGGATGCTTTCTTACTCAGATGAGGAGTGATTTCTTTGGGGGGGGGTGTGTATGGGGCAAAAGTTGATACAAACCATTTTGACCCTTCTGTGTGAAGTGTGTGTGTGTGTGTGCGTGTTATGTGTGAAAAATGACATTCTTCACCTTCTCTTATTAGTTTCACCTCACAATGTTTGTTCATCAGCTACTGATGTGCTGGGGATAAGTTGTATGAGGCCTCATGATATGTTTTTGCTAGAGATAACCAACATTCCCCTGAAGGCTGAGATGCTGACTCGATTGGAAGGTGAACTCAGAGCCTCTTAATGGAGCTGAAGAGAATGGATCAAACTTAGGCTCACCAAGGATACTATTATTACAATATTGGGAGGAGGAACACAAAAGTAAGGCCAGGAAGGTTGGAGATGCTGGGTCTATTCTTCCATGTAGTTATAGATTTGGGACAAAAATAAAACATTAAATTTAGTCAATAAATACTGGCTTTAACTAGGTAAAATAAAGATCATTATTTGTTTAGATGCACATATAGGGTACAAACTATCAAGTTAAAGTTTAAAAATGGTCTATGTGTTTCATAATACCTTTTGTCCCCCTTCTTACCCTTCTCCCATTGTCACGGAAGAAGATGAAGGAAATTGTAAAGGACTAAGAATCATTTTGTACTTTTCTTTGTTTTATGAGTTTTTGTTGAACAAGCTTCAGGGTATAACTAATGAGGAGCTTTGAGAAAGAACAGGCATAAAAAAAAGATGTCATCAAGGAAATGTGTAATGAGAAGAGCTGGCCCCATGTTGATGGGTGGGGATGACTAGTGGACAGCCAAAGTGCTACACTTGTAACCTCGTGATGTCAAGAGAAAGTGAGTGCACATAGCTGTGGACTTATGGGAGGACATGGGCAAGAGCTCATGGGATGAGCAGGCATGGATGACTTCAGCTTGCCTTGTTGAAGGGAATTTTCCATTCCATTGAGATCATATCCATCTGGGTGTTGGTTCAATTATATGACCTTTAAGGTCTTTTCTAGCCCTAAGACTAGGATCTTCTGATTAGCTTTCCCTTCTACTATTATATGTTAAAGTTTAAAAATGGAGCTCATTACCATCCCTAATAATCCATCCCCCGCCAAAAAAAAAATCTTAAAAACTTCTTTCTTTCTATAGAGGGTCCAATCACTCTTCTAGTCAATGTGACTATTAGACTACAAGTCCCATTCCTTTCCTGCTCTGCCCCCCCCAATCCAATTAATCCCGAGAACTTCCAAACTCTATTATATTGGTTCCTCCCACCCCCCGAAAAAACCCAAACTTGTGGATCCATCTCCATTAGCACCAACCATCTTCTGCTCCTAGAAATTACTCCTGATTACTGTCAGAATCCTTTTCTTCCATCAAGGCTTAGTTCAGAATAGTCTCATATTTCTCTCTCTCTTTCTGTCTCTCTCTGTCTGTCTCTCTCCGTCTTTCTGTCTTTCTCTGTCTCTGTCTGTCTCTCTCCCCCCTCATCAAAGTACCCTATATAGTTAAGTATCTGTATTACACATTGTATGTCCTTCACTACCAACCCCTCCCTACCTCCCCAGTAGAAGGTGAGCACCTATTTTAGGGCCTATTTCATTTTTGTCTTTTTGTTCCCCAATATTTGTCACTGAAATTTAATGAATATTTTAAAATCAAGTCATATTAGATACTGATTTGGTTGAATATAATCTCTCGTCTTCCCCCTAAACACCCTGGCTCTCCTGAACTTGAGTCCTGTATCTTCAGCTGCTTAATGGACACCTCTCTTGCATGTCTCACAGGCATCTCCAACTCAATATATCCCAAATGGAATTGAGAGTAGAGGTGGAAGATTTTTCAGTAAGCTAAAAGAAGCTAAATTTTTCTGAGGAAGTTGACATTGGTCAGATTGCCAGGAAAGTGTGGAGAACCTGAGGGTATTAAGAACAATAGAGTAAATAGGTAAATTCATTGCCATGTTATCCAGCTGAGAAGACTTTGTTGTTTATACACAAAATTGCAGTTCTCATCTTTTTGTTATTATCTACATCATTCTACTCCTCTCCTTAGAAAGTAAAGCCAATGTGAATTTCCTGTATGTTAAACATCTAACTGAGTAAAAATAAGGAAGTCAGTAACTAAAATTCCACCCAGTCCCTCCTCCCCTCCTTCATGCTTGGGTAATGAAGAGGTCTCTTATCGGTAGGTAGTCTGACAGTCCATATGTTCTGCTACCTGGACACAGCAGGCAAGGGAAGAACCCAGCCAAATGCTCAAACTATGTGTTTTTGTGATTGTGCCTATGTACATGGCTAGTTATATATAGATTGAGACCCACTGTTAGGGTTAACACAGTCTCATGTGATTAAATTGGACTATCCAAAATTTGGAGTGATTTTTTTTCTTCTTCCAAGATTTCTCATACATAAAATGAGAGATTACTATTTAGATTCAGCCTTCATTTTTGATAATGCCATTATCTCATCAAGTCCTACCATGCCTTTATCTCTGCTGATTAAGCAGATTCATTGCCTTATTATAAAATGTCCCAGAATTTAGTGAGTTCTTTTCTGAAGGCAAAGAAAGTATACTTTGTTGACCTCTGAGTGGCATGACTAGACACTGGATCTAGTCTGCACTGCCTTTCAGTACCAGTGAGATTTTTTTTTCAGTATTAAGGCAGAGAGGGGCTGCAAGTGACCAAAACATTGAAGAATGAAATCACATTACAAAGATGTCAAATGTGAGTTTTTATTGGGAAATTCTACTCCTGTCATCTTGTCATTATGCATGTTATTGTTCTGAAATCTAAATTGGATTCTATTGAGTTCTGTCATTAACTCTGGCTCTGAGTGGCATTTGATCAGGGTCATTTTGGACCTTTGATCTAGGGTTTAATCACATCATATCACAAATCAGAGTTGGAAAGAAGCTCTGTGGTTATCTAGTCTCATCCAAACCTGGAAATGATTTTTTTCTACACCTTTACTTTAATACCTACATTGAAGGCCAGTCTACTACTTCATGAGGCAAAGCATTCTAAATTGGGATTTTAG
>CM053595.1:236874183-236905957 GCA_028646575.1 Pseudocheirus occidentalis
AGAAGGGGGAAGCTTCTACCCAGAAGGCGCTTGCATTCTAAGAGGGTAAGACATGTTACAAAGGGGCCAAAAGTTGGAGGGGGGCAAGGAAGAGAGAGGGGACAAGGTGGAAAAGTCCAGAGTCAGGAGTAGAGCCAGAGAGAAAAGTAAGGCTCCTAGAGAGGAAGTAAAAAGCATCCAGAGAAGCAAGAGCAGAGTCAGAAGAGATGAGTTCATATTCTATAACAGTAGACTAAAACAACACCAAATTCAATATTTATATAATTCTAGAAATGAGAGGGATGGAAGTGTAAATTGTGAGAAAAGTAGTTTTACTAAATACAGGGGAAAATGACCTTACATCACAAAGAGTCAATTCAGGGAGCTTGTTACCCAAAGACATAAAAGAGGATGAAAATATGAATAGGTTCAGGATCATTTTGGATAAATTAATGGACACTAGTCTTATACTGAGTTATTTAGAGAAACAAATGATGTTTAGAGAGTACAAATCTGTGAATGTGGAAGTTGACCTCAAGGAGCATTAGAAAGAGAACTGGGCTGGGCAAACCCTAGATCAAATTTGGTGTGGCACTTGTGAGGTTCTGAGTATTAGTCATTGATTTGTAGACCCTAGCATACCAGGTGTTCAATAAGTATGAATCGATGGTGATGGTGATGATTTCACAAGGAATACTGTGAGGTTAAGAATAAAGAATTGTCATGCACTCTGCAAATAAAAAGTGCCATAAAAATGCTAATGGAAGATAATGCATGACCACTCCTTTGCACATTGGCTCAAGAGGCCAAATGCAATAGAAAGGAGACTGACTTTGCAACATACCAAGCACTCACGGTCTATTCATGGAGTCCCCCTGCACATGCTGCTACGGGAGAGTATACAGCTCTGCATTCATTAGTCACCCCAAACAGCTCCTTTCCGTCTGGAAGCTGCTCTCCCTGTAAAGAAAGAGTCACTAAAACCCTTTGGCACCATCAACAACCGAAACAACAAAAGTTTGGCTTGAGAAATTCATTCAAGGAGTAAAATAAAACAATGGAAATCTATCATGTGTGTTTCAGATTCAGAACTGGGCTTTGTTTTGCATTTTGCTAGAAGATGATGTATGGCTACATTGTAAAACAGTTATATTAAAAAGATCTTCTCGCCCTGAATTCCAAATACATATTGTACTCTCTTATCATCCAGTCACTTTAGAGTGAAAGTTAAAAATGCTGATACTGGGGTACTAGCCTTTGGTATATCTCATAGCTGATATATTTGTCTAATACTTTTGTTTTAGAAGGCCCATTACTCAGGGCTGGTGTGTAGGGCCGTTCATTTTAATTTCTTCTAGTTACTTAAGTGATAATGCTGGGAATAGTTTCTAGGTAAAAGTCTACTTTCAGCCATCATAGGCTTGTGCTATGTCATAATCCAAATATCCAGGCAAATGGAAAAAAATAAAGGTGTTCTTGTTTGTCATCTGGCCTGAGGGGAAGTCTGTCTTCATGAAGACTAGAGATATTTATTGATCAAGAGAGAGTAGGGAGTCATATATATTATAAAGATGTCTATATACATACATGTATTAAAATCTAGTGATGATTGAGAGTGCTGAACTTAGAGTCAGGATTGAGAATGCTGACCTTTACTGGCTATCTGACCTTTAGCAAGTAACATAAATGTTCTAAGCCTCTGTTTCCTTATCTATAAAATGGGAATAATGTCTAAAGTATTAATATCACACATCTCATTTATGAGACTCAAATAATATATTGTATGGAGAGTCCTATATTAATGCCAGCTATTATTATAATTCAAATATACGCATTGGAGTCTTCAGTGACATCTTAACACTAGGTCACATGCAACAGTATATACTTGTGTGCATACATTCATATATGTATTTATGCATATACATACATGAGGTATACGGGGAGTTTGCAGAGGACTAATGCCTCTGGTATGAGGGCTTGCTGAGTCCTTTTCAAAGCTATCCATCTACCTTTGGTGCACACCTGGCACTCAGCTCCTACCTGTGACTCCAAGAGGCTATAGCAAGCACAGCGACCACAGTCAGGTCTCAGCAAGGTTGAGGGTAACTGATGGGCCTCAAACCCATCAGTGAGTTAGAGAAGTGTCTAAGCCAAGCGTGTGAAGACTTCCTTTGGCAGAATAGGTATATGTGAACAATTTCTCCCAATGGTCAAGAAGATGGCTGATCTGTGGAGTGGAGTGTGGAGTGCTTTAAGCTTGGTTGGGCACTGAAGATACCAAGGTCATTTACTGTATCCTGGGCCACTGTCAGTCATCTTGACTTGTGTCCTGCCATTGGACTTCGATGACTCTGCCTCACTTAAATACAATTTACATGCAAATCAAGACATCACCCAGGATGCCACTGGTTGTCTTTGAAATGAAGGAAAAACAACAGCATACATACACATACGCACCCGTGCACGCGCACACACTATCCACTTTGCTGTCATAAAAAGGACTCCCTATCGAAAGGAGACAAGCTTCCACAAGCCAAACAGTAGGCAAGGGCCTTGACAGTGGTCCTGCACTGTGGAAATGATGGAAATTAAGGAGTCTCTTTGCTTAGTGGTTATTTTCAAGCACAAGAATGATTCAAAGAGAGGGTGAAGTGGCCCAGATTAAGTTGTTTAACAGGGCTGATATTTGCTTGGTTTACACAAAGGCAGTCCGGCAATTATCCTGATGCTTGACAGTATTATCATCATTATTTATTTTGCTATAAGCTAGATTTATAGAGATTTGTAGCATTTGTAAGACTAAGCATAAGAAACATTAATAGCTTTACTAATTATATCACTACTTTACAGATATAAATAGTGATAAAAATGCCAAGTAAAGTGAACTAGTAAAACATTTTAAAGAGAATTTTAAACCCAGTTGCTGATTGACGATGCCTTTGGCAAATCTTTGGTTTTGAATGGAGGGTGAAAGAGTCTTCCTGGAAGATTTAAGGTTCACTTTCTTCCCGTTCATGATACTTAAACAAGGAATTCTGACCTAACCTGATCATACTCAGCCATAACATGAATTTGCTTGGAACCCCAATAAGAAAGACTCTTTGTTTTGTATTAGAGTGGAATGGAAGCCATAAGAAGAAAACCCTCATGCATACACGAGGGGGGGGGATGGACCTAAGTGAAAGGGGGGTAAAAGAGAGAAGTCAAGAAATTGCAACGTGGAGCTTCTCCCCATTTTATCCTGGCTATTGATCTGCCTTGCTGTGTTCTCCTGTGCACACCTTGTTATAAATGAGTATATTGAGTGAAGAAAAAGAGTTAATAAATCCACTGCCTTTACCACAGTTGCTAATGGAAATCCATCAATAGTTTAAGTGCTGCACAAGTAAAAAGACCAAACTGGAAGTGGAAGGCATGGTGGATGAGGATGGATAGAGTCTGTCTGGTCTGGGAGCAAGAAAGGCGCATGTCAATGGAGACATAAAGCAGCGCAATGTTTAGAGTTTAGGGAGATGGAAGATGTTGTTATCCTTATCACAGAGTGGATATGTGTAGATATAGCTTAACCCCATGGCATGGAAGCACCCAGAGGCAAAGAACTATATTACACGTATGTTCTATACGATGCTTAAGACAACTGGAGTATTTAGCAAATCTCAACTAATTGGAAAAAATATTTACATAATAATTTTATTATATATTTAAAAGGAACAGTAAGTTGTACATGACAGTTTTGCAGTTTCATGTACAGTCATTTTTTTATTGTACTGTTACAGAAATGCTTGTTTTATTCCATAAATTAAAATAAATTAAAAACAGAGAAAATATTTTATTTATTGCATTTGCACATTACATAATTTTACCTTCTCTCCCCTATATAAGCATTTATATGTAATTATCTATCTATCTATCTATCTATCTATCTATCTATCTATCTATCTATCTATCTATCATTTCATTTCTAAATTAAGGTTCTGCCTTCCCTAAGGCTTTTTGGAGAAAGAGTAGCAAGGTAAAAACATAGTCTGATAAAAGAGGAATTCTTCTCTCTTTTCATAAAAGTAAGGTAACCTATAAAACAATGATTGCATTAAATAATTATTTCCCATCCCACTCCATCCATCATCTCTTCTAATTGATCTGCGATCTCATTAACGTAGGTTTCCCCCGGGCAATTCTTGTCCATATGTTCCACAAGTGGGCCACCCCAGTATACTAGAAGTCTTCCTCAAGCTCTCCCAACATAGTGAGGATACCAGTAGAACTCACAGGCTGTCCATCAATTATCCTTTCCTCTCTCCAGAGGATCCACTCAAGTTTTGTTTTTCACATACATTTCTTTGATTAGATCCTTTATGCTACTGTTTCCTAATCCTTGTTTTTTATTGTGTTTCTACTTATTTAAAATTACCATGAACTTCTCCATTACCATTTGGGTAATCCACAACTTCTGTTTTTCAGCATGTATTTTGTTTCAAGACCTACAGTCATGAAATATCACTGGAAGAATATTAGTATTAAAAAGAAGTATCTCTGTTTTATGGAGAAGCTTAGGATCATAAAAATTACTTTCCCAAAGACAATATGGCCTAGAGTCCACGGGTGGGGAACCTGTGACCTTGAGACAACATGTAGCCCTCTAGGTCCTCAAGTGTGGCTCTTTGACTGAATCCAAAGTTCACAGAGCAAATTCCTTTACTAAAAGTATTTGTTATGTAAAACTTGAACTCAGTCAAAATGCTACACTCAAGAACCTAGAAGGTCACATGTGGCCTCAAGGTTGCAGATTCCCCTCCCCTGGTACCATCCCCTCCTCTTCAATTGTGGGCTGAATCTGATGTCAATCTGTAGTGTCTGTCCAAATATTGTATAGTGTACATGTATGCACATATATGTGTGTGATGGTAATCAATTTGTTAGATACTTAGGGCTAAATAGATCAGATACTTAGGGCTAAGTAGCACCTAGTAACTTAGGGCTAAGACAGGACAGATTTTGGAGTTGGCTCCTCAGTGAAGGAAGATTCTTGGAGACTGAAGTCAGCTGAGAGGGAAAGAGAGAGTGTTCCTCTCCCAGTATCTGAAAGCTGACTGAAGACATGAACAGGGGAATTCACACCTTTTCACCAATGGACAGAGTTCTATACTTAGCCTTAAGTTACTAGGTGCTACTTAAGCCCTAAGTATCTGATCTACTTAAGCCCTAAGTATCTAACAAATTGATTACCATTACAATGTGCATGTATTATCCTTGTGTATATGTACATATGGTACATATACATTTATGCAAAATACATATCTATACACATATATGTGCATATATATTCTTATAATGCTTTACTAGCTTAGAACTGCGCTAAAAGTTTTGGAACACTACACACACACACGTATATACATATATATATATATATATTTTTTTAAATTAACTATCAGTTATCTAGCTATAAATGGATAAGCTTTCAGTCTATTCAATTGTAAATCATAATCTGTACAGTACCATTCTTCATACACTTGATTTTTCCTGTGTGGATAGTTAAACTGAAATCATTTGAGAGATCATTGATCTCTCCTAGGAAGGTCTGTAATGTTCCCAGTGTTAATGCAATCAGCCCAATGTCATTTGCAAACAAATGTATCTGGAGGGAATCATCTCTTTAAGGAATCCTTTTTCATATTAGACTCCATGAAAATTATTGGAGAGTCGCTGAACAAAGTTACCTTTGTTTTTAAATCTTTACCTGAATGTTGTGTCATTTGGGACCTTTTCATAGGAACAGAGCCTTTAAAGATGTTTTTCCCTTAATAAGTCACATATATTTTATAACCAAAAAATAATACACAGCTTTGGATCTTGTATTTTTTAAATGTTTCATTCCAATGTGCCATTGATGGTAAAGGTGTGGTCTAATGTGGTCACTTTCACAGCCTGCCTATCTCCTAATTACCATTATTAAGGATCCCCTCGATTTGATATTATTTTATTGTTTCCGAGAGAATAGATTCTATAGAAGGAAATCCATTGACATTCTCTAATAAATTTATCACCAGCATTCCATTCAATGTGATAGGGATGGGGACATTTCCTTCTGTCTCCTGGTTTCTATAAGTATTCCAGTGGAACTCATGGACTGGTTATCCCCCATTTTTACAACATGGTCAGCTTATCATTTTTTCCTATAATACTTCTGCTTTATGAGGTCTTTTATTCCCTTTCTTCCTTGAAGTTCCTTGTTTGTTAAATATTGTGGGTTTTTCACACTTCACATGTACTTCTCTATTATCCCCTGTGAGGTAAAAAAAAATATGTAATTCCCTGGAGACTGTGCTAGGTAATGATGTAGCCGTACAACAACAGTAATAAAATATTACTATTATAGAGATGAGCCTTTATTTTTGAGAGATACTTGTCATCAATAAAGAAATTTTGCAATTTCCCAGTTACAAGTAAGCCTACACTTTGTTTAACACACACACACACACACACACACACACACACACACACAGATGAGCTCTTTAGTTTGTCTAAATAGCTGTATGTTCTAACCTGGACCATGAACATAGATAATGTTCAAGCTCTTATTTTCTTGCAGTAAGCCAAACTTTTTTGAGTGGTTATAGATATCTTCCAAGAGGCTTGGCTTGAGGGATGCCATTACTAAAGTGTCATCCACAAACATTTGTATATAGGAGACCTCACCATCCGTAAGAAATTCTTCTTCACTTGAACTCTATGTTATGTCTCCTCTATGACAGATGTGAGCACCTTCAATGAGCATACATATATTTATTTTTGTCCCTGATCTGATATTTAAGATCAGAGGGCCATTGAACAAAATTAATTTTGTTCTTATAGTTTTTCAGGGATCATCAATACTTTTGACATATGGATAGGGAGACTTCTGTGGGGAGGGGGAGAAAACACTTAAGGCAATGCTTTGCTTAAAAGAAGCAAATACTCTAAAAAAATAGTCTGTAAAAAATAAGCAAAGGAAGATCTTGAATTTTCTGTATTTTCCAGTTAAATGTGCAAGAAGGCTTTTTGACTGAATCCAAATTTTACAGAACAAATCCTTTTATTAAGGAGATCTGTTCTGCAAAATTTGGATTCAGTCAAAGGGCCATACTTGAGGACCTAGAAGGCCACATGTTGCCTCAAGGTTACAGATTTTCTACCCTTGGACTCTAGGCCATATTGCCTTTGGGAAAATAAAGTTATTTTAATGATCCTAAGCTTCTCCATAAAGTTGGGGTTCACATTGCACTATCACTTACAAAAGACTTCTTATTTTACCTTAATGTCTTCACTGGCTATTTGCCCTTGATCTGTATGTAGGTGATTCTTATGAAAACTATATTATCAATGAGAAAGTAAACATATTAGTTAGCTTTTTTCTGGGAGGAGGGAAAGTAGGGCAATTGGGGTTAAGTGACTTGCCCAAGGTCACACAGCTAGTAAGCTTAAGTATATGAGGCTGAATTTGAACTTAGGTCCTCCTGACTCTGGGGCTGGTGTTCTATTCACTGTGGCACCTATCCACCCCTAGCTTTTTAAGCTGTGAATAAGACCTTGGATTTCCCCTTTCTTCATTTGCTTTGTGAAGTGATCTTTCAGTGACCTCACAACTGTGTTAGTTACCTCTAGCATCACTTCTTTCTACATACATGTAGTTTCATCTGTCTCTTTTTGCCTTCTGTCAACATAGAGTTAGGATGTTAAGGTCCAAGTGTACTACCTCTGATGGTTAAAAAAAAGTTGTTAAAACAATCTTTGTACTTTTCTTCAATGTATTGTCCTTCCATTTCTTATCCTTAAATGTCATTTGAGTGATTGTGATTATTTGGGGCCCTTACATAGCTTTCCTTAAACCAGTTTTATCCTTTACAGCTTCTCTCTCTTTAATGAGGTGATATTGATGCTAATTTTTAATTACATCTTGTTCGATTTTTACAGATGATTTTGTATTCTAAATTGTCATTGTCTTTGACTGTGGTAGTTGTCTGCCTGGCAAGTTAGCCAAAGGTTTGCCTATTGGAGCATTTCTTAAATTCTTCTCATCTCCTTCTTATGGCAATGGATTTATATCAGTTAAACTTTCATATGAAATCATTAAGATCTGTTTCTTTGTCCTCTTTCATATCCGTATCCCATTTTTCACCTTCAATAATCAGGATTGAGTGGTTTCATTTGCATACCACTTTTTCAGATTCATATCTATTTTGTTCTTTAACAAGTCAGTGGTCTTATATATATTCACACACACATACATATATACACATACATATTGCATATGTAAACAAAGAAAAACTATTCTATGTATAGTTCAAGAATAAGTCCCACATTAGTAATGGGTCATTTCCTGTCTACAAAATAGAATCAATTTAAATCAATTTAATTTTATGATGTTACTTAATGTTCACCAAATTCAGTGTCTACAAGTTATTTTTTCCAAGAAAGTATTCATCACAAATTAAAAAAAAAACAGCACTCCGAGATTTCAACTCATGACTTACCAACTGGCAAAGATGACATAAAAATGAGACTATGGGAAGACAGCCACACTAATACACTATTGGTAGACCTGTGAATTTATCCAACTGTTTTGGAAATCAATTTTCAATTATGCAAGAATAGTGATTAAACTTTCCATACCCTTTGACCCAGCAGTCCCATTAGTGAGCATTCACCTGAAGGAGCTCAAAGACAGGGCATTTTCTTTTAAGAGTAGGGGATGGGGTTTTAATGTCATACACCAGCTTAGAAGATTTTTTTATTCTTTGATTAACTAACAAAATATTTATAGCAGTGTAACTGCTAGCACAAAGAGCCTGGAAAAAAGTGTCCACACACTTGGATAATGAATGAAAAAACTATTAATATTAATATAATGTTATATAATTGTGCAATAAGAAATAAAAAATGGGAGGAACTGGGGAAAACAAGATTTGAATGAACTTATGAATGAAATAAGCAAAACAAAGGAATAAATACAACACCAAACAATTCTTTTTCTCACACACATGTATGTGTGTATGCATGCATGCACATATGTATCAATCTGTACACTTATTCCACCTTCACATTGAAGTTATTGAGTACCTAAGTATATTGATTTAATCCAAAGGTCTTATTGAGTTTTTCATAGATTTTTTTTCTACTTTATTCTCTGCAACAAATATTGTTGTACAAGCTGCGCAGGCAAGGTTGTACAATGGACAGAACACTGGGCCTGGAGTCAGGAAGCCCTGAGTTCAAATCCAAGTTCAACATTCTCTAACTGTGACCCTGGGCAATCCCCTCAGTGTCCTTACTTATATATAACACCTAATTTTCAAGGTTGTTGTGAGGATCGCAAAGTGCATAGCACAGCGCCTTGCTTAATAGTGGTTATTTAATTAATATTTCTCATTTGTTTTTATGATAAATTTTCCATTACTTATTAGAAGCATTACAATAAAAGATAACCAGATGCACCATGAAATTATATCTGTTCTTGCCCTTGGGTGTACGATAAAGCCAATTCCACACAGATAAAACCAACTTTACTCACCCCTTTATTTGATTCTCCAGGGAAAACCAATGAACTATCCTTCCATTTAGTTTCTTTTGTCATGTTTTACTTTATAGTGAGAAAAGAGTGACAATGTCAAGATGTATTTAGGTCTTCCAAAAGTTATTTGCTTGTTTGTTGGTCTCACACTGTGTATACCAATAACTAAATTAATATTTATAGTCTAAAATCTGGGTTATTCTTAAATATTCTCTGCCCCCTTTAATGTTACTTTGCTTTACTGCTGTAGCAGAAAATGATACTGTGTCTGTCTCTGTGTCTCTGTCTCTGTGTCTCTGTCTGTCTGTCTCTGTTTTTGTCTCTGTCTCTCTGTCTTTCTTTTTCTCTGTCTCTGTCTGTCTGTCTCTGTCTGTCTGTTTTTGTCTCCGTCTCTCTGTCTGTCTCTGTCTTTCTCTTTCTCTGTCTGTCTGTCTCTGTCTCTGTCTGTCTCTGTCTCTGTCTCTCTTGTGCACTTGTAGAGAGACAGATGGACACACACACACACACACACACACGCACACACTTCTTCTACCCCATCCCTTCACTCCCCCACAAACACAATTTGGGTAATTTTATTAGGGTGAGGAATGTCAAAGTGTCAAGGTCTGACGAAGGTGACTAACATTATCTCCCCTCCCCCATTACATAGTCATTTAAAATATTGAAAAGAGAGATGAGTTTATATGAGGACAGATAGTCCTGAAATACTTGGGCCTTCCAGGCAGAGTCTATAAATTTGGGAGTAGGCACTTTAGCATGCCCTCTCTTTACTTGTAGCCCTTTGTAATGTAATCTATTCACAAAATTAATTACTCCTTCACTTTGGAAGATGGAGAGCTCTGAGATTAATCTATTTATCTCTTATCTATCTATCATTTCTCCCTCATTCTCTACCAATGCCCCCACCCACCCAGAAGAATGTATCACTCTGGCAAATAGGCACTTTCAATCATACCAGGTGATTTTCTAACAATAAAGTTACTAAAAAAACACACGGTCACAAATTTGTGCTTTGAAAATCTCATACATAGAGATGTCTGAACTCTATCATTTGGGAAATCTGAATGAATTCATGACCACACTTCATTTTTACCCTTGGATTCAAGAATTGAGTCAGGGCTACTCATTAGGTTAGCTTTAGGCCAAATTGAGAGATAGATGAAGTTTATCCTTAGATTCCCTCCTCTATTTCTGCCCTATCTCTGACCTGTCAACTCTAGACTTACTGTTAAGCCTTTTTCCTCGTCTTTGTTCTCTTTAAAACTTATCTGTCTTTGTCTCATTAACTCGGGAAGGAGCTTCTTCCAGAGAAATCATAAACTAATCTAAATATTTAATTAATACAGGACTACATAAATGAATGTTAATGCCTCATACCTTTCAGGGATGATGTATGATTTAACAGGAGTTTTCTATATTGACTATCTTAACCCCAAAGACTGAACTAATGGTGGGATCTTAAGACATGGAGGCAAGCTGTTGGGAATAGGTGGGATGCTTACTGGAGATTAATTGGCAGATGGGTTTTTGTTAGGCCTACAATCACTCTAACCAGGTGACAGCCCAAACTACCTATGGGTAGGACTGGCCCTGGTCAGTAGAGTTGTAAAACAAATTGTGTTTTTCCCCATTTTACTTGGTGAGTCAGCCACTAAGGACATTCAACATTCACCCATGGTAATAACACTTCATGGAAACAAACAAACAAACAAACAAACAAACAAACAAACAGTCAAAGGGGACTATTGAAGAGAAGCAATAGGGACTGTTCCATTTAATTTAGGTATACTATGTGACTTTCGATGGAAAGAATATGGCCTAGACTTAGAAGGCCTGTTTTTAGTCTTGGCTTCGACTCTGACTATGTAGTCTTGGATAAGTGAATTCCTTTCTCTAGGCCTTAGATTCTTGTAACTATATAAATGTCTTAGCTGATATTTATACAATGCTTGAAGGTTTTCAAAGTGCTTTACGTGTATTATCTCAGGACGACCATGAGAGGTAGGTTATCTCCATTTTACAGGTGAGGGAACTGAGGGAGGCAAAAAGAGATTAAGTGACTAATCTGGGACCACAAAGTTATTACATATCTGAGGCAGGGTTTGAACATAGGCCTACCCAGCTATGAGTCTAGGACTCTATTCATGAGGCTACCTCGCTGCCTCTATGATGTTTGGGAATTGGAATATGTGATTTCATAGGGCCTTCCAGTTCTGCTATGGCCATCTGGTCATGTGCATTTGCAGGTAGAGTGAGATGACCTTTGTAAGTCTCAGAATTTTCACTTGTGAACTCTATAATATATAAGCTTAAGTTCAGTTATTAACTTCAATGAACCCTCTTTTGGGTTAACCCAGAAATCTCTTTTCCCTACACTTGCTTTCTGTTATTTCATATACTGTTAAGCAGGACTGTTAAGTAGGAGATAGAAGAGGTGGAGGGTGGGAGAAAGTTAGTCATTTTGCTTCAGGTTTTTCAGATAGATGCATAGTGCTAGAAATAGTTTATTGTGGTCAATCATTTGGTCAAATCTCCTGCTTTCTGAAAGGTCAGTGTCTAAAATCCGCAAACAAAATAAGACAAATCCAAAACCAAAAAGCAACTGATTATTTCTCTTTTCTCTTCTTCATCTTTTTCTTCAACAATTTTTTAAAATGTCTCAGGGGCCAGGACTTTAAATTTAAAAGTTATCATCCTTAATAGCACTTATAGCAGCATGTACAAAAAAGGTTTGTCCAGTTTCATAGTACTCTTGTTCTAATGGAGTAAGGCAAGTTGTGTCCCTTGGAGCAGTACTTGGAGAGCTAGCTCAAGGTTAGGTCCAGCCAAAGGGAGACCTAGACAGTACTGGAATCTTCTTCCCTAAAAGAAAATAAGGAGAAAAACAAATTGTTTCTGAGGCCAGATACCTTAGGCCCATCTAGCATAATAAATGACCCATAGAGATGATCCGTTTCTCTTACTTGTTGCCATAAATCTGATTCTTCAACAAATTTTCATTTAGTTCCTTCCCCTCCTCCAAATTATAACCGTTGGGAAGAGGCAGAAAGAATAGAAGCAAAAGGAATGACCATCTCACTGTCATATTCATGAGGAATAAGTCTTTTGTCGTTCCCTCTGCTCATTGCTTCCCCTTGCCAACAGAAATCAAAGTGGGTGTTATATAGAGATCACAGGGACACAGGTGTGAAGGTTTTGTTAGCCTTCCTCTTGGGTTAAGTTCCAATGTGAAGAATAGCTTGGCAGACTGTAGTTTTTAGAAATAGAAAGCCGATTCAGAACTGATCTTTGCCTCAGCCTTGATCTTAAGCAAAATTATGAAAATCCTCTGAATCGCTGGATTTTATGATGCCAAGAAATACCGACAGTGATTTTTCCGGAGGTTAATGATGGTCTAATTATCTTGCACCAATAAGGAAAAAGAACCAGCCTTTTGGCCAGATTATGTCAGGACTAGTCAGCTAATACAGACATTTCTACCTCTTACACATGTTCTGAAGGGGGGTGGTGTTGCAGCTTTAATTAAATGTTATACGAATACATTTCAAATAGATCCAAACATAGGGCAACTGTGTTTTAGAGATGCTGTTACTACATTTAAAATGTATTTGAAACATAATTTTTAAAAAAAGATAATGGAAAAAAACCTAAAATAACTTGAAACAAGCCAGAATATAGTAGCTCATCATTACACTAATATATCAAACAATATGAGCTTAGCTTAATTATCCCCTTTGAGAGTTGAGAAAACTAAGCACAACCTTCAATTTACAGCTGTTTGGTGCCGGGAACCTGAATTATTATTTAAGAAGAAGGGAAAAAAAGTTTATTTATTGTGACCTACACTCAGTTTTTATTCATCATGGAAAATCTGTATATTCACAAATGAGGGCTATTCATCTGTAGACCGCGGCATTCTTCAGCTGTCCGGGCCTGCATCAACTGCACTCCTTCAGCTTTTGTGTTTGTCTCGAAGGCTCTTCATCCAAATTGTTCATCATCTTGATGGTAGAGCTTTATCTTGCTCGTGTGCAGCTGCATTCTGCTTATCCAAAGTGCTGAGAGATATGTGGGGGGGCAGCATTGGGGGAAGGAGGGGAGAGAGAGAACAGGGAGGGGGGAAGGAAGGGTGGGAGATAGACAGCAGACAGCGAAAGCAGAGAGGGAGGGAGTAAGGGAAGAAGAGAGTGAGAAAAAGGAGGAGAGAGAGAGAGAGAGAGAACAGAGAAAAAAGATTGGAGGAAGGAGTGGAAGTCTAAGAGAGAAAGGGAAGGGAAGAAAAAAGAGGGGAGAGGAAAGAAAGAGAGAGAAAGGGAGGAAAGAGAGAGATAGGAGGGGAGGGAAAGGGGGCAAAGAAAGGAAGGTAGGTGGAGAAAAAAGAGGAAGAGGGGGCAGAGAAAAGGGAAGAGTAAAGGAAGAGAGCCCAAAGAGGGAGAAGGAAGAAAGAGGAATAGAGAAGAGGAAGAGAAATCAAGGCAGAAAAAGAGAGGAAGATAGGCAGGCAGATGAAAAAGGAGGGAAGGGGAGAGAGAGAAAGAAACAGGGAGGTAGAGAAAGAAGAGAGAAAGAGAATAGAAGGGAGAAAGGGAATGGCCAGTGCTCATATGAAGATAATTTGTAGTTTCTCAATAATAATAATAAAAAAGGAGGACAGGCTAATTACTGGCTTAACTAGGGCAGCCTGTGGATCCTCATGTCAAAAGGACCGCCGTAATTATTTGCCATCAAAGCACATTCATATTGTGGCACAAAAGAAGGGCCTTTTGCAAATGGATCTCGCTAATAAACAGGGCTGAGAGGAGCATTATGTGTCTCCCTGGTTGCAGGCACATTAACACAGTGACATGGAGTATAACTCTGAGCCTGGAGGAAAAAAAAAAAACCCAGAATGATAATTATCCCCCTCCCCAGCCTTCGTCTCCTTTCTCTTTGTGTTGGAAGAGCAAGGCGAACATGACCTATTTGAGGGCCCAAGGCAGGCTATTAGTGACCCTGGTGCACTGACAAGGTGGCCCTGTTCTTTTAAAAGCCTGCCTCTTGATGTCAGGAGGGTCACGTGAACCAGCCGGTGGAGCCCGAAATGGTCCAGCAAACACTTCAACCTTAAAGACACCTGGAAGGTCATGACCAATTTAATGTAGATGAAGACAGCAAAGACAGTGCTCTGTTGAATCCCCATACAAAAGTTTCCCGCCCCCCCTTCTTCTTTCTCCAAACTTGCCTAAATGCATGCATTATATCCAGTAAAATTAAACCTGATCAAAAAGTTCTTTCTTTTTATTTTTCCTTAATAGCAGATGCAGAGAAGTACTGAAAAATAAATTGGCACAGCCCAGAAGAATTTATTGTTGAAAACCTCTAGCATATTAACTTGCTGAGAGAATACTGTATGGGGGGTGGGGGTGGGGGGAGAAGGATAAAAGAAAATGTAAATTTAATACCCTGGATTAACCCCTTCATTCCCTTTCTCAAGGAACTGCAGTAACCTTGCTGATTTCCCACAGGGTTGTACTAAGTAGGGTCGCGGGAGAATGAGACCTTATCTCCAGCCTAGAATTGTCAAACATTTTTTTTTCCTTTTTTGCTTTTTCCCCTAGAAATGTGATGAGTAGTTCATCAGCAATTGCAATTCTTGCAAACAAACCCTGGTGCTCAGATTGTTCCATGCAGTTCATCCAGGGCACTTGGGTCTGCCAGACATTACAGATTGCCACTGCTTGCAGAAAATCAGCTTGGAAGGCTCCAGTCTGGTTCTCTGCTAAACCGAACCAGTTGCTGTTGGAAAAGAGGGACGGCAATCAACTTGGAAATGGTACTTGGGAAGATTAAGGCTGTGTGTTTTCCTCTTCTTTTTGCCTCTTGTTATTCTCCTTTAACCCAGGTGATATTTCAGTCTGCGGTGACATGTGACATGGGGTGGGCCATTGGAACCAGGCAAACTTAAAACAGGCTCACTTAAACACAGGTCTGCCAAGCCTTAACAAAAGCTATCACATGTATAGAAAGATAATAGTAATAATATCTAACATTTATATAGCACCTTAAGATTTTCCATATATTATTTAATTTGGTCTTCACAGTCCTGTAAGTCCTATATTTCAAAGCAGAGAAATTAGTAGTGACTAGTTATTTTAAAAGGCTAAAATTACTAAGCACTTAAATGTTTATTTTTATGCCATTGAAGATCAGTCAAAAATGACTTTTTATTCATCTGGGGAAAAGTATTAATGAGATGATACCCACTAGCTATATGACTTTACCTTGCCGAGTCTCAGTTCCCTCATCTGAAAAATGGGTATAATACTTATGCTAACATCCTCATGAGGTTGTTTTGAGGGAAGACATGGATAAGCCAGCCAGTTCTAAATTGATGTTAGGTATTTGTAGGCATAGAATAACAATCACAGTTAACATCGGTTATTAATTAAGGAGCACACAAGAAGCACTTGCTATATAACCCTGTACTCTGCTAAGTGCTAAGACATAGAAAGGCAAAATAACCAGTCCCAGCCCTCAAGGAGTCTACACTCTGGACCATGGAAATCCCTAGGGAGAAAGGAAGGATTGGAAACAGTGAAGGAGGCAGAGAGTGCATTTTAAGCTAAGTCTTGAAGAAAGTCTGGGAAACTAAAAGATAGGTTGAGCATTCCAGACCTGGGGGATGGCTATTTCTAAGACAATAAGGTGAGCATTAGTGTCCTAAGAAGACTGGCAAGGTTAGAAGACCGAGATCTAGGTTCTGAAAACCTTTAAATGCCAAGAAGAAGAATTTATATTTGATTTTGAAGGTAGTAGTCACTACTAGAGCCCATGCAATAACATAGAACTATTCTTTAGAGAAACCTCTTTGGCAGCTGAATGGAACAAGTGGATTAGAGTGGGGAAAATCTTGAGGTTAGGAGTCAATTTAGAAGGTTTTTGCAATTATCTAGGCAAGAGGTGATGGGGGGCTGAATTAGGGTTGTGTGTGTAGGAATAATATGGAGATGGGTAGATGATACACTTACATATGCTGTATATATATATATATTGCATCTTGTCATGTATATCATATATAAAGTTCATATGTGAAAAGTACAATATAGAAAAATATATTATACATTGACTTTTAAAAAGAATCAATATATATTTCAGAAACATAGGTATCACTTAATGCAAATATGTATGCATGTAGAGAAGGCACTAAGATGCAACCAAGCCATTTCTTTGAGCTATATTAGCTTCATATGTATTTTTCCAAAAGTCAGAAAGTGAAAAATTTGCTCAACCAGCAAAAGAGTTGTTGTTATCGTTGCCGTTTGGCGTATTTGCACTGAACTGGTTAGGCCGATTTTCTTGTTCAATAATGACCCTATAAAAGCTAGCATAGCCCCAAGCCCCCAAAGCCTACCTATTTGGACTTAATAGAGGAAGAAAGAAAGAAAGAAAGAAAGAAAGAAAGAAAGAAAGAAAGAAAGAAAGAAAGAAAGAAAGAAAGAAAGAAAGAAAGAAAGAAAGAAAGAAAGAAAGAAAGAAAGAAAGAAAGAAAGGAAGGAGATAAACAATTAGCACTTATTCTCCAATGTATGTATAATTGCTTATTTATAATGGTATGCAAATATTACTGTACTAATTATGTACATTATAAAACTCACAAAATAGATGTTTAAGGAAAAACTACAGATGAAATAATATTTGATCATAGTCAATAGGGACCCACTGGAGATGATTGAGTTGGGGAGTGACATGGTCAGCCCCGCACTTGAGGATAATCACTTTGGCAGCTGCGTGGAGGGTGGATTAGGAAGGAGAAAGACATGAGGCAAGGAGGCTAATTAGGAGGCAATTGCAGTAGTCAAGGGGAGAGAGGATGAGGGCCTGAGCTAGAGTGGTGTCTGTGTGAGTAGAAAGAAGGGGGCAGATGCAAGATAAGTTGTGGAAATGGAAACAGACTGATGATTGGAAATGGGGGGTTAGGGAGTGTGAGGGGTTGAGGATGAAAATCAAGTTGCTAGCCCAGGGGACCGTGAAAAGATGGTGCTGCTGCTCTTGAGATCAATAGGGAAGCTCAGAAAACAGGTGGGTTTAGAAAGAAAGACAGCATAAAGAGATATTTTTTGTATTGATGCCTGCCCACTCTTTGGAACTCTATCTAGATGTAAACAAAAGGAGGCAGAGACCCTGTTCTTACTCACCAGCCACTACCCCATAGTGGAGAGGTGCCCGGGGGAAAGGTGGTACAAACATATCAAAGGTGTCTCATGTGAGGGGATGGAGAGGAAAGAAGATAGTGTCATTTCTGGGGTGGGGAGGAAATTTCCCAATTAACACGTGTGCCTCTGCTAGTGCAGGTGCTACATTAGCAGTTAGGTTATAGTCACCCTGAGCATCCCCTGCCTGGTGCAGAAGAGAAGTTGGGAGCTGACCTAGTAACAAGAGGAAGGCAGAATATGGTAGTAGTGCACTGGGATGCGATCCATCTTCCTACATCCTGACTGGCTGATTACTATAGCCTCCCATGATGGTATGCTCCCCCTCACACACACATTTTGGAGCCCCTGTCATATTGGGCAGAGGGCTAGGTTTGGAATTAAGTAGACTTGGGTTAAAATCCTATCTCTGAAATTTATTTGCTATGTGACTATAGACAACTTGCTTTTCTTCTCTAAGTCTCAGTTTTCCTATCTGTAAAATGGTAATAATGACTAGCTTTTTGTAAACCTTAAATCACTATATCAACATGGCTATTATCTACTGCTCATGAAGACCTTGCTATGGTGTAGCAGCTGAGCTATGTTCATGACCACTGTGCCAACCAGTCATAGCCCATGCCTCAGTAACACCTTTCTATGAATTTCCTCTTCTCCACCCTCTTTCTCAGGTAGCCTTTAAATGCCTTGAAGGCTGCTTATTCTAAGCAAGGTGGTGGCTGCTCTCTGCAAAGTCCCCAGCTCCCGGGCCTGTACTATATATGTCAGTCAGTAGACTATATATGTATATAAAAAAGGAATCAATATCCTAATCAAGGATTGGAGAGGGATTTGGCAGCTGGGAGGGAGCATGCAAAGCGAGATAACTATGTTTATTCAGAATAAATCAGTTTGTTATTCATCACAGGATGCTGTGAGGGCAGAGACAGAGCAGGATAAAGGGGAAATAGAATTTGATAAAACTGCCACTTTTGAGTCAGTCATCTGCTCTTATTCTAATGTTGGGTTGAACCCCGGTGAGGCCACTGTTCAGGGAGTAAGAAACTAGCTTTTGTCGAGCTTGCCCAGATTCTCAGGTCTGGAGGACTGGGTGCTGGTGCTCCCGTGGATGGAAGAGCTCAATCCTACACTTTCTGAAAGGTGTCACTGCTAGTGGCGGTTGCGGCGTGGCAGCAGCAGGGCCATTCACAGTGTCTTAGTAGGAGAGCTGAACTCAGCACCCATGTTTGAGCTGCAGAATCTTCTCCGTTTCCTTCTTTGAAGGAATGAGATGTGCTTTGGAATTGTGAAATTCTCACTTTCCTTTCAAAGACCAAGTAGAGGTGCTGGTGTTATCTTTCATTGCTAATCCTTTTAACCGGTATCTGTAGGCTCAGTGTCAACCACAGGGGATGAACATTGAACACATTTGTGAATCGGGGTCCTGTTTATATTGTGAAGGACACTCATCCCTTAGCTTAAGTGAGACCCTGATTAATTAGAAGTGTCATGTGAAAATATTGACTGAGCCTGTATCCTTGCTACAAATTCTGGGCTGAATGAAATTTACACAGACTTGTGAAATTCAACGTCATTATCACTCAGTGATGGGTGCTTAGGACTGTAATAAGGCAGGGAACCTTTAGTTCAAACAAATGATTAGAGTTAACAATAGAAATGTAAATTCATGATTTTGCTAATTTTCTTTCCTGCTGGTTTTTTGAACACAGAAATGGATGACTGGGAAAACTCACCTGAAAGTTATTATTTTTTTTAAAATAAGGCTAATTTTTCAAAAATGTTTTTAACTCTGAAATTTTACTCCTGATGACTGCCCATACTGGGAGAAAAAAGTTTAGAACTGGGGCCTCAGGAAAGGCCTGGAAATGTGGACCTAAGGTTAGTATCCTAAGGCAATGATGTTTGCAGCAGATTAAAGCAATATATGTTGACCCTTAAGCTCTTGAATTGGAGGCAATATGAATTAAGTAAGTTTGAGCCTGAATCCATACTCCTGTTCACTAAATGAATTACTGTTCAGAAATAATGATTTGGCTTTAAATCAGTTACATGAGGGCAATTCCTGACTCAGAAAACAGACATAAATCCAGAAAGGCTGGTAAGCAGGAAAAAAAATCTAAAAACATAGGTTCAAATTCTAGCTCTTATGCTTATTACTTACCAGACCACTGGCAGATTCATTTAGCCAGTCTTTTGTGCCTCAGTTGTTGGTTTTTTCCTTTCATTTTATTTGTTTTTCAATCTGTAAATAAAGGGTTTGGCCTTGTTGGCCTTTGAGGTCCCATTGCAGTTAGATCCATGCCCCTAGGATTCTTGTATATTCTTTTAAGATAAGAAGTATAATACAGTGTGAAAAGGACTGGATTTGGAGTGAGAGGACCCTAGGTTCAAATGCTGACTGTGCCATTTAACCATTCTTGGCCTCAGTTTCCTCAGCTGTAAAAATTAAGTTGATTAGAAAAGATGACCACTGAAGTTGCTTTCAGCTCTAAATCTGTGAATGTGTAAGATCCTAATATAAGGAGTGAGGGGGAGTCATTGTTAGTTGAATAATATGATTTTTTTAACAGTGGTATAAAACTAGTACTAATCAGAATACTGATCAGAGATATAAAACACTAAAATTCCTATTCTGCATTTATACTTTCCCTTCCTGCAAACAAAAAAGGGACTTCCTTCTTCCACTTTACCTTATTCTGAAAACTAGGTGGAATCTGTCCTATAATTGTTTCCATAAGGAGAGGCCTCATCCTGTGTCTGAATCCTTTATACCCTCATGGCCCTGAGCAGGCCTCTCCAACAAGCAGCACTCAGAAAGTCAGCAGCATGGGAGCCCCTGTCCAAGACCCTAGACAAATGAGTGAAAAGAACAAGAAAAAAGTAGAGTTCTATGGTGAGTGCTTTGGATCCAAGGGAGATAAACAGAAGAATTACATTTAGAAAGTTTGTATTGGGCCAGTCACTCATTAAGGTTGTCAGTTAATATGGATGTGTTTAGTCTTTGAAGAAAAATGAGCACTTGGCAGGATTAGAAAAAAAATGAATAAGAAGCCTCTCATAGATCCATAGGCTGTCAAGTTAGGGTTTTCGTCATAGTGAGCATAACTCCTACTATTATTTAATATTTGCCATTGATCTGAAGGTTATAAAATATGTTAGAAATGGGAAAGTATATGCATTTGTATCTTATATTCTACACAAATCCTCCTTTTGGCTTTTAAGAGGGGGGAGAGAGAGAGAGAGAGAGAGAGAGAGAGAGAGAGAGAGAGAGAGAGAGAGAGAGAGAGAGAGAGAGAGAGAGAGAAAAGTAGAAGAGAAGTGGGCAAGCTAGAAACATGATATTATAGATATTACTTATCTTACAGGTGGTTAATCCTGAACTCTCCAAAAGCTATGACTACTCCGTTAGTTCAATGTGTACAGTACCTAACAGCCTCTGGCAGTGTGATCAATGAGGGTAGCTCAGGCACTGGGTGAATATAGTGTGCTCTATCCCAATACTTGTGATAGGTGACCGGGGAACTATTTAGCCTTGGTTGGAAGGCATTCTGGGAATGAGGGAATAGCCCAGTCAAAGGGAGGCTTTACAGATGTAACCAAATGCAGGCAAGCTCACAGAGTCAGAGAATAGCTGTGCCAGCTGTTAACATATTTCTGGTTTTGTCTCTCAACTATTTGGGCTATTTCTTTTAATTTCTTGATTATACATTCCTCTGAGGAGACTACTAGGTGGTAAATAAATGTCTGACTATATCTATTTAATGACAATTTATAAATTTGGTTAAAATGTCTGGATTTCACTCATTGAATGTTGGAATCTATGCGGATGTGTATGGGAGGCAGCATGGTCCACTGGGAAGAGCTCTTGATTTGGAGTCAGAGGGTCAGGGTTCAAATTTTGGCTCAGCAGTGAATAGAGCACCAGCCCTGGAGTCAGGAGAACCTGAGTTCAAGTCCCACCTCAGACACTTAACACTTACCAGCTACGTGACCTTGGGCAAATCACTTGACCCCAATTGCCCTGCCTTCCTCCCTTCAAAATATAAAACAAAACAAAATAAAATAAAATAACATAAAATAAAATAAAAGACAAATTCTGGATCAGCTATGTAATCTACTTCTGTGACCTAAGGATGAGTCATTGAACCTTTCCAGATCTTAGTTTTTACATCTGGATTTCCTTTAAAGTTCTTAGTGACTAAAATCTGTGATCTATGAGCTTCATCTCTTTGGCTTTGTTTTAATCCTTATTTAAAAAAAAACACAAACAAGTGTTAAACAAATGGTTTTAACATGTAATTGGAGAAAATTATATATGCATATATATCTATATCTATCTGTATATCTATCTATATCTGTATATCTATATCATATCTATCTGTATATATATATCTATATCTATCTGTATATATCTATATCTATCTATCTATATATATATATATCTGTATCTATATATAAAACAAATGACTTAGGAAACCAGGACACCCATATTGCAAAAGAAAAAAAGTGATACGTTATCTATAATAATGAGTTATCTATAATGAACTAAAGGTTAATATTTATATAGCACATTAAAGCTTCCAAAGTGCTTTGCAAATCTTATCCCTGTCTTCAAGATAACCCCAGGAGAAAGGCGCTATCATTATTCCCATTTTATAGAAGATATTGCTCAAGATTATTTGACAAAAGCCTTGTTGATTCCATACCAGATAGGAATTTTCCATATTTTTATCTGGATATTGAGTGTGTAGACATTAAGAAGCTCACAGATAAATTCATGCAAAGGTCACTGTGTTCTGGTAGGCAACAGTGGCCATAGAAGAAGCTTCAGTTTTGAGAGCTAATGGTCTTCATGTCCTCTTTGCTTAAGGAAATTTTGGAAAATTCCTAAATTACCTGGAAAAGCTTTATAAAGCAGCCTTCAAAAAACTGTATAAAACGTATTAAAATGTATTATTAGAATGGCTCTTGCAATTTTTTTTCTGTTCTCTAGTTATTTGGGGGTGAGGCTCCAGGATACATACCGATTTCATAACTCAGCCCAATAGCCAGAGCAGAAAAGGCATAGCTGAAGTGTCCTTATCGCTCATCACTATGTACCTTCTGAAATGCAGAGCACCTCACTTATAAAAACAAAAAAGATGTAAAGCATTATCAGTACAAGAAGAGATTGCACAGTATGTTTTGACACTGGCGTTGTTGCCGCATTACAAAACATTAGTCACTGCCACAAGGTGGTAGTTGTTTTTTAAACCTGCAATGAGAGATATAACCAATCCAGAGCAAGGTGCTGGGAAAAGTAAGGCTACCTGTAAACATCTTCCTCTTAGTAGCTCTGAACAGAGGTCAGCATTATCAGGACTTTTCATGGCTGAGAGGACAGCCACCTCTGAAAAGACATCACCATTTTGACAGCCTTTAGTTTGCTATTCTTTTTCATTCCCTTCTCTTTCTAGTCTTTCTTCTCTTGTTTCCACCTTGGTATAGGCCTGGGAATAACGTAGGCCTGTGGTTACAAGAGCATGAATTGTTTGACTCTGGCCAATGAGAGCCTGTGCCATGATTGATTCATGAGGGCATCTGACTTCATGTATTGTAAATCACACGAAGTTGAAGTATTGTGGTCATACAATAGCTTTTCAGAAGTCATTGACTCCATGCCTTTGCATTTGGAAAGAAAGCCCCTAATCTAAACAGGAGGTTCCTATCCCATCATGCTTATGAGAATTTAGTTATCTTGTTCTAGGCAGGGCTGGTATTGGGTAAAATTGTGATTTGAGGAAAATTCGTCATTGGAGAGCCCAATAGCCTTTTGTTCCTCTCCTTTCCTCCCCAGCTTTGGTCTCCTTATGATTTTATTTTATCTCTCCCACCATCAAAATATTCTCCAAGATCATTTGTATCAAGCCATAAATAACTGATAAGGCTTCAAACTTTACATGTCTGAGGAGCATTAACTTTTAAATAAGGATCAACACTTTTAAGTTTAAAGGGATAAAGCCCCCCAAAATGAAATTTCAGAAATTCACTAGAATTTACATGCATTTAACCTTTTGGGGGCCATGGAGCCCTTTGGGCAGTCCCGTGAAACCTGTAGCATCTTTCTTGGAATAATAATGAAATGCTAAATTTCAGTTACAGGTTAATGAAAATGGCATATTTTATTTAAAATGTTGTACTTTTTCTTACCTAAGTTCATGGACCCCTTGAATTTTATCTGTTTAGCCACTTGGAAGGGACCCCCTCACCCTGCCCCCCCATATAGGGGATGATTATTTTGGGACTGAAAAGAGAACTGTGTCTTACAGGCAATCCCATTAGAATGGATATGGTATCCTCCATAGTTCTGGGGTGGCTTGAGGATGATTCATTTGGAGTTAAGACTGGACTAAGGACATCATTCTCTATGACATCAGGCCCCAAACATGAGGCCTGTGTGCTGTAGTTAGGGGAGGGGGGAAGGAAACCTGAGTAATTTTCCCTTTATAGAGACTTGCAGAAAGCAGTTTTGCACCAGATACTTCCAAACTAGAAAGAATGTAGATTTATGGTCTTGATTTCTTAATCAGGGTGAACTTTTGTTAATGTTTCATGGCTTGAATATATGCGGTCATGCCATGAACCCAGTGGTGATGTTAGCAATAAGGACAATATTATTAATAACACTACATCAGTATCAAGAGAGTTATAGAGTTAACATTTGTAAGGGGGAAGACGCTGCGTTAACAGTTGCTTTTTCTGCAGTTATCTTATGGTCCCTCAATATTTTATGTGCTCAGAGTTTATGGACTTGGATCTTTATTTGCCAGGCATAATCAAAGATCTAAAAACCCCAAACAGTTGTGTGTGTGTGTTTTTATTCTCCCCACCCCCTTTCTTCCTGATGAAATTTTATTGCTTCTTTGAAACTCTGAATTGGCCTCCAGCAGGGGAATGTGTCCTTTTAAAGCAGAAATGCCCCATTTGAACTTAGCTATCACATAACACTTTCTGAGGCTGCTTGTCTGCAATGACTTAATTTGCACGGCAGGACCAGCCTGGAACCCACCAATACTCCCCAAAAGCCACCGTGAGCCAGAGCAGCCTGGCTATTACTAATTTTTTATTAAAATCCCTTAGGCACCCCACACAGGGCCCAAAAGCAGCTTTAATAATAGACAACATACAGCACATTTTTCTTGTATTGCCGTGTAATCAAATCTAAGGCTGCTGTTCACTTTCTTTGTTTTACCTAGAGGACCAGCTTCCAATTTAGTTGTGGCCTACACTAAACTGATTTTTCATTGTAATTAATGCCTACTTTGGCCTCAGCCACTTATACAACTTTCCATTAGAGGTTTGTAGCCATCCACAGAGTATTTTACTAAGTTACCCTCACAGACCTGCTACAGCTGCAATTTTGTTAAACTGGGTTTTTTTTTATTATTTTTGCAAAGAATTTTTAAATTGCTTAGCTAAATAGTTTTTTTTTCTTTTTTTCTCTTTTGCTTTCTCTCTTTCTTTCTCTCTTTTTCTCCCTCTGCTGCACCTATTAAAGTGTTTGGGCAAGGGTCCAAGGTGGAAAAACACCCCTCCCCATCCCCCAACCACCTCAGCCTTTAAGTGATTTCAGAAAGGCTAGTGGAACTGATTTAGGCCCAGGGTCTGCTGTGGTTAATTTTCAGTCTGTGTTTTGTACTGTCCATTTCCTCTGAAATAGTACCTGAGGTTTAGGGTTCCTCGGCACAGGATGTTAGCAGACCTCTGCAAACATTCAGGAGGCAGTTTTCCCACCACTAACCTTAAAAAGATTATGGCAGTGGGCCCAGGGTCAGATTGCATAGATGAAAAAGTATATGCTGTGTTTTTGCTACTCCCTGGACCTTTTTGCGTTGGACTGGCTGACATTTTCAGTGACTTTTCTTAGTGCCTTGTTTTCAATTGGCTTCCTCGAAGATCCTGGCTCTCTCTGCTTACTGCCCCTCCCTGCACCCAACAAGCATTACTAAATCAGAAAGAACAACTATTAGTAATTAGAGCCTACTGGCTCCTTGGATGTTTCCCTTTCAACCTGAAGGTGCTGCTTTCAAGAGGACCCAATGAATCAGCAAGGTCCCTCAACACATAATCAATAGAGTGTAGCCACTATAAAGGGAGCTCGATGAAGGCCATTCTGGAACATTCCCTTTGAAGGTCTTTGGGGGTGGAGGTGGGGGCATTTTGGTGAAAGGAAACAGAGTGAGTGTGTGTGTGTGTGTGTGTGTGTGTGTGTGTGTGTACATGTGTGCATGTTTATACCAGTTCTTTATTGAGCTCTTTTTGAACTCTTAGCTTTAAACTGTAATAGCGTAAACTATCACACCTTAGATTGCAGGTATGATAAAAAGAGGTCTGTTTCTCTCTGGTAATGAGCAGTGCATTTCCCTCTCATAACTGAAATAGCCACAGGTCTGTTTGCCATAGAAAATAGTTTGACTTTTCAGATGGGAGCAGCTGATCTTAGTGAATAGAGCAATGGCCGGTAGTCATCCCCTGCCTCATACACATATTGGTTGCATGACTGTGGGCAAGTTCCTCAACTCCACAGGGCTGCAGGCAGCTATTTAAGACTCTCAAAGACAGTTGGTCATCTGCCTTGATGGAAGGAGAATTGGAATTCCCTATGGAGATAAAATCATGGATCTGTACCCATATATAACAAATAAAGGGCCCTTTTTTGTTCTTGAAGGTTTTGCCCCCAAGAATGTCAAGTAACATGGGATGTTGTTGTCTGTCCTTCATTCTTGATGACATTCTAATGACATCATAAGGGTGATGTCTTGACTTGTGTATGAATCTGACTTAAGTGAGGCAGAGCTGTACAAAGTCATCAGCCTCACTTTCTCCTCCGAGTGTAATGACAAGATGAAGGTCAAGACAACTGCCAGTGGCCCAGTAGGTAGCGTCATCACCCTCTGTCCACCCAGCAGGGCAGTGATGTGCTCTGTTACTCTTCCCTCCCCCTCTTTGCCACAGAGTCTTTGCCACACTGTCGATGGTATTTGCCCAACTCACATCTGTCTCAACCTCTAATTCAAATTTCAACAGTTTGATCAACTTGTACTTGTATGATTGTATGGTGAAGTTCTCAGCTCTGGCTTTTTCTGGCTATAACCCAAGCCTGGAATGCTCTCCCTCCTCATCTCTGCAGGCTGGCTTCCCTTGCTTCCTTCAAATTCCAACTAGAACCCCATCTTCTAAGGGGAACCTTTTCTTACCTTTGTAGAGCCTTCCCTCTCTTAATGATTTCCTAATTTATCCTGTTTATACTTTATTTGTGTACATTTGTTTGTTTGTTGTCTACCCGATTAGAATTTGAGCTCCTTGAGAGCAAGTATTGTATTTTGTTTCTTTTCAAATCCCCAGCATTTAGCATAGAACCTGGCACATAGTATGTTCTTAATAAATCTTTATTGAATGAGGGTAACCCATAGTCTGCTAGGTGGTTGAAAGAAGAATTCATCTTTACAAGGCCTGTTGTGAATAACTCCCCATCTCAGCCACCTAAAAAGAGACAAAGCGACTAGCAAATTTGATTGGCTCTGTAAAAGGCAGTCCTCAGAGAGTTCTCTCCAAGTCTAGTCTTTCAACTCAAGCTCCATTTTCTTTTTTAAGGGCTAGTTTTGTGCCAGGAATCGTGCCAGGTAATAGGGATAAAATGACAAAGGTGATAATCCATGTTCTTGAAAAGCTTATCATTTAGCAAGGGGAGACTACTTTTAGGCTATATTTAGGTAACGCAATAGAGTTACAAGATGATTTTGAGGGGAAGGCACTGGGTTAGTAAGAGGAGGTGGTCAGGAAAGACTTTCTGTAGGAAATAGCCCTTGAGGTGAGCTTTAAAGGAAGCTAAGGATTCTAAGAGGGCAGAACATGTTCTAAGCATGGAGGTTCAGCAAGTGCAAAGAAAGGTATGAGTGGGGGTGGAGCAATACATGTTACAAACCAGAAGGCCATTTGACCAAACTTTAGTATTTGTGAAGTTAGTCATGTGTAATAAAGCTGGAAATGGAGAATGACGCTAGTTCAGGGGTGGCCCTTTGACTGAATCCAAACTTCATAGAACAAATCCCCTTAATAAAAGGATTTGTTCTATAACACTTGGACTGGGTCAAAAGGTCTCACCCAAGGACCTAAAAGGCCACATGTGGCCTTAAGGTCACAGATTCCCCATCCCTGGTAGATTGTGAAGGGCTTTAAATATGCCAGTCACTGCTCCTATGGGTCATAGGAAGCCAGTGAAGTCATTTAATGTATTATAGAGTTGTCCTAAAAATTAATGTCTGCCTTTCAATACACACTTTTTTTCACCATAAAAATTCACAAGGACTTTACAAAAAAAAAAGATCTGTATATTTATTGTGGTTAATTCCAACAATTGGCCAAGTGTCTGAAGAGGCATATATTTGTAGCTTGAGAAGTAGTTCAACTTGTTTTGTTTTCAAATCTCATAGTTGAGTTATTGAATAAATTAATATTAAGCATACTTAGACCTCATTAGGGGCTGTTAGTGTAACCACTAGCAACTGTTGTGAGGAAAACTTTAAAATGCTGTAACCAGCTAATTAACAAACATTATTGAGTCCATCCCCTAAAACTCTACTCTATTTGGATTGCAAGCTATAGGACACTGGCAATAGGGTTATTTGCTTATTAGAAGACCCATAACAAGTCCATTATGGGACCCCAGTTTCCATGGAGTTATAGAGGACTGAGGAAAGGGGTGTCAGGGGATCTTGTGAGTAAGTAGTACCTACACAGGCCCTTTTGGCAACCTCTTTCCAGGTGATTGTAATTAGGGCCAAATGGAAGCCCTTGGGGCTGCCTAAGATTTCAGATATAGTTAACACCGAACAATATCAGGTTTAAAGAATTTACTCTTTAATTCTAAATCTTAGTCATCTGATTTCCTATCTCATCACTTAATTGAAATGTCTTTCTCTGAAGTTAGCAGTGATTTCTCATTTGCCAAATCTTATGGCCCTGTCTTGGTCCTTGCCCTTCTTTTCTCTCTGTTGCATTGGACACACTTGACTACCTTTTCCTCCCAGCTATTCTCAACTTTCAGAGTGGTTGTGATGTAACCCTCTACTGATTCACCTCCCGTTTGTGCGACCACTCCATCTCAATCTCCTTTGCTGGTTTGTACACATATACACCCTAATTGTGGGTGTTCCTCTTCTTCCTTTGTATTCACTATCTTGGGGACCTCATCAGCTCCCCTGGGGTTAACTATCACTTTAATTCAAGTGACTCCCAAATCTGTTTAGTCAACCTTGTTCTTTCTCCTGAGATTTGGTCCCAGATCACCACATATCTATTAGTCATCTTAACACTGGCTGTCCTAAAGGTATCTCAAACTCAACATGTCTAAATCTGAATCTATCATCTCTCCCCCTAAATCTATCCTCTTCTCAACATTCCTACCTATATCAAAGGCACCATCATCTCCAAGCTCATAATCCTGGCAATATCCTCAGCTCCTCACTTTCCTTCACTTCACATAGCTAATAAATTGCCAAATCTACTGCCTCTACCTCCACACCATCTCTTACCACTGACTTCTCTCTACTCACAGGACTACTGTCTTAATTCAGGCTTGCATTACCACTTGCCTAAATTAATGTAGCAGTGTCCTCATCTGTCTTCCTGCCTCCAGCCTCTCCCCACTTCAGTTTATACTACATATTGCTACCAAAGTCATTTTTCTCAAGTGCAAATTTGGACATATCATTTCCCTACTCAGTTAACTCCAGTGTCTCCCTGTTCATTCAGTGTTCAAATATAAACTCCTCTTTAGCTTTTAAAGGCCTTGAAAGCCTAATCCTGATCTATCTTTCCAGCCTCATTGGACTTTACTTCCCACATTCAATGGTTCAGACTGTCCTTCTCCCTGTTCTTAAAACAAACATTTTCCTGGCTTTTTAATCACCATGTTTTTGAATTGGCTGTCCCCCCATGCCTGGAGTACAGCTGGACTTCAGTGGCCAGTAGTCTAATGATAGAAGTCTTCTATCCTCCACCCATCTTGTCAGTAGTAGGGCCATTTTGCATTGTTCAACTCATAATACTTAATAGTTAATATATAATAATATTATACTAGTTTGTCATGGACCCATTTGGCAGTCTGGCAATGTATATGAAACCCTTTTCAGAACAATGTTGTTTTAATGCATAAATAAGTAAAATTACAAAACAAATCAATTTGAGATAGATATTTCATGGACTTTTAGGTTAAAAACTCATATCCTTGAAAGAGAAGAGAGAGACTTTATTTAACCCTTGCAAAAAGAGAGGGCAATCCTTTGATAGAATATTATTTTTTTACTTTAAAATTTAATTTTCCCCGAATTACAGTAAAAACAATTTTACATTCTCTTAAAAATTTTGAATTACAAATTCTCTTTTTCCCTCCTTTCCTTCCCCCGTCCCCTCACTGAGAAGGGAAGCAGTTTGACATAGGTTAAACATGTCTAGTCACACAAATCCATTTCCATGTAAGTCATACTATGAAGGAAAATACAGACAAAAAAACACAAGAAAAAATAAAGAAAAAAGTATCTTTGATTCCTTAATAGACTTTCAAATGGAGAGAAATTTGTTATCCCCTTCCTCCCTAATAGGCTTCCCCATAAGGATGATGTCCTGTCTGGTATACCAACGAACACTGATGGATTGAAGATAAAAGGTAAGTTATGGTATCAGCACTGGCCCTGGGACAGTCTCTATATAAGGGGGCAATGATTTGTTAGCTACTGTATTGCAGATAGCCCTGCCCAGAAATAAAGAATTGGTGACTGTGCCATAGACCTGATCCTCTGTGCTAGGTATACTAGACTTGTATAAGCCTAGGTTCTGCCGTTGACTATCTGTACAGAGTGCCTTGACTCCCGTTGAGTCCCCTTCTGAAAAAATGACCTGATGAAACCATCATCATTGCCTGTTTTGCCCCATGCTTGTCTCAGTGGACTTATTGGCTACTCTGTCCTGCTCTCTCTATTTGTCCTTTGGGATAATTCCTATTCCTGTTTCATGAACTTTGCTTAATGACCCTCAAACTTCTATGGAAGAACTGCTTTATCTCTTTCTTCCTTCATCCTTATGTCTCATAACTTCCTTATTTCCCTGTCTCTTTATTTGAAGGCCCTTCAAAAGATATTTGACACTTCATTCCAAGATATACAGAATTCAGTTCCTTGCCTCTCTCTTTGTTTCCTTTTAGTTTCTTTCTCTCAAAGCTGGAAAATATTCATTATCTGCTTAGCCTTTTCATGATGTATGGACTTTTTATTGTCTCTTAAGTTTCTGTTCCTAGATGAATTAGCATGTGTGATACCCGGATCCCCTCTCAATTATTCAGTGGGAACTCTTTAAATTCCTTCATTTTGCTAAAATCCTTCTATTTTCAATGATGGTTAAGCTTTGTAGGTTATGTTGTTTGGGAATAAAAATTGATTTCCTTTGATTTTTGAAATATTGTAAATTATTTTCTTTTTTAAATGGATGAGAAATATATTTTCTAATTCACACTTTTAACTTTATTTTTTTAATTTTTGAAAAACCTATCATTTTAATATTGTCTTATATTTTGTCATCAAAGTTAGAGTTGCTTTGTCTTCTAGGAAGATCCCAATTAACTTTCAACCTTGCTGCATTTTAATTTTATTCTGAAATCCTTTCTTCCATCTCTGCAAAACTGAATTTGAAATTTGCCAATGTCTTTTCATAGAATCTCTTAGCGATTTTCAATTGTTTGTTCTAAATAATCTATTCTCTTTTTATAAATTTCCCATGAAAGTTCTAATTTTCATTTATATTTCCATCCTGACTTCTTTCAAATGTTTAATTGATCTCATAAACCACTGTGGATATTATTGAAGTTTTTCCACAAACATTTATGTTCCCTTTTATGCCCTCCTCCAACACCCCTCTAGCTTTCTAGCAGGGCAGGGAGGGACTCCCTGCCCCCGTCCCTGAATGTATTATTTCCCAGTTGCATTTGATTGTATAGCTTTAAATACTAGATTCTTGCAATTCCTCC
>CM053595.1:236906457-236943879 GCA_028646575.1 Pseudocheirus occidentalis
CAGCCTTGGCTCACTGAAAGCGCACCCCAGGACCACCACTCAAGACCACGATCCAGATCCAGGCCACTCAACGCAAGAGCCCTTAGCCCTGATGGATCACGTCAGCCCCCCTGCTATCTGCAGGCCGAGGGCTCTGAAGCAGCCCAGTGGGGGCCGTGGCTGTCAGACGTTCCTTCTGCTACAGATGCCTCCTGCTGCTTCCTTGCCCTGGGAGCAGTTTGGCCAGACCGCTCTTCTCCTCCCGAATTAGCAAAATCCACTGACCTTCCTCTTAGCCTTTTTGTCTTCTGGCCTGATAGATGTGGTAATTGTGCCTCCAGTGCAGCTGATCAGCTCTCCTATAGCCATGGTTCCCCGCCTGATGCCCCAGGGCTTGACCCGGCCGGGGTTTCGGCTGCGGGTCCCAGACCACTGCAAAGAGCCTTGCCTGCTGCGCTGCCTGTAGCAACAGATGTTCTTTCTGTCTTTTGAAGAGTTTTGGAGCTTGAAAATCTGTTTAGAGTCCCATTTTATGAGTTTTTTAGCGTGTTTGTGTGGAATCTGTGGTGCTTTGCTGCTTCTATGCCGCCATCTTGGCTCCGCCCCTCCACAAACATTTAAGGAGGTCTTGTTATTGCAGTATTTTCCTTTGCATCTGGGGTGTCAGTATTCCCCCCACCATGATTTTGAGGTTATGTTTGTCCTTCATTTTCAAAGAGGACCATGGCATCAGGGAAATGATGATTTGACTTGCAGTTGACTTGGATTTGAGTGAGGGAGGGAGGCTGTACCAGCCTCACTTTCTCCTCCAGAGTCATTTGAATCCAGTGACCTTATGTTCATCAGGATGACTGGAGATAACCCAGGATGCAATGGGAGACCCTGATCCTTTTAGGCTAAGTCCTTTAGAGTGAGATAGCACCCACTCAGTGAATAGGCCTCTTTAAGAAGTGAATCAAGAGAGATGGCCCCTTTAATTAGAAAAAGAAAAAAAACATCAAGCTGGGAGAGGGAGACCCTCAGGTTTGCTGTGCCAAAAAGAAACAGTTGGCGTTGACATTCATTCACATCCAGGAGGGCCCAAAACACAGCCATGAAGTGGAGCTGAGGCAGAGACCTGTTGCTTCATAGTGAACTGGGAGGAAGGAAGGAAGGAAGGAAGGAAGGAAGGAAGGAAGGAAGGAAGGAAGGAAGGAAGGAAGGAAGGAAGGAAGGAAGGAAGGAAGGAACAAGGAAGGAAGGAATCTAGCCAGTAAACCCTAAGTTAAGAGGGCAGCTTCTGGCCATCAAAATTGACCTTCCTTTGGAGAGAAGAACAAGGAGAGGGAGAGGGAGAGGGAGAGCACCAGCTGAGTTACCCAGCTAGGTCCCCATTCAGGGAGCTCAACCTACTCGTATGTTGTGTTTGTCCTTCGTTTTTGAAGAGGACTACAGCATCAGGAACATGATGGCATCCATTGTAGTGAAGGCTCTTTGGGGTTGTTTACTCTCATTTTTAAGACTTATTTCTCTAAAGTTTCTCTTGTGATAAATACTTTCTTATGTCTTGTCATTTCTTGCTGTTCTTCAGCTCTATTGAATGTATTTCTTGATTTTTGAATACATGGAGGGGCACTGGATTTAGACCTGATATTTACCAATTAAACATGCTGTTAATGAAGTTAGATGATTTTAGAGCTCATTAAATGACCAGATCCAAACACTAAATTGAGAAATGTATATGGAATAAAAACCAAAGAAGTTAATATAATTTTTTAGTTTTTAAAATAAACGTATAGTGTTCAGGAATAGGGAGATAATGTTATGAGTTCTCTTCCCTAGCCTTCCCACATCTAGCATGTTGTATTTAGCTATGGTACCACATGTATCACATTGGCAACTAGGTGGCACAGTGGACAGATTGATAGGCCTGGAGTCAGGAAGACTCATCTTCCTGAGTTCAAATCTGGCCTCAGATAATAACTAACTGTACAACCCTGGGCAAGTCACTTCACCCTGCTTGCTTCAGTTTCCTCATCTGTAAAATGAACTTGAGGAGGAAATGGCAAACCTCTTCAGTATCATTGCCAAGAAAATGGGATCATGAAGAGTCAGACATGACTGAGCATCAAAAAGCACCTTTCAGGAAAGTCTCTGACAAATGAGGGATGCTTAGAGGAGTTCAGATGCAATGGTGAAAGGCATTTGAAGTCATTTCACATGAGGATGGATTGAAAGAACTGGGTATGTTCAGCCTGGATTAGAAGTGTTAGCTGAGGACATGATAACGTTCTTCAAATACTCCAAGGGTAATCAGACAGAAGATGGAATAGACTTGTTCTAGTTCTCCAGAGAGCAGAACTAGGAGTTATGAATACAAATTGCAAAAAGGCAATATTGGGATGGATCTGGGGAAAAATGTTCAAACCTTACAGCTATGCCATAGAAGATAGGTTTCCTCAAAGGTGGTTGGTTCCCCTGCTCACTGGAGGTTTTCAAGCCAAGATTCAATTACCAATAATCAGATTTTTTTAAAAAGAGGATTCTCATTTCAGTAGGGTTGAACTTTATGACTTCTGTGGTCACTTTTACTTCTGAGAGTCTATGATTATGATACTTTGAAATATAACTTTCAGTAAAAAAATTGCTATTGGGTACAAATTTGTATAGCTCTACTGAAGGCATAAGAACTTGAATAACTTAATTGCAGCCATGTTCTTCTAGGGCCAGAAAAAGAAAGGTAGAAGATATTTGTTTGATTCTGAGTTTGTCCTTTGTAATTGTGTGACATTCAACAAGTCCCTTGCTCTAAGCCTCACATTCCTCATCTGTAGAATGGGGATAATAATATTTGCCTTGCTACATCACTGAGTTATTGTGAATATCAAATAATATATACATATACATATACACATATACACGCATGTATATATACATACATACATACATATAAATATGTATATATGAAGATACTCTGCAAATTGCAAAGCGCCATATAAATGTAAGACAGTAGCATCATTATGATGTTAGGGGAAAAATACCAATGTACTTACAACAAACTGATTTTTCTGTTCCCTCAAAACTCGTTGTAAGTGGATTTCCCTTTTTGTGAGTGTCTGGCAGTGAGACAGATGGCAACATTATAGCATGATGTTAGAAGAAAAGTGTTTGGAGAGGAGAGGAGGGGGCAAACTAGAAAAGCAAGGCTTGAATAAGCAATTTTTCTTAAAAGAAATAAATTCTAGGACAGTTTATTTTTGTGCTCTGGCTAGAATTTGGGACAATGTGCTAGGATTCTCTCTTTTGGCTTCAGCTGGCAGACTGCCTGAAAGAGGTGGGAACTTGGGAGGAAGGAAGGCAGACGCGTTTCTATTAAAACTCAGGCTTCTTGAAGGCGAAGTGAGTTGCTGAAGCCAGTATAGGGTTTGCTTGTCCTTGTCTGATCTCCCATAATTAATGCTAGTGTTTTTCAGCTGAGATTTTCTTCAACTTATCTGCGTATATCTTGCTTTTACATAGTTGTTCACATGTTGTCTCCATCATTACACTCTATAGTTAGAGTGGGGCTTTAGAGGTCATCTAGTCTAACCCCCTCATTTAACAGATGAGGGAACTGAGGACCAAACAAGTTAAATGACTTTTCCAAGGTCATACAAATAGTGTCAAACTGAGATCTCTCGACTCCAAGTTCCAAGCTTTTTTCAATAGTTTTCTGAGTATTTGGGGCCCTTTGGTGTCAAATACTCCAATATAATTTTATATTACAGACCAGTATGATGAGATGTTTTTAGAGGCAGATTATTGAAAAATTCCCTAAACTGACCCAGTGCTTCAGAAAATCTTGAATCAATCTAAGAATTTCTTTGAAGACAAATGCTATAATAGCAAACTTGTATCCTCGTCAAAATGGTCTGCATTGCAGTCCATACCCAAACTTTGGGAGTTGGAGGACCAATACGGCACATGATTTATCTGCATTCAAGGTGATACAGAGAATACTCAGGAAGGGGTCAAAATAAAAGGCATCACTAAAAAGTTTTCTTATCATTCTAGAATCATTTCAGAATTATTGCCATGAATGCTGCATCATCAGTCTTTCTTGGGAAAGTGTATGTTAACAATCTGTGACCATTTCTCATAATGAAGCTTTAAAAAAAACCTATTAAGTTTTTTTGTGTATCAATTCTCATTATGAATGATATGAGGAAAAAGAAGTTTGAAGAGACAAGACACAAACAAAAGTATTACTAGGCCAAATTGATGCTAAATCGAGTGTCCACAGACCTAATTCAAGCACCAAATCTCAAATATATAAGAAATGCAAACCTGTTGTGTTGCCCAATTTAAGAAGCAAAAACAAAAACCTGTTCCATGGTTCCAGCATAATCACTAAGACCTTGACAAAGAACATATAGTAGTTAATAATAAAAGAAAAATTCAAAATGTTTAACGAAAAAAAATAAAAACATTTATTAAGCACATATTTTGTGCATACCACTGTGCTAACCACTAGGATATATAATAAAAAAGCACTTTCTTTTTGGGGTATTCAGTAGCTATGGCTATAGCACCCTCAGAATCAGTTGCCAGGCCACATCTCTTTGGTGCCTGCCTCTTGGGATTGTGCTAGAGGTTAGGTTGGACCACTGGAAAGGGTGGAGAAGTGGAGAGAATCTGCCCCTCCCACAGTTCCTGGGCTTACTTGCTAGTTGGTGGCAGTTGGTCAGCTGTAGGTGTTAGTGGTGGTAAGAAGGTTGACTACTCCACGATTGTTGCTGATCTTTTGTGTTCAAAGCCCTAGCCTGCCTACATTGGTTCTGAGGAAAGGTGGTGGGTGAGCTGGTGATTTGACTTCCTTGGCATGTGAAGCTTTCTATTTCTTAGTTAGTGCATTGCTGCTACAGCCAGCCTGGCTTGCCTGCCCCACAGCTGGAGAAAATGTGGTGAAATGAAATATTCCTTTGCTTCTCTCTCCTCTCACTGCTGCCCCCAAATTCTGGCTTATATAAGTATAGGGTAAAATTAAACTTGTTTTAAACCATCTTAAAGGGTCACATCCAATATTATTCCAAACTCTTAGTAAATCACCAAATAAGATATTTCTAATGTTAAATTCAGGGGAAGCTAAGTGGCACAGTGGAAAGAGTGCCAGACCTGGAGTCAGGGAGACTCATCTTCCTGAGTTCAAATCTGATCTCAGACACTTATTAGCTCTGTGACCCTGGGCAAGTCACTTAACCCTGTTTGTTTCACTTTACTTATCTGTAAAATGAGCTGGAGAAGGATATGGAAAGCCATGGTAGTATCTTTGCCAAGAAAACCTCAGACGGGATCAGGAAAAGTTGGACATGATTGAAAAGGACTAAATAAAACAAAAATGTTATATTCAGCATAAAGTTGATATAAAAGTACCTGAGGTGATAAAATGTAATCTCCTCAAAGACAAGGGCTGTTTCATATTTATTTGTTTATCTCTAGTACCTAGTAGGTGACTAATAAATGCTAGTTAATTAATGGTTGATTGTGATAAGATAAAAGGAAGTGACCAGGAGCTGACTATTAATTGGATTGGACCTATCTTTCCATGGAGACTTCCTTTTAAATTGCTTGTTTCTACTCCCCTCATGCTCCCTTGTGTTCTTCCAAACTCCCACTCAACTTAGCAGTTTGACTTGTGAAATTACATTTAAGCTACTTGAAGGCATTATGGTCTGGTAGCCAGCAAAACATGGGATCATCACCCCATTGATGTGACTTTGACACTGGGCCCCCTCCCCAACCTCTGCTACTCTGTAACATCTCCAATGTGGTTGCTTAGCATATATCTCTGACGGGTGCTGACATGCCCCACAAACAACTATATGAAGTGAAAGGCATCAACACAATTCCTCCTTTGGTCCTGACCCCAAAGGCCAGAGCCTTTGATTGTCTACTCTTATGCTTTCCAGGTCCCAGACCACTTGATTAGACCTGGCCATGGCCAAATATCTCGTATAGATAAAGATATTATCTGCCCCATCCCTCAAGTCTCTCTCACACGCCAGCCATGCAGCCTGGAGCTCAGCTACCTGGAAGGAGTTTACCAATATCCCATTCCCTAGGGTATCTCAAATGATCAGATTAGTGGCTATTGAAATTTAGTTGTATATATCTTTCTTATAGCAAATGTAACCTTTGGATAAACAGGCAAAATGGTGTTCCTCAGGAGCTAGATCCTTAGAGAGATCACTGGGTCAACTGAGAAGAATGGGTTCTAGAATCTGGACTGGAGCCCTCAGTCTCTGGCATAGGCATCACCTATTTGAGAAGACCACTAACAACAGAGGGACACAGGCAAGAGTGATTTTTAACATACAGCTTCCCTTTAGCAATAGAAATCCCCTATGCTCTACTCATCTTGATAGAGGGATCATCCAGTCCATAATAGGCAACTCTGAAAAAAAGGTGATTGTATGACTCTGTATCATCTGTTCAGTAGCAAGTAGGGCCCAGTAAGAAGCAAACAGTTGATTGTCAAAAGCTGGTGTAAGTAGCTGTTCTGGGGAGTTCAGAGCTCTAGATAGTGGCTTATTCTGGTCACTCCTTCAGTGTCTGCCAAGGACTCTAGCCAGCCTGATCTTTATGGATAGAGAACTCCAGAAACATGGGCCTAGCAGAGTCATAAGGGCCCAAGAGGAGACTGTTGGATAGTTGACTTTATGTCTTCCAGGGTATAATCTGCTCTGGGTCCCACTTGAAGGACACTGACTTGTGTGTGACTTGGTAAATGGGATGTATGCATCTCACCATAATATGGCAGTAAAGAAAGAGTTCAGGTAGTCCTAGGGAAGGACAATGAAGGTATACTGAATTCCTTTGGTGAAAGCAAATTGTTCCTGAGTAGTCTTAGTTACAGGAAAAGAGGGGGGCAAAAGCATTGGCAAGGTTGATAGCCCCATACCACTCACTCTGGGCCTTGGCTACCCATCTGATCTACAATATTGATGAGATCAGGAACAGCTGTAGGGATAGGCATGATGACTTTTGTTTAGCTCCCTGTAATTCACTATGAACTGCCAGGTATCATCTACCTTCCTTATAATTACCACTGGATTGCTGGTATAGGGGAAAACAAACAAACAAAACCAAACAACAACACTATAGGGACAGGTAAGCAATGCAGTGGATAGAGCATTGTCTTTGGGATCAGGAGGACCCAAGTTCAAATCCAGCCTCCCCTAGACACTTGACTCTTACTAGCTGTGTGACCTTGGGCATGTCACTTAACCCCAACTGCCTCTCCCTTCCTATAATCTTTATTCATTAGAACTATCCTATAGTCAAATGGTTTGACTTAATAGGTTGTAGTTTACCCCTTCACAGAGACTTTTAACTGATAATCACAGGCTACCGAAGTGACAGAAGGGATTTTTGTTCAAATACATGCACTACTACTTGGCCTCTGAGTTCCCTCCCAGTCATTCATTTGTGAATGCTTATTCACTCTTTCTAGTAGAGCTTCCATTATTAATTATTTTTATTTCCTAATTTTTAATTTCAATATTTTATTTTTTATAGAAAATCAATTTCATTTAAATTCTGTTTTCTGGAATGTAGTTGTATATAATAATATCTGATCATTCCTTTTATTTTCTATATTTATTGTGAATTAATTTTTATTATATTTCATTTTCCTCTTTCTTTTTTTGAACCAAATAGTCTAGTGATTTACTGATTGTATTTGTTCAAATGTACTGCCTTTTGATTTATTGCCCTAATAATTGCAGAACATTATATCCAATTTCATATATTTTCTCCAATATCCAAAATTTCTTATTTTTCTTGTTTTGGGTTCATTGGCATTTTTTTTAATTTCTAGTTTTTAAGTTTATTCTCAGTTTATTCATTTTTTCATATTTTTCAAACTTAGTATAGTAAAATATGCACATTGTGCTCTGATAATTGGTATATCTACGTCTTATAAAGGTATATTGTCTCGTTTAAAATGTATTGCTTCTAGGATATATTAGGATGCTGTTACTATATATACATATATATAAATATGTACTTATATGTATATACATACATGTTTGCTCATTCTTACTATTTTGTTGTGATTTTTTTAAAGGATGTATTTCTTTTTCCTGCTTTATATATATATATATATTTTATTTCCTGTGTGCATATTTTTGTGGAAGTTCTGAATAATGATGAGAAATGTGTACTCTTTAATATTCCTATTCAGAAATAACAGTCTTTTTATACTAAGTTTTTAAATATTCTCTTCATTTCTGTTTTATTTTTGCTTATTTTCCTATGATTCCATTATGTAAATGTCTTAATCCAATTTGTCTACCATTTACTTATAGAAGTTAGATGCTATCCCAATTCATACCTACATACATACCTATATACTTACACACATGTATATATATGTATAATGATTTTATTTTACATGTCTTTTAATTTGATAAAGTTATATACTCATTTCTCTTAGCTAACAGTATTTCTTGTTTCCTTATCAGAAATCATGAGTTTAACTTCTTTGAAATCTCTTGGATTATATAATACATTGTATTGCATCCCCACATTTTCACCCCATATGTGTCTATATGTTTTAAGTATGTTTCTTTAATGTAGCAAATTGTTGGGTTTTCTTCTGTCACCCATTTTTCTGTGTTTTATTGGGATTTTGGTCCAATCACTACTTCATTCTTCTCCTTTTTTTCATTTACACTAATCTAATTTCGGTCTCTTTCCTTTCCACTATTTACTCTGCTTAAGTTCCACCCTTCCCCACCCTTCTCCCATTTCTTTGAATGGATGCTGCCATTAGCTAAAATATATTATCCAACTATCTTGCCAGAAATACCCTTTCTTTTTCCTCTTATGACTATTCTTATTTCCCTCTTTTATTTAGTTCATTTGGTGCCTTCTTGGAAGTTTTGATGTCTTGGGTGATGGTTGGATTTATATCTCATTTCATCCTTCCTCCCTCAGATCTCTTGACCTTCTGTTCTAGATAGCAAAATCATTTTCCCTTCACAGTTTAGCCTCTCCTCATATGGTACTCTCCCACTAGATCACTGGGTTAGAATTTACTAAGTGAAAGTACCTAAATCATTTCCAATAGGAAACTCATAAAAACTAAGGTGCCATGGTAGACAAGACACTTGGAAGTCACATAGAACTATGTGTAGATCTTGAAAATCTTGGTCAAGCAAACAAGGGAAGTAAGTATAATGTGATGGGTCTATGGTACCACCAGTGCTTAGAGTACCACATATGTTATTCTGTCAATAGGATTTATATTATGGGAAGTTTTATCCCCTTTCCCTTCTTATTATTTATTGTTTTTATTACTTTATTTGGCACATTTCTTCATGTTTTGAGGTGGTTGTAGGCAGAGAGAGTGTTAGTGCAATCTTTTATTTAGCCATCTTGTTGGAAGCAAATTTAATGTTTTGCAAGAGCACTTTCTTGTCTCTCTCTTCCCCAAGTACCTTTCCTCTGAGACTGCATATTGTTTACAGTATGTATAGAGTTTACATTGTGTGCATAGTGGCTAGTAATTTGCCTTTCCCATCATAAGGTGAACTCCTTGAAAGTAAGGACTGGTTTTCTCTTTCTTTGAATGCCCAGTGAATAGCACAGTATGTAGCATGGCACTTCATAAATACTGAGATGATGATGATGATGATGATGATGATGATGATGATGATGATGATGATATTGACTGAGAACATCATAGGAATGAGAGATAGAAAGGATCTTTTTTTGGGGAGACCCAACCATGTAACTTTACAGATGGAAAACAGCTCTACAGAAGGGGTCTGTGGTCATATAGATAGTAAGATGCCCTGGGATTTGACCATAGTTTTCCACTATTTCATTTTGATTGAGATAAGGATACTTAATTTAAGATATCCATTTCTGAATATGAGAACAAACTCAATGCATTTAAAAGAGTCCAAGAAATGGTAGTAAAGGTAAGAACTAGAATTGAAATAACACTTTGATCTGTTAATTCATCAGAATTTGACATATACTTTTCTGTTTATTGGATGGATCTGAGTCTTGACTACCATGTCAAAGCATTCAATCACACAATTAAAAGCATCGTTCTAGTGACTACTATGCCAGGCACTGTACAAAGCACTGAGAGTACAGATATGAAAAGTAGGAACATCCTGTGCTCCAGAAACTGGGGGATACAGCATGTTCACAAAGAAGTAAGGATAAGACATATACAAATTAAACACACAGTGATGGGAATGGAGAAGAGGGTGGGGGAGTGAGGGTGGGGAGGACTAGAAACAGATACTAACAGCACGGTGAATCATAAATGTCCTTTTGAAAAGTGTAGCACTTGAAGTGATTCTCAAAAATAACTCTTGCTTTTAGGGAGGCAGACGCAAAGCACCAGAGTTTTCCAAGCACAGACACAGCAATGCTATGAATGAATGAAAAAATACTTATTAAACACTAAATATGGCCCCTACTCTCAGGGAGCTTACATTCTAATATGGAAACTACATAACGGAAGGTGGTGGCTGGGGAAGGATGTCCTGGTCTGACATGTCACAAAGATGATGAATGTAGCCAAAGGGGAAGGTATATGCATGTAGCAAAATGGCCAGGAAGATGGTAGAATGATGGGCGGGTGGTTGGGGCTGGTCAGGTGAAATGATCAAGGAAAGCATGCAGATCTGTTTGATTGGCATGTGAATGGGAGTATTAGGTTGTTATGTTGGAGAGAGAACTAGGGCCTATATGTGAGAAGTATTATATGCCATGTTAGAGGATATTATATTTTATCTTTAAAGCAATGAAGACTCATTGGAGCAGGGCAGTGACATGATTCAGTCTGTGTTTTAGAAATGTCAGCTTGAAACTGTGTGAAGAATAAGAAGAATCTGAGGCAGAAAAACCAATTAGGAGGCTATTGAGGAGAGAGGTGGAGAGGGCCTAAGCTAGGATGTTTACAGTGTGTTTAGACAGAAGGAGCTAGAGGGGATATAATGAGTTGGAGTCATCAAGATAAAACAACTTTATTGGACATGGGGGATAGGTGGGAGAAAAAAGTTGAGTATGAATCCAAGGTTGTGAACTTGGATGACTGCAAGAACCATAGTGCTCTAGGGAGATACATGGAAGTTAAGAGGAAGGAGCAATGTGGTCATTCCTATGTGGGTTTAAAGAAAAGGAGAATAAGTTATGTTTGGGGCATATTGCTTTTGAGATACTTGTGGGATAACCGGGTAAAAATGTCCAATAGGGAGTTAGACACGCAGGATCACAACTCAGGAGAGATGAAGGATGGATATTTAGATTTGAGAATTGTCTATATAGAAATGGTAGCTCAACCCATGAAATCTAATGAGACTACTGAGAGGTGACACAGAAAAAGAACAGGACCCAGGACAGAGCCTCTTGGAACTATGCCCAACATGTAGGAGGCTGACAATGATTCAACAATGATCAAGATAGATCAATTTGACAGGTAGAAAGAGAACCAAGGCAGAGAAGTTCCATGCCTTCTTAAGGAGGAAAACATTTCCAGAGAGAGTACAGTCCAGATTGTCGGTTTATTCATTTTAAGAGGTTAAGAAATATGAAGACTTCGGGGGAAAATGAATGAACAGTAGATTATTGATAACTTTGGAAGAGAGCAATATTAGTTGAGTGGTCAGGAGAGAATCCACATGACAAGGAGATAAAAATGAGTAGGAGGTAAGAAAGACAAAGCAACGATGGTAGACAGCTTTTTTCCCCCAAGGAATTTGGCTATGAAATGTAGTTAGGATGAGAGAAATGGGCATGAGGAAGTTTGATGAGCTACTAAAAACGAACCATTTAATTGTTAGGCATCCCAGTTGTGGAGATTTGGGGTAAAATCAGTTGCAATCGTAAGATCAAAGCTCCTAATTCTTAAATTGAGTCCAACTTCATATAGACCCAAACCAGAAGTCATTTACTCTCATGTGTCTAAGATCTCATTGGTACGCCATCCAGCAATGCTAATTGCATGTTCTCCTTTTTGTTTGTTTACAAATCTACTTCAGTAGATCTACCTAGTGTGCTAGAGGCCTTTTCCAAGGTCTTTTAATATTTCATGGAATAGAACAAACCTTTATCAGTTTGTTATTCCTAACTCTTTCTTTTCTGACCATGGTTTTCCTGGGACACTAATTATAACAAAGGTAACAATCAACACCAAATTAGAACAAAGATTAAAAATGAGGAGGAGGAATGAATGAATTAAAAAGTATTTATTAATAACTTACTGTGTGCCAAGCACTGTAGCTAAGCAAACACAGAAAAGTCAGTCGCTTCTCTTAAGAAAACCATGTTCTAATTGGGAGATAAAAAATGCAGGAGGGGTCAGCTGCAAGGTTAATGGAAAGGCCCAATAGACCTTAATGTTCAGTGACAGGGTAAGATGGTAAGGCCCAGGCGTCCTTCAATTTACCAGAAGGTTTGTAGCTGTTGATTCCCTGCTTATCTAAGTGGTACAAGCAGCCATGTCTGCCCTGCCCGACAGGGGGTGAAGCAGGGTGGTGGAGGGTCCTGCCTCATCAATGTTGAGAAGGGATAAATGGATCCAGAGGTTGTGGTTTAGTAGGAGCTCTGGTTTTCCTCCCAAAGAAGTATGGATAGGGAGGTCAAAGATCATCCAGAAGAAAGAAAAGAAGGGACTTTGAAAGGAAGGTTGGGGGAAAGGCTTCCCCATGGTACCTGCTCCTTCTTGGATCTCTAGCTGGATTCAAGGAGAAACCACGTGCAATATCTTTTTTGGAGGAACTCATTTGTTTATTCTGTTTTTTTATACCAAATCAGATTAATTTTTTTTGTAATGAACAAAGAATAAACATAGAAGGATTCTACATTACACTTCATTTTCCACTCAGTTGTGTGTCTGATAATGAGATTATTTTTTTTCCCTTTGAGATAATCTTGAAATTTAATTCTTCAGTGCCTTTAAAATGGGTTGCTTCCAACATGGATTTCTTCTGTATGTACTCAGTCCAGTCCAGTTACTTTTTATGACTTTGGATACCATTTCTTCTTTGTCACATAGCACACCACGTCCCAAGGCATGTTAATCCAAATGTTGGTGGTTCCACTGTCATAAATGATTAAATATAGAAATGCTGACAAATATATTCATTTTTTGGTCTATTTGTTGTCCCCTTCAAATTCCCAAAATATAGGTTTTTTCTGATGCTCTGTCACAGTTGGGTCCTACATTGACCATTATGTAGACATGTTTTCCTCTCTAATACTTTATTTTGTGAGGCGATAAACGTCAAAATCTTCCATAATTCTCCTTTCTAATATTTTACAACTTAATACAACTTAATAATGCAACTTATATGCACATTTTAAAATAATACAGAAATATTAGTTATTATTAATATTATTATTATAACTAATGTTACTTTGGTGCTTGTGTCTTTTCTTAGAAAAAGATGATCTTGGCTAGAAGCTTGTTTGGGGGGATTTTTTTTACCTTTATTGTAATAACTCTTTCATGTAGTGTCCCCTATAGGTTATCCATCCTCAAAGTATACTTCCTTCTTGAGTCCTCTCAAGGACTTTCAATTCTGAACCCAGGGTTCAAAGTACTCTATGGATCCTCATTTCTATAATTCACAAGTTGCCTCTCCCCCCAATATATTTTCCTTTACTCTAATTAGCTAGGGAAAAAAGTGAACATAAAGTCATTCACTGAACTGGTACAGTGTCAACTGTAGCAACATAACATTTCCCTTGTAAATTTGGAGGACCTTCTTCAGAAAATACACATAGCATCAATGGTAAGAGTAGAACCACATATGGAGAACTGTCATAGAGTGTTAGACACATATGGAACACATGTGGCCAGGACAATTTTTACCTCTACCCTTCAGTGTCTTGATATGTTTTGTCTTCTTGTTGCATTCTCAAATTGATCCTCTGAAAGTAGTGTCTCTGTTGGGCAGAACACTCAGCTGCTTCTCTGGGACTGTTCCACTCAACAGCTCAACTCTCTGGGTCTGCTCTCAGGTAGGTGATGCATTTCTTATGTCTACATGCTTCTGCTAAATGCCATTGCCAAGGGCTAGGGGAAGAGAGAGATATCCCTTTCCACGCTCTGTACTCTCCAACTGGAATAAGAGGAAAAGTGAGAATCAAGTAAGCTCTCAATGGCTGAGTCCAATCTTCAGAGAGATTTCATTTCTCAATTCCTGTAGCTCCTCTCTGGACTGACTCCTTAGAATTTAATCTTTTGTTTTAAGCCACTAGGGATGTGGCTCATGCTTCAGCTATTCAATGACTAGTCACTATATAATTCCATCAAGTTGACCAAACAGTTTCATACCTCCTTAAAAAGTGAAGAAATAGTAGCACTTCATGATGCTTATTTTACGCTGGTCATTCACCTTTTACATGACACAGAGGAGCTACTTGAACTCTGATAGGAGTGACCCTTATACCTCCTTGCCTGTTACCTGCCCCTTAAACCCTATAATTTAATGAAGTAGGTTAGGCAAGCTCAATTGATAAGGTATCCTCTGCTTAAGCCTCCATATTTATATCAGTTAATCTGTAAGACATGGTAATGATCTATTATTTCCTTCAAGTTTGTCCATTTTCCGTTGTTTGGTTTTGACAACTAGCTTGACTAGATCATCTGGGAGTTGTAATTACATGCAGTGTCTCCTTAATTTCTCTTCTAATTTGGTGCTGATTTTCTGTAACTAGGTAATTATGACTGGGCATAGACAACTCATTCAGAAATGACTCTCATGACCATTAACCACCTATTTCTTGTATATTAAGATATAGTCATTCTCATTTTTGTAATGTTGTTTGGTTGTTAGACTTACCACATGTTGCTTTAAAAGATATAGAAAAAAAGTAGTCATATATATGCTTTTGGATTTGTTAATTTCTTAATCATGAATCTGACTTTTCAGCATGTTTTTCTCTCCCCTGATGACCAACTGAAGAATCTCTATCTGGAGTTTCACAGAGTATGAGGTCTGCAGGTCTGACCATGTTAGGTAACTTTGGCATGCAGTTCTGGTGCTTGATTCAGCTTTTCCAGGGGCAGCATCTCTCAAATTTGGAAAGGCTCATTACCTGTAGGATGGCACTTTGTGGTGAATTCTTTGGCCATATCAGCCCAGGAAATAAAGAAAAGCACAAAATGCTCCTCAGGACTATGTAACACCCTTCTGCTTTTGGAGTAACAGTGGCAGAGGGATAAAAATGGTGGTGGGTGGTGTTAAGAATCATATAGTTGTTGGACAACCTATTAACCTCAACCTTAACAACCAACTTGGCTGCTGGTTATTAACATGTGAAAGTCTTGGCTAATGACCTGAGTGAACATATTGCTGGATGAAGTGGATCACTAGAAGCAGTTAAGTGGCCCAGTGGATAGAGCCCTGTTCCTGGAGTCAGGAAGATTTGAGTTCAAATCTTGCCTCAAATCGTTTCCTAACTAATTGTGGGACCTTGAGCAAGGGACTTCACCTCTATCTGTCATGGTCTCCTCAACTGCAAAACAGTGATAAGAACTATCTGCCTTACAGGGGTGTTGTGAGGGTAAAATAAGATGGCATAGATAAAGTGCTTTGCAAACCTTAAAATAGTATATAAATGCTAGCTATATCCATATTTCTAATATTAGGGTCCTCATCAGCACCATCAACCAGATGCATCTTGACATTCCCACTGCAATAAAAACTTGAAAAAAAAGGAATAGTCACTAATTAAAATGACTTCTCACGGAGTTGAGAGAATTGGTTTCATCTGCTAGTCAGTCAATAAACATTTATTATGTGCCTTCTATGGAACAGACATTGTGCTAAGCACTGACAGATACAAATATGAAAAAAGAATGACAGCCCTTGCCCTCCAAGAACTTATAGCCTATTGGGTAAAAACAACACATAAAAAGAAGTTGACAGAGGAGGAAGTGGGAAGGGAAGATACTTGTTGAGGGGGCAGTCCAGAGGACTTGAGTCCATACCATATGAGGATTGCTGGAAGGAACTGGGGATGTTTAGTCTACTGATGGAGGGATCACCCCTTTATTGGACTTACATGTCCAGATACTAGATGATCACTTATCAAGTACATTATAGTGGGAATTCATTTGGGGTGTGAGCTGGACTAAAAGAATACTGACATCTCTTCTAAATCTCAAAGTGTTCAATCCTACAAAGATCATGAGCAATGTTGCTTCATAATATAGGATACACCGCAGCAATTAAAAGTAATTTAAAGAGGGGTGGCTAGGTGGTGCAGTGAATAGAGCACCAGCCCTGGAGTCAGGAGGACCTGAGTTCAAATCCGACCTCAGACACTTAACACAAAAATCTAGCTGTGTGACCCTGGGCAAGTCACTTAACCCCAACTGCCCTCCAAAAAAAAAAAAAGCAAAAAAAAAGTAATTTAAAGAAAACTTGTCGGTGTTCAGTCCTGTCCCATTTGTGACCCCATGTGGGGTTTTTTTGGCAAAGATGCTGGAGAGTTTTGCTGTTTCTTCTTCAGCTCATTTTTACAAAAGAGGAGACTGAGGTAAACAGGGTCAAGTGATCTGTCCAGGGTCACACAGCTAGTATGTATCAGAGACCAGATTTGAACTCAGGGAGATGAGTCTTCCTGACTCCAGGATTGGGGCTCTATCCATTGTATTATCTAGCTTCTTCTACTGTCGTTACTTCCTTATTTAAGAATATTTGTGCTTTTGATACTAGATGCAGCTTGGGGTGCCTCTGTTTTCCTTGATGATGAAAAAAACTCCAAGTGGCAGATTGCTTCCATTTTTATTCTACTTTCTTTCTTCCATTTTCATCTTTAATTGTCCTTGGGATGACTTTGCTTAGGTCTCTTGCTAAGCTTTCTCTGGGTGATGCAGTGGATAGAATTCAGGACCTGGAGTTAGGAAGATTCATCTTCCTGAGTTGAAATCTGGCCTCAGACACTTACAAGCTGTGTGACCCTGGGCAAGTCACTTAACCCTGTTTGTTTCACTTTCCTCCTCTGTATAATGAATTGGAGAAGGAAATGGCAAACCATGCCAGTATCTTTGCCCAGAAAATCCCAAATTTGGAAATGAAGGATCAGACACAACTGAAATGACTGAAGAACAACAAAAATACTACCCTACAAATGGACAATAATTCGGCCCCAGAATTAAAGAGGAAATGGAGAAACAAGACAGATTACATTTGGGAAATGGCTTAATTCGTTTCATGACTTTTGAAGTCTCCCTGGAAAAAAATACATGTTTTAATACCAAAATTCTTCCAGTCTTATTGTATATCTGAGAATTATGGAACATTGCAATCTTAAGGAATTAAAAGTATCACTCAGAGGGAAATGGTGAAGAAGATAAGTGGCACAGTGGACAGAATACTGGGTTTTGTAGACTAGAAGTCCTGAGTTCAAATCTGACCTGTATGATCCTGGGCAAGTAAATTATCATCTGTCTGCTTCAAGTTCCTCATCTGGAAAATGATAATAATAATAACACCTTTCTTTCCAGGGTGGTCATGAGAATAATATGAGGTAATACTTGTAAATTGCTTAGCACAGTGCGTGGAGCATAGTAGGTATTGATTAAACTTTGTTACTTGATGTGAGTAGACTACAATAGTTAACTACAAAGAATAACTGGAGAAAAGGATGTCATCAAAGAAATGTGTTATCAAAAAAGATGATAGACTTTACCATTTCTGCATGTTACATCAATATTGAGGGAATGAGAACTGGTAGACAGGTTATATCTTTGCTACACCTGAGATGCTGAGGTAGGGAACATGTGTCCTCGAGGCCACATGTGGCCCTCTAGGTCCTCAAGTGTGACTGACCTAGAGGGCTGTATGTGGCCTTGAGGTTGAAGGCTCCCCACTTCTGTGCCAAGAGAATGTGGGGAAAGTCCCTAGAATTAATTTGGGGCCCCCAGGGGTGAACTTGTAGGAAGATATTGAAAAGAATCACAATGGATGGACAGGTACAAATGGACTATGATTTGTATTGTTCAAAGGAACATGTACAGTGAAGAGATCAGAGATACGTTCAGATATTTTTAAGATTCAAATATATTTCAAACAGTTGTCCCTTTTTGTTCACCTTTTCCTTGAAATGACTATGTTTCAAGATACATACACACACACAAACCCTTTTGTTAAGTTGTTTGGACAATTTTTGGTCAGTGAGAAAACATTTATTAAGCTTTTATTATGGGTTAGGCACTGTACTAAATTCTGGGGATCAGGGCAAAAATAGTCCCTGCTCTCCAGTGTACATTTAGATGAATGTGTGAATTGACATCATAGTCTTTTTAAAAGGAGAACTGGTCCCATCTTGGTGGGGAAGGGGGAAGGAAAAAGGCAGAGTGGGTCCTTGATCTTCCTCCCTACGCATCAAATTCCTTGATGAGAAGAGTTTTTGAATATATGTCTTAGGTCATTCATATCTATCTCTGCCCATTTTATCAGGAGAATACTTTTCTTTTATGACGTGGTTCAGGTTGAATCTGGCATCACATAGGAGAACATTTGGCTTGTGTTATTTTAACCAAATTGGCTTAATTTCACTGACTCTTAGTTTTTTCTACAGTCAAGCATTCTGAAATGATCAGATGAAAGGCTCTCCACGACTCAGTGATTGGTTGGTCAATTTGATTAGCAGTTAGGAATTATAAATGGCTGATAAAACTAGTCTTTTCTTGTGGCACCATAGTAATAAATAGCATGTACATATTTTTGTGTAGCTTTTATTCTTAGAAAGAAAGCAAAGAGATATAATAGGTTTTTAAAATACATGCCACATAATTTATTCTGACAAACAGATGGATTTTGTTGTTGCCATTATCTTTTGATGAAATACTTTAAAACTAGTCCAAGGTGGTGCATTTTCAAATATAATATATACAGTACATCCAGCAGTTAACAAAATTTGGATGTGTAGCATAGAATGGTCATTATTTTTACTGAAAAAAAATAAAGGCACTAATTACTTACAGACAAGATACTTAGCACAAACAGATAAGCTTCAAAATGAAAAATTCTCGGTTTATGATAATTATGTTCTCTGCTTTGTTTTCAGAGACTGATAATTTGAGGCTTTAAAATCACCAGGAAGCCATTAATTGGAATTCTTCAATAAAAAGTAAATTGCATAGAAGTTCATGATGAGTTGTAAAAGCAGAGAGACTGTATTATACAGTGAGCGACAGTGCTTCCCTATTTATAGCCTCACACAGATATGTCGAACAGAAAACTGTAAAGAATTTGAGATGTGCAGATAGCAATTATTCACAGATCCAAAGTATCTACAGATATTTCAAATAACAGCTTTTAGCAGATCTGTTCTCCAATAAAAGCAGGGCTTTATTTTGGAGTAGCACTTTTCTAACATGTTGCTTCTTGTTTCTGACATTTTCCTTGGCATTCGGATGCTCTATCAGTTCATAACTAGAGTATATACAAATCTAGACATCATAATATGACATAACACACCCTCACGGGAGAGCAGATAGTTTGGAGAAGGCTCTTCTTCTTGGGAGTTTGGATCACGCAAGAGATGAGAAATGTCTACGAAAATGTCAGTTTCAGAGTGTTTCTTCCCATGTTCTTCACCAAGAAAGCCAAATTCTTTTGAGGGCCAGGCGACTTTGCTCATGGTTTCACAGAAGGGCTGGATCACTGCTTCAGGGTGCTTCATGGAAAACAAATTCTCTTCAGAAAATGGAATCAAGCAAAGCTATTGGCTTGTGTTATTTTAGCCAAATTGGCTTAATTTCACTGACTCTTAGTTTTATCTATAGTCAAGCATTCTGAAATGATCAGATGAAAGGCTCTCCATGACTCAGTTATTGGTTGGTCAATTTGATTAGCAGTTAGGAATTATAAATGGCTGATGTACTGAGGAAGGGTCAAAAGAGAGTCTGAATCACCACCCAGGATGCCTGGACCTCTGCAAGTTAGAACCTGCAGACTTTCTTTTCATTTAATAGACGGGAAGTTGCATTCCCTTATTGACTCTGTTCTTGTTGAGTTGAAGTAAAGGGGATGTTCTCCATTATGCCATCTTAAAACAGGATCCTTGAAAAGGGCTAAGATCTATCTTGTGGAAAAGGAGAGAGGTGATCAAGATTATGACAGTATAAAAGGTTCTTGAGAAAAGAGATGGGGGAATGAAAAGAAATTTTGCTATCCATTCCATACCTCATTCCACCCCCAGTCCTCCTACTAGCTTAATCAACGGGTACTTATGAAATACTTCCCTTATACCCAATACTTTCATTTAACCTGTGTATATTTTATGTGTCCACATGTAATGGGAATTCGAAGATTTTCCCTGCCCCTTAATAAGCCTAAAGGAATTTGAAGACCTTCCCTGCTTTGAAGATATACCCTTCCCCCTAATAGGCAGAATGTAATTACATGGAGCCTGTGGCGGGAGGAGTGTGCTGAAGAGCAGAGCCCACAGGAATCTGGGAGTCAGAGCAGTTAAAGACTGGAGGAGGGAGAAGATACATCTGAGGGAAACAGACTTGTGAGTAAAAAGTTGGTTTGTGCAAAGGCTAAAGGATGCTGTGGCTTTCTGTGCTGTTATGCCTTATTAACTTCTTTGCTAATATAATGGAATCAGTTTACTGGTTTTGAATTCAGTTTTCTGGTGTCTGAATACATACTTTGCTTCTGTCTTTTATATGGAGAGTCTGTTATATTTTGCAATTAAGCACTCTGATGGCACATTTACAGTGGCCATCAATACTATGATTGCATTGGTGTTACACCATAGTGGCTTGCATGTTGTCTCCCAAGTAGAATGTAAGCTCCTTGAGGTCAGCAACTCTATTGTTACATTTCTTTGTTTCCCTAGTGCTTAGCACAGGCCTGGCACATGGTAAATGCTCACTAAAGCTTGTCAACTCACTAGGAATTGCATGAGACCCAAACTGAACTTAAGACACTGGCCTAGCCTGTGGTACAGAAATTTGAAACAATTACATAGCAAAACACATGCACAGCCAATTACTTAAGTTTGTTTTTGAGTCTTAAGTGCTAGCAGAATTCAGAGACAAAACAAATACATTCATATTAGAGAAATGTGGAAATGCTAACCATTATGGTGGGACTTGAGCTGGGCCTTGAGGGATGAGTGGGGTTTGGACCAACTGAGAGGTATAGAGAAAGCATTCTATATAGGAGGACCCATTGTGGGCAAAGCCAAAGTCCACTAAGGAGCCTGGCATTAATACTAAGTCTTTTGACAGCATTATTGGAATTAATACTTCATTTCAATCAAATGAACCTTGAGAAGTCTTATTTATGGTTGGTGGATACTGATCAAGAATGACACAGTTTGTATGTGTGCATGTCTGAGTAGAGGTAGGGGTTGGCAAGGGATTATGGGAGTCCTAGTGGTATGTCCTAGGTCATGATCTTACAGGGCAGGGATAAACAGCAAGAGGCATAGTGTTAAGATAAGTGTTGGACTTGGAGTCAGGAACACCTGAGTTGAATTCTGTTTATACAGACTTAATAGTTTTAAGACTACCGATGAGTCAATTAACCTCTGTTTGCTTCAGTTTCCTCATCAATAAAATGGGATAATAATAGGACTTGACTCTCAGGGCTGTTTTGAGAATAAAATAAACTCATTTTTTTGTACAGCCCTTTGCAAACCTTAAAGCTTTAGCTATTATTATTAATTCCACACAAATTCCTTTGTTCACAAAATCTGCAATGTCCTAAGTGGAAATGTAGCAGAGCATAGATGTACACCCTTGCCACTCATTACAATTCCATGCTAACAAGCCAGGGTCTTCTTAGTGTTCCTGGACTCTGCCACCCCAATCTCCTTTCTCCCCAGGTTTATGGATCACATATCTAGTTGTGTTATTTCCTGATGTTTTCATGGAGGTATTAATTCCCTATTTCCTTAAACGTGACAGCTTCAATTCACTGAATGACTTCATGATAGAACCTGCGGGAGTCCATGGAGACAGGGTAAGAGTGTCCAGATAAAATGAAACAAAATCAGCCCATTGTCTGCACAGAGTACGGTATGATGTCAAGATGAAGCCACGCGGTGTCAGTAACAATGGTTCACAATAAAAATCCCTGGTCTCTGCAGGCACAGACAGGGCTCATAATTCTTACAGAATAAAACCCACAGTAAATCATGTGAGATCAATTGATAAGAGATTTCAGGCAGATTAAAAATTATACCCTCCCCTTCATTAATAAGGAGGCTTCTGTCCAGGGCTGATTGTTGGTGCTGTCTTACTTTGATAAACGCCTTCTAACTCAATGTAAAGAAATATTCCTTAATGAGATATTGTCTTCCATATCTTAAAAACAAAAATCCATATTTCCATACTGCCTTTCTGGAGAGCTAGGTAGAGCTCTCTAGGACTGACAGACCCAGCACTGGCCAGGGAATTGTTTCACTACAAGACATATTCTAAATTGCCTGCTCTGAGTTCTTTCTCTCTTCACAGATTCCAGAGTCAGGGAACTTTTAAAAAGTCTTCCCAACTAGCTGCCACAGGATGTGTAGAGCATCAAACTGGGGTTGGCAGAGGCTCCCCAGGGTTTTTAAGTCTAGCTGACATTAATATTCATGCCAATTGGGCTCTAATGTGAATATTGATAGCAATATCATTATGCTTATTGAACTTACACAGTCAAAAGAATGCTGGACTGAGAAATGAGAAACCTGGGTTCTAGCTCTGTTGTCTCCCTGTGCTTGCTCCATCTCCTCTAGCAGGAGATTCAGTCTTTCTGGGGCTCAGTTTCCTCATCTGTAAAATGAAGGCTTCAGAATAGACAGCCTCTGAGATCCCTCCTGGTTTTGAGAGGGATCCCAACCACTTTGTAATTGGCCACATTTAAATAGTCGACAATAACCTTTGAAACCCTCTAGTCTCCAGCAGGTGACTCTACTTTGCTATCTCTGCACACCTTTGCTTGTAAAATATCTAGGGGACATGGAGAAAAGCACTTCTACATCTTGGAAGGTCTGGAATTTTTCAGGAGCAACTGCAAAATTTCACTGAGTCTTGATTTGTCTTCTGTGCATGAGAGAAAACAGGGAATTTAAAACTGAGTGAAATATAACAAGCCCACTCAAACCAAAGGAACAGCAGAATTAAGCATGCTCTATTTTGTAGTCCCTTAATGACCTCCAGCAAATGTCTGACCCAGTTCTGAGGCCTTCATCCCCTTTACAGAAAATGTGGTGTCTTAAAAAGCAGAATAGCAAATGCAAGACAAAGACCTGGGCCATCCATGACCATGGAAAAGATAGGAGTGTCCTTTGTGGTGGGTACAAAGAAAAATAGTAAAACAGAATGAAGACAGCATCAAGTGACTCAGTTCAGAGGCCACATAGGGGCCATGCAGCACACTTGTTTGATTGGACCTATGTTATAGTGAATGGGGTCTGGGAATAGACAAGGAATCAGGAAAACCTGTCAACATTTCCACTTGGTGCATTGAAGATTCACAAAGGGCTTTAGAAAAAAGACAGGTTCAAATCCTGCCTCAGCCACTACCAGCTTCTCTGACCCTTCTGAGAGTCAGCCTCAGTCTCTTTATCTGTAAAATGGGGAAAATAATCGTTCTTACTTCATAAGGCTGTTGGGAAGATCAAACGAGACTATATGTGTTAATGTATGTTTGCAGACCTTGAGGTGCTCTGTGTATAAGCCATCTCTTATTATGTTCCCTTGAATTGAAGGAATCAACCTGCATGGTGTTTTCTTTTCTTGACTGTGCTGGCACTAGGTACTAGTCATAGTAATGCCTTGGGACAAGCACTCCAACTGTGAGCAAAGGGTTAACTAATAGCCAGGACCTCACTGATGCTTGCGAACCTTTCTTGTGCCAATCTCACATCAGGTTCACTGAGCCAGAAGCAACTGAAGATATTATGAACTCGGTGTGTTGATACACACATGCTTGGTAATGACACAAATTTCCCTTTGAGGGGATGGGCTTTTGGGGTAGAAGTTAGGTGCAAAGTGGACCTATCAAGTACCTTGATATCAGCTAGAAATGCTTCATAACTTGTAATCATGATACACTCACCTTAGATGGGCAATGGATATGTTTCTTCATAGCTGAATAGCCTGGAAGACCTAGTGGCTACAGAAGCTTGTGAAATTACCAGTACAAGTCACAACATCCCAAAGTTGGAGGTGATAGACCTTTAGATGTCACCTATTCCAATGTCTTCATTTTCCTGTTAAGGACACTCACACCCCAATCTAACTTGTTTTATCTTCCCCTTGAAGACTTCCCTCATCTCTCTAGCTGGGAGTTTCTACTTTCCCTTTCTTCTAAAGCTCTGACCATTTGTACTATGCTTCTAGCACTGATTATCTTACATTAGAATTGCTTGTATACATGTAATCTCCCTGGCAAGGCTTTCTGGTCTACCAAGGCAAACACAATACCTGTATGTCACATTATGGTCTATCTTAGCTAGAACAGTGTAGAGATGATCTTCGTAAGTGGTTGTTCATCTAGTGTATCCGACTAATTCTGTCACTAATGGAAGGCTGGCCGTCCTCACCTCTACCTCCCGGCTTCTTTCAAGGCTCAGCTCAAACCTTCTACAAGAGTCCTCTCTCAGAGCCCCTCCCTAATACTGGTCTCTTCCCTCTGAGATCACCTTCATTTCACTCTGTATAGATCTTGTATGTACAAAGTTATCTGTATATTATCTCCCCTATAAGTATGTGAACTCTTTGAAGGCAGAGAATCCTTAGATTCCCAGCAATCAACACAGTGCCTGGTACATAGTAAGTCTGTTGACTTGACCTATCTAAGAATACTGTTATTATGAATACTGATAACCCAGTAGCTGGGGCATCCATCACAGAGAAGATGCCAAGGTTAGGAGTGGAGTTGACAGGGAGGGTATCTAATTAGTTCCATTGGTCCAGATAATGAACTCAGTCTGGAGAGCAGAGTTCTCAAGTAAGTATCTAACCAAGAACAATATAACTATTATCTCACCTGACACAAAGCTTAAATAAATGGCCATGGATCATGGTATAATCTCCTAATGCCAGTCATGGCCCTCATGGCTACCTTTAGTCTATTAACCAGAACTAGAATCAAGTCTCATTGTTTTAGTCCTACACTTTATGTTTTCCCAAGGACACTGTTCAATTCTGAAAGCCCTACTGAAGATCCCCAAGGTGTAATGTTTCTTACATTCATCACTTTCCCCGCTTATAACGTTTTCTTCCACCCCCTTTTTTGGTCTCCTGAAGAATTCTATAACAGCCTTTTATTGTAAACAGTGGATACTCCTCTCAAATTTACCTCTCCCCAAAGAAAGAAGGAAAATGCAACTCCGGTGTGAAATGGAAGGAAGACGGTGGTAGCTATTACACCACGAGGATTCATGTGGCATTATAAATTTCTATGAAAATGGGAATTATAGACAGCCTGCTTTAAGGCAAGCTGGTTCATTTTCATGTAGTATAGCAATTCAATCTCTGTGCACTGTTTCAAAGCTTAGAAGGCTATACTTCTCATAAGAGAATCATATACATGCATACACATAAACATATATAAAACATATGCACATATACATGCATGTATATATACACATACACATTTACGCAGACATCTCTACATATATTATATATACATCTATATACATGCACTCAATTCATATGCACATGTAAGCATAACTTGAGCTGTGCAAGACTATCCATTTTCCCATTGCAAGTTAAAAATGATGGTTTATGTCCTGTAAAAACCATCTTTCCTTTTTGCTAAAAATATTGAGCCTGGGAGGATGCTTATAGACAGACACACAGAAACACGCAAGTGCACCCACTTGCCATTTTGTTTTATGAGTTCTCAGACAAAATTTATTTTTCATGAGCCATTCTGACAGTAAAGATTTTCATTTTTCAGGGCTCTGTGTGGTACCTTGGAAGTTCAGTTAAACTATGAAATTCCATTGAAAAGGAAACTAAACTCTTAAGCCCAAAATGGCAAAAGAGGGACAACTTAACCATTTCCATTTCTTTAGTTTCCATATTTTAATTAAGCAGTTGAGCACCTATTATTTGTAAGGCATTGCCAGGCAGTAAAATAGGATGAGAAGTATAGATTAAAAAGGTGGGGTGAGAAGACTGAAAGAGCTAAGAGGAAGGAGAGATCACTTTCAGCTAGAGTAGTCATGGAAAACTTCACAGAAGAGATGGGTACTGTGTTATATCTTGAAGGATTGGGCAACATTTGGATTGGTGAAAAGCAGAGAGAGGAGAGCATTTTAGGGAGAGAAAATAGGAAGCATAAGGCGTATTTGGAGGACTGGAGAGATGTATTTGGCTATCACAGAGAGTTAGGCAGGAAAGTAGAGATGAATGAGGCTGGAAAGATAAATTGGAGGCAGTGGGAAAATGTAGGGTCTTATGTGCCAGGTTACTAAGAAATTTGATCATTATTTTATAGGGTTATAGGGAGCTATTGAGTATTGTTGTTGATAAAGATTGACTTATGGAAAGAAATGTTTTAAGATTTATCTGTCAGTGGCCAGATAAACTGGAGTGGAAAGTGAGCTAGAGGCAGGGAGACAAGCTAGGAGAGGATTACCAAGTTCTAGAGGTGAAGTGGGAGGAAATGAAGGGGGAATGGAAAACGGGGACTAAAGATAAGAAATACTGATAATTAAAATTTTACAAGATTGATGATTTTAGATGAAATCCAAGTAAATATTCCATTTTTTCCTGGTGTCTCTTGCTATGACATCCCTACTTATTTCAATTAAAGTGGTGGCTGAGAAAGATCACATAAAGTTAAGATCAGGAGTCCAAACTTGCTTTTTTTGGCAATAGAAAGGAATCTCAGGAATCCTCAATAAAACCTGGAGCTTTGCAAGAGGAGAAAATCAAAACTTTGACAAGGTGAAAAGAGCATATTTGAGTTTTACAGTGTTTGTGCCTCTAGCCCTAATTTTCCCTTCTCTTGGTCCCATAAAACTGTAGGCCATCTCTAGTTATCTCAAAGGGGTGTTAGAAAATTCTCAAAACCAGTTTGATTGGATTCACTTCATTATTTCTCATTGAGGGAGATAGTACTTTTGGTTGGTGTTATAGTGGGGAGCAGGATGAGGAATCATAAAGGATGAGGAATCATAAAGCATGAGGGACATTTTCTATAAACTTTCATATACATATTAAAGCTTTAAACTTTGGTAAGAATTTGTGTACATATTCATATACATATATGTGTAAAAATAGAGACCCGTATATATTCACACATAATATGTTCATCTATACCTATCCATATACACATATGCCACACATACATAGCTATACATGCAGTCACTAACACACATACATATTCAGGTCTGGATTAGTTAATAGTTCTTTGCTGTAGGGAACACCTATTGAAGAAACTCTATCAAAGTAAACTGGTAACTGCTTTGCATTTTATAGTCCTAGTCTTAAAACAATTGCTTAGGATACTTAGGGGTTAAATGACTTACCTAAGGTCATGCCACAAGTATGTCTCAGAGGCTGGGGTTTGAACCCAGGTAGTCTTGAATTTGGGGCTGGCTCTTTATCTGATTTCTATACAGACAGGTGTGTATATACACACAGACATATTCACAAAAATCAAAATATTGAATGAAAAGCATGTAAATTGCATAAAAGAAAAACATTCAGAAGTATCTTAGTACATGCTCTGGGAAATCAACTATAAAGACTCTTAGGACAATTCGTTCCACTAGATCCACAAATAAAATATCTCTTATTTCAGGATAAAACATTGAAGAGGCATTTTCAACCACAGATTCACTTTTTCTGTTTCAAATTGTCCATTAGCAGAGATTATATTTCCAAACCTCCCTGTATTCATTGGAGTCCTATTTCTGTGAAGTGTAAAGTCTAAACAATCGCTAAGTAAATTGATTAAGTTGCTTAGAACTTCATGGTCATTCACGTTTTCTGCAGGAAGTTGTTTTTCTCTACTCGTTTGACTCAGAGGTGGAAGTAGATGGTGAGGGAATGTGAGAGCTCATTAGAGTTTATTGTACAGTACAGCCGGGGGAAGGGAAATTATAGAAGCAGGGGTGGGGGAAAGTCAATTGCTAGAGCAGCTCTGACACCAATAACTTTTTATGAGGGTGAGCCAAAGCATCAGGGAGGCTGGAACCAAGTTTCTGCCCTTTTGATCCTATTACTGTAGATCATGAGAAAAGAAGCAAGAGTATACAAGCTTTTCCAGGCAGGGATGGGAGAAGATAGATGTCCCTATGCCTAGGTCTGTGGGGAATTCATCTAAACCAATCAAACACACATAGGCACATTTTTTGGTGGGGATGGGGGTGAGGGGATGGAAGGGCAGATTCATGGAGTTTATTAGCATAACTAATATAACAAATCAATGATAAAAGAGACCAAAATGTTTATACTAAAATTTTAATTTAGCCTGGAGTTAGTGACTCATGGCATTCCAACCAATGAAATATATAGGGTGATTATAAGGGTATTCGCATGTGACTATTGATCATTCGTGCCCTCCCTGTCCCACTCAGATGAGTTAGCTCATGGTCAACATTAGCACTGTCCTTGCAACAGCAGACCATATCTGGTGTATTGTGTTCAATTTGGGGGTATAGTTTCCAAGACACTCCATAGCTAATCAATGTCTACTAAAATGTAGCCCCCGGAACAGAGGCATACGAAGTTGTGCTGCTCTACCTGAAGGTGGATGAGGGGTAAAGGTTGTCTTTCTCATTTTTCTTTCCCTCAGGATCAAGGGAAACATTTCCAGCGGCCTCCTCAGGGAGAAGGGTAGGGCCAATAGGAATGTTCACCCCAGGTATGCTAGCAATCTGGTCTATTGTCTGATGCATGCCTGTGTCTGGAAGCCACAGTTTAGGAAACCATAGAATTATCCCAAAGAGAGAATCTGTGATGACAAAGGGTCTCTGGTTTGTGCCTTAAAAAGACTGAGTGAATAATCTAGGATGTTTTTAAACATAGGTTTTATTGATATCTTTTGTTTTTGATATAGCTTAGATTTCATTCAGTATTCCTTGCCCTGTCTTTTTCCAGGGAGCCATCCCTGATAATAAAAAAATTGAAAAAAGAAAGGAGTAAGAACAGAAAAAAAAATCAGCAAAATTGCCCAGCACGTTAAAAAAAATCTGACTGTATGTGCAGTATACCAGTAGTTTCATTGTTGATTCTGACTTTTGTACAGAAGTAGGGGGTGGGGAAGTCATTATCTTGAAACTGATCTTATTCTCTATAATTTTATAATACAATTATTTTATTTTAAATTATTATATTCATATTCTTTTCTGTTTCTGCTGCCTTCACTGTGCATCCGTTCATATAAGTCTTTATGTATGTGATCCTCTATATTATCATATTTACCATTTCTTATATGGCAGTAATACTCCATTACACTTATTTAAAATTTGTTGACCCATTCCCCAATTGATCATTGTCTACTTTGTTGTCAAGTCTTTGTTAATACAAAAAGTGCTGCTTTAAATATTTTGGTGTATGCGGAAACTTTCTGTTTGTCACTCACTTTCTTGGAGGAAGTCTTAGTAGTGGAGTCTCTGGGTCAAAGATCATGATCTTTTCATGGAAATAGAGTGGTTTATCATGGAGAAGAGAAGGCCTAAAAGAGACATAGTAGCCGTCTTCAAGTGTCAAGTAGAAAAGCTGAGTCTTCCAAGAAGGATTAACGATAGGTGGCAGAACGAGGAACAATGAGTGAAAGTTGCAAAGAGGAAAATTTAAACTTGTATGGGAAGAAAGAAAAGGAGAGAGGGAGGGAGGAAGGAAGAAAGTAAAGAAGGAATGGAGGAAGAAAAGAAAGAGGATGGGAAGGGAAGGGAAAAAAAGGAAAAGAAGGGAAAGTAGTGGATTCTTCCATATTGGAAGAGGGAGTAGGTATTTCCTTGGGAGGTAGTGGGTTCTTCCATAGTTTACATCTTCCAAAGAAGCTGAATGGTCACCTGTGACCAATATGCTTACTGAGGTCCTTTCTAGTTCTCACATTTTTTTTGGAATTTTATTTATTTGTTTGCTTGTTTATATATTTATCTATTTTTCTCATATTTATAATACTGTGGGCCAGACCTTGGCACACTTCTTTTGAAATGTTGCAGAGTCCAAGTTTGGCAAAACATAAAGATAATTCTCAAGTTATGTTCAGGGCAAGGAGAAGGTAAAGAAATGGATAGACTTGCTTTTTGATGCTGATGGCATATTATTCAAAGAATCTCAGAAGGTACAGGGCTTGCAGAGGCCATTTAGTCCAACCTATGACTGAACAAGAATCTCCTCTAAAATATAGGGGTCATCTAGCATCAGCTTACAGACTTTAAGTGAGGGAGAACTGATCACCTCCAGAAATATCCCATTCCACTTCTTTATAACTCATTTAGGAAGTTTTTACTTCAAGCTTAAGTTTGCTTTCTGCTAGCATTTACTCATCGATCCTAGCACCTATGACCAAGGAGAACATATCAAATCTCTATTCCACATGTTAATAGATGGTGATAAAGACAAAGCCAACCTTTGGAATTTCTATTTTCCTTCCATCTTTCCTATCAAGAATAATCTGAACGTAGGAAAGATGAGAATGAAATAGCTACGAGGACATAGAAGTCCAAGACAAATAATGTACTACTTGCTATCGATGTGACCTTGTGGCCATCACTTAACATCTTCAGATGTCAGTTTCTTAATCAAAAGTGAAGGAATTAGATGATATAGGTTCTGATTCCTTCCAACTTAAATTCTTCAACAGCTATGAGATAGCAAACAAGCATCTAGATGTCCTAACTGATTTGAAGTCATTTAATCAGATAAAATACATTTTCAAATATTGTAAGAACTTTAGCATGTGATCTCTGAACTAAGTCTGGGATATTTAAGGAATTGAGGAAAAGCACCATAGGATTCAGTATGGACAAATATTGTTTAAATGCTCCCAATGAATAAGTTGGGCTCCATAAACTGCATCTTAGCCACTGATACAGACATTGAACAGAACAGGTCTGAGGACAAAGCTCTTGACATAAAACTACAATCTTCCAAGTTGATCCATTAATCAACATAATTTCAATCCAGATGTTTGGTTTTCAATTAACCTAACTTTACTGTTAACCAGCCTACATTTCTCCATCTTGTCCTAAGGAATATTTTGAAAGAGTTTTTCAAAGTCTTTGTTGAAAATACTACATACTCCATCTAAAACATTTTCCTGTTATACCATTCACCTGTCTTAAAAAATGAAAACAAAAACAAAATAAGATTAATCTGGTATCAGTTGATCAATTGTTCTTGGTGAGCTGATGCTTGCTCCTGGTGATCACAGTTTTTAAAGTACTCACATATCATCTACTTTACAGCATTTGAGAATTTTGTCAGGGTCACATAAGCTCCCCATGAGTCAACAGTGTAATGTAGCCACTGCTAAAAAACAAACAACCTCCTCCCCCAAAATAGTTGTTGGGGAGTCAGCATAGCAAAAGGGAAAGAGCACTGATTTCTGAATTCTGAGGATATAGGCTAAAATTCTACCCCTGATATTCACTCACTGTGACCTTGGACAGACTTCTTAATTTTCTTTGACATCAGCCACTTCGTTAAAATGAGGAGGATAAGATATCTTCAGAGCTTTCTCTTCTACCTCTAGTTCTCTGATCATAGGACTGTATATTGGTAACCTTCAAAGAGTCCTGCTCTAATACTTCAGTGTAGGTTGGAAGTTATCCGAGCTTCTAAAAGGTTACGCTAACAGACTTCAAGTAGCAGCAGATTCTATCATGCTTATAAAGTTTCAATAGACTGTGGATGCTTTCTGAGATGTAGGCTAGCTAAATACATAGAGGATAAAAACCAGTAGACTAGCTATTATGTGATTTATTTTTTGGCCATTTTTTTTTTTTGCTTTTTGGAGGGCAGTTGGGGGTTAAGTGACTTGCCCAAGGTCACACGGTTAGTTTTTGTGTTAAGTGTCTGAGGCCGAATTTGAACTCAGGTCCTCCTGACTCCAGGGCCAGTGACTCATTCACTGCACCACCTAGCCGCCCCTCTGGCCATTTCAACCCATGAAAAAAATAAAAATACAACATGGTCCCCAGTCCTGTACATGTGTAGTGCCAATGCAATATTTACAGTGCTCATGGTCATGATAAAGACTGGGACTGTAAGTATTGCATGATGTTCTATTGCAATATATACCAGATTCCCCAGATAGAGGATAGAACTGAAGGATTTATTTAGACATCACAAAACCAAATCCCCAAACCAGTAGGCCAATTCCAACACAATACCAAAGGTATTCAGAAGCCATAACACTGAGAGCCATGCCATCCTTTAGACTTCCCACAAACCAATACAAAATCAATATTTACTCACAAACCTCTCTATCTTCTGAATGAGCATCCTCTCTTCCCCACCCTCTCCCTAGCTCTGACCAGCAGGTTCCTGTGGGCTCTGCTTCCCTTCAGCAGACTCCTCCCATCACAGGCTCCATGTGACCACATTCAGCCTATTAGGGGGTAGAGTTTACTTTCAAAACAGGGGAGGTCTTCAAATTCCCTTCAGGTCTATTAAGAGGCAGGGAAGATCTTCAAATTCCCATTCCCATTACATGTTAGGTCCTTTCTAGGCTTATTGACTTTTATTTTCAGTGACAGAGTGGGTAAAAGGAGAACAGGGAACACCAAGAATCATACATTTTTTAGAGTATCTATAAACCATAGCCTAAGTACTCTAAATGTGAGATCCTTGTCTAATTACCAATAAATGGACAAATTCTTGGAAGAATTATATAAAAGCTCAACTTTCTTGCTATAAAACATAGAATCATAAGGGGAGGTACTCAAGACTGGTCAAATGTCAAGAGTGGCTGACAAATGATACTAGCCTTGGTACTCCATTGTCCTCACCATGTTAAAAGAATTAGAGGAAGGACCCCAGCATATTGAGTGAATCTGTTGTCATGAATTTATAGGAGAATATTGATAAGTCATAAAGAATAGGTAGGCAGGGGTGGGTGGTGATCTGTATCCTTGGAGGGAATGCCTACTTCAAGGAAGTCACAGATTCATTTGGATTTTTGGAGGATGTAAGGTTGCATTAATGGGAGCATGATATGTAGAAAAATGGAAATGACAGCTCTATTTTACTCTGGGGCTGGTCAGAGTCACATCAAGAGTATTATATTACATTCTGATTGCTACATTTTATGAAGGATGCTGTTGACAAACTAATGTATCTTGGAGAGCAGATGAGGGTATGAAGGAAAATTAGTTGGAGGAATTGGCTATGTTAAATCTGGAGAAAAGATGACTGAGAGAGAACATGTCCTCAAATATTTAAGGAAATGTGATTTAGATGAGGGATTAGGATCACAGGATGATAGATTTACAGTTGGAAGAGAATTCAGAGGCCATATGGTCTAATGTTCTTATATTATAGATGAAGAAGGTGAAGGGTGGGTCCCCGGGGCCACTCAGCCCTTAAGTGTTTGAGGTGGGAGTGGGAAGTCTTTCTGACTCCACATTCAGTGCCCTCTCCACTATGCCTCAGTCAATGTGTTCAGAAGACAGAAACTAGGCCCAGTGGAATGGAGATGACAAACAGATTTTGGCTAAGCATAAGGCAAAATTTCTTAACAATTAGGTCTGTCCTAAAATGAAATAGGCTGTCTCATTAGGTTATAATTATAAGTTGTCTGTCACTGGAAATACTCGAGGAGCAGTGGTATGATCTGTTGTCCACATATACAAAGTCTTAAATTGATAATAATCATGATAGCAAGTGTCTGTATGGGGCTTCAATGTAGGTAAAGAGCTGTGCATATATTAAATCATTTGATTGGTACAATAACCCTGTGAGGTGAGTGATATTATTTCTCCCATTTTATAGATGAGGAAACTGACTTTGAGAGATTAAATGTCTTGTCCAAGATCACACAGCTATTGAGTGTCAGACAGGATTTGAACTCATATCTTCCTGATCCCAAGTTCAGTGATTTTCCCACTATGCCACCTAGTTGCCACCTAAAAAGTTTCTTTAACCTGAATTGAATTAAATGTCATAAAGTAAATATATGGGTTAAAAGGTAGTGTTTGATGACCTCCATTATACCTTTTAACTAAACATATCTTGAAATTCCATGATTTTGTAGTATTACTGTTTCCTATTGCAAAACTCTTTCACCAAAATTATTCCCAAATTAACCAACTGAATGGTTTTAATTTCCTTGCCTCTGACCACTTATAGACAGAGGGTATTTTCACAGTGAAATGACTAAAAACTTTATAGGATCATAGAATCGTAAATCCAAAGCAAAAATGCAACTCAGAGGCCATCTTGTTCAACTCTTTGGTTTGGATTTCCCAGAGGAGGAACTGAAATTTAGGATGGTTAATTGATTTATCCAAGGTCACCTCTAAGTGTCAGAGCTGGGATTTGAACCTAGGTCCTTTAAGGGAATAAATAGCTAGTGCTCTTCCTACTATATACTACTCTGTTTCCCAGAGAATCGAATCCAAAGCCACCACTAGATTCTCCAAAGGACACTTCATTCCTTTTCTCACAATGAGTGAAGGGGAAAGGTATGAGGAAAGGAAGCAAGAGGCTTACATAGCTCATGAGTAATGAGTAAGGTAACTTGCCTCTAAATAATTGAGTTGAAGCTACACAGATGAATAACAAAATCTCCTATAACAGGAATTGCAGTTTGACCTCAGCAAGTGAAGTCTTACAGGGAATCCTTCAGGGATAACAGGAATGGAATGGCCTCTGAAAGACCAGGGTTATGTCCAGTTACTTTTACTGCATGAGGCTATGGCAAGAATAATCAGTCCATCCCATTTACCACAGCAAAGCTGATAGGGTGGTGACCTGTACTGATTGCTTAGAGGTCTAAAATGAACAGTTCTCCAGCATCCCTGTGCATTCCTTTCCTGAGTACAAACATGGACCAAGTTTGGCTGGATGGAATTGGTCAGATTGTCATTTCCTTCTGCCCAAAGCACCTGGAAATAGTATTCTCTTACATATGGTTCATCTCAAGTCTTCTTCCCCTCTCACCTTTAATGCAGGCATAAATGCACAAAGCTTGTGAAATAGAACTATCTCCTTGAAACAAAAAAGAGAAGAAAACTAAATTAGTAAAACCTTGCCTGAGGCAAAACAGCTCCTAATCCATTTCTTTAAATGTTCATATCCTCTGGTGGCAGTGATTTCCTATAGTTCCGTCCCTGTCTCCCTGCCCCCCCCCCATGTTACTTTCTGCCTCCTCTTTCTTCTTATTGATAAACATCCACATCTGAATAGTCTTGGCAGATTGAGGAGTCCTTCAGTGAGGAATGATGGCCCCTATGGCACTTAGGAAGGGAACTCTAGAGGTCCAGCTGGGGTAGCCCTGCCTTGCTACGACAAGAGCTAACGGCTGGCTGGGGCAGACAAATGCTCTGTTTGGTTTGGGTGGAGAGCAAGGGCTGAGAACCCTGGCTTCTTGGGAAGGCAGCCATTTCATGGCTGGTGACAAGGAGGAGCATCGCAGGTGGTGTGATTGTGGGGAAGGCAGTTGTGGGGGTGGGGAAGAGGACCTCCCCTGCTTCCTAGGAGAGTCACATTGCTATCAAAAGGACACTGTTTTGTGTGGCTGGACAAAGTGAGGTCACAAACACCCTGGCAGATTGGATGGCAGGCCTTTGAGGCTTTCACTCAGCCATTGTGCAGGCCCTGTGTGCTGTCACTGTGGGCCTGCTCCATTAAGATTCCTGGAGAGCTAGAACTTTTTGGATGACACTCAATGCTCTTTTGTGCAGTCCTGGAAGCTGGCCTCAGCGTGGCTTTAATGTATGGGAAGAAGGGCTTGTGCATGAAGGCAGCTGTGAGACAGAGGATGGTACCAAGGCTCCAGGGTCTATGCCTTTTGCTTTTTTGGGTATATGAAGGATTTGGATTTCATGAACATTTCACCCCCAATACCCAGCAAGACAGAAGACTGGTTGAACCTCTTCTTCTGTTGGTTCACTGTCTAGTCACCAGTTTATAGACTTTATTCTCCCTTTGGCATTTGCAGAAGCACTGGAAACATGTAATACCTCTGTCTATGTAGAGCCATGCTCTCCCTATCTTTACCTCCTCTTACATGATGTATTAGTTGTGGCTTCCACAGAGCTTGCCTGAACCCACTCCCAGCTATAGGTGGGGCTGCCAAGGAGCTGGTATTTGACAAGATTTGCCTTCTTTTCTTTTTTGAAATCACAGTAACTTCTTATTTGTGCTTTATTTTTTCATGTTTGTCTTTCATTCTGATTTTTAGCAACCCTAGCTGCATGGGGGTGCCTTGCATGTAACTACGGACAAGAAAGGGACCAAAGTGCCTTATTAAGAATCGAATTTCTCTTTATTACCATCCCATTTTTTGGCTCTCTTGTCAGTTCCCAAGCTCAAACAGGCTTTATGATCAGGATGGCTTCACTGTGGGCTAGTTGTTTAAGAGAAAGACAGGGAGTTTCTGCTCTTTAGAGAAAATCTGGCGTGGTGAATTTGGATCCAGGATTTTAAAATGCAACAAGTTTGTATTGCTGTGATTTGGCCACTATTGCACCCTTCATTGTGTCCCATGCAGGTGGCCAGTAGTATTAAAACCAAAATATGTCTCTTCTATCACCCCACATTTTTTTTCTTTGAGCTACTGAAAAGAGGTGAAAGGCATAATTTGTCCTTCAGGCTCTGGATAGCCCATTCCTAGGTTGCTGAATTGGGTAGCTTTCTCCCACATCACACCATCCAGTCTTGATGAAGAATATTGGTAAATGAGCTATACATACTTGCTGCCCTAAGTGCAAACCCCTCCCTAGTCTTATTTCTGTTCAGCTAAGCCCTAAGCTTTCTTAGGCTCATTCACCCTGCTCCTCCAAGAAGCCTGTCTTTTCCTCCACCTTGCCCCATGGAATCCATGCTCATTCTAGAGCAAATTTTCCTGTAGTCCCCACCTCTTCCATAAATGCTGCTTAGTAGAAAGAAGTCAGGAATCAAAACACTTAAGTTGGAATCTCGGCTCAAAATTAGTGTCAGTTGTTCCATCAATGAAATGGGAATTATAGTGTGATATTGTACTTTTTATCTCATAGGCTTGTGATAGGAAAACTCTGCAATCTGCACATCACTACCTCTGCCTTAACCCCAACCCCTACCACCTCAGGGGCTGACTTCATAATTGCTGAATTCTTACCTGCTGATTTCCCTCCCAGACACTCTTAGGTCTACTTTTTATCACCATATCAGCTGCCTTTCTACCTACTCTGACTTTCTACTTCACCTTTTCCTTTTATGTGTTATTCTCCCCTGTTAGAATGTAAGCTCATTGTGAGATGACAATAGACAACTTCCCTTCCCTCCCCTCCCCTTCCCTTCCCTTCCCTCCCCCTTCCCTC
>CM053595.1:236944379-236965285 GCA_028646575.1 Pseudocheirus occidentalis
GACTTAACATCTCACTTTCTTGCCCACATGGGCTTCTTAATCTGTTGAATGGAGGATACTGGAGAAGATAATCTCTAATATTGAGTCTTTGTTTAGGTCTATGCTTTATTTCCTCTTCTTATGCTATTCTCCTGGGTTACTGGGTTTAGACCGCATAGTTAAAATTTCACAGATGACTTCTTGTTTTTCAGTCGTTTTCCAGTTGTGTCTGATTCTTTGTGACCTCATTTTGGAGTTTTCTTGGCAAACATGCTGGAGTGGTTTGCCATTTCCTTCTCCAGTTCTTTTTAAAGATAAGAAAACTGAAGCAAATAGGGTGAAGTGACTTGCCCAGGATCATGCAGCTAGTAAATGTCTGAGGTCAGATTTATACTCAGGTCTTCCCGACTGCAAGCCCAGTGCCCTATCTACTGTGACACCTGGATGTCCGCTGATGACTGATGTCCCATTTCTCCCCACTTCTTGGCCTACATCTGTGTTGTTACCTCTTTCTAGAATATCCTCCTACTTACCCTTCAAGGACCAGATATATGATCACATGTGTGAAATCTCTTCTGATCTTACTTGACTGGAAGCTTCTGAAAGGCAAGTTATGTCTCAACTTTCTGTCTTCCCAATCCTCAGAGAGCATAATGGTCTGCATGTGGCAGGTACTTAATTCCATTAGTGTGTCTCATTGATACCTATTTTCACCATGTTATCTGGATGTGGTCTCTCCTATTTCTCAACTCCCACAACATGAACCTCTCCTCTGACATTTATTGCATTCTTCCTTGTGTAATAATAATTTGCATCGAGGACAGAAAGATAATCTACCATAAACATGAGGACTACCTTGCCTGTATCTGTTTAATTTCTAAACAGCATTAAAATATATCATGTATTTTCAAATAGAGTGATTAAAGTGTATCAACAGTCTTTGTTACGAGCCTTTCTATGCCTTTCAGGTCAAACAGCTGCTCAAAAACAGCAGCGCCTTTTGGGGAGGTTGATTCTTCAACTGGAAAGATTAAGTAGTGAAACAAGCCAGATATAATCCTTTTTTTCTATCAGAGACACGTGCAAAGCCTCCTCTACTTATTGTATTAGTATTTATAATATATGTATCTTTACATTTCATTTGCCTTTTCCTTTATAATTATGACTACCAGAGGAGTTGGTACATATATATATGTATATAAATATGTATATGTATTTATATTATATACACTTATTTATATAAGAAGTATGTATATGTATACATAAATATATGAAGACTTCTTTGTCTGTGGCTCTTTGTTCATTTATATTGATATTGTACATTTTTATTTTTGCTTTTTCTAATAATGTGATTGTAATTCCTAATTTTCCAGATTCATTAAATGAATTTTTAATTTTTTCCAAGACATTCTCATTCTCTGTGAGTCTTTGCTTTTTAGATGTGTTTCTTGTATACAACAGATTAGGTTTTATTTTCCTATCTATTGCCACTCTTTCTTTTCAATGGATTGTTTATTCCATTCACATTTAAACGTACTTATTAGGTTTATGTTTTCCTTAATATATATTGTTTTGTATTGCCTGTTTTCCCCTTTCCTCTTTTAATTCAATATTGTCCCTTTAATTAGTTTTTATCACATTGCTTTGATGTTAGTCTATTCCAACAGACTTAGCTCTCTTCCTGACTCATGTTGATCTATCCTATAGCAAGTTCTTGGAATTTACTTAAATTGTTTATTTCTATTTCTTTTTATTCATTTCATTATCTATTACTCCTCCTCTTTAGTTTCTTCCATTATCCTATCCAGTCAAATAATTAGCTCTTATTTTTAATAACATTTTTTGAAACTTTTAAACTATTTCCTTTTATTTTCTCTGTCCTCATTACTTCTTTTTCCATTCTGTTTGGAGGGGTGTGTGTGTGTGTGTGTGTGTGTGTGTGTGTGTGTGTGTTTATTCAAGGACTATGTACTTCTCTTTTCTCTCTGTGTCCCTGACTGGCATAAAGTTTCTGAAGTATCAGCTTTGAGCACCTTCTTTTAATTTTTGTATTATTGCCCTTGTAGCTCTTGCCCTTCCTTCCAGTGTTCTCTGCTATGTCTCACATTCAAATATATTAATTTTCTGAGGGAAGAAATAGCTAATGGAAGTAACACCTGTGCTAAGCATCACATTGTATTTACATTGTAATGCCCACTGGCTCTGACCATGATCAGTATTCATTCCAAAGGTTATGGCATCCCACTTCTTGATTTATCTTTGCTGTACCATATGGGGCGGATGAACAAACTCTTCTTAGACCAAACCCATCACATAAATTCCCTGTTCCCTATTCCTGAACTTTCAAAAAGTATTCCCTATTCCTGTCACAAATATATACTTATTCAAAAAGTCACAAAAGTGTTTTTCAGTTGTCAACTCTGCATTCCAGCAAGTCAGAGTTCCAAGACTTATCTTCTTGTCCCAGTCCCTTCTTTGTACCATTTCAGTCCTGTTCTCTGCTCACACCCCCTTCATGCTAAGACACTATTACAAAACCACGATCATGGTTTACTTCACTGTTTACCCATAGACTTGGTAGGGGTATATTTATATGTCTCTTCTGTCCTCTATCTCTCTTCTCTTAATTTATGCAACATCTCTACTATGTCCTCTGGTAAAATATATCTATTTATCTATTTGGAGGGGAGGGATAATCCTTTCTAAAGTGGCTGCTGTGTGCCAGAACCTAGGCAAAGAGCCTTTTTTTTTTTAAACAAAGTATTATCCCATCTCGTCCTCACAACAACCCCATTGCACAATTATTATCCCCATTTACATCTGAGGACACTGAGGCAAATAGAATGTAAGTGACTTCCCCAGAGTCACACATCTAGTAAGCATTTGACGTCATATTTGAATTCAGGTCTTCCTGAATCTAGTCCCAGAATTCTTTCTACTTCACTGCCATCTATTTTTGGTATCAAAATATAGTCCATAATATAGCCATTCAAGTCTCCCAGTTTCACTCTTACTGATTCTTTAATGTCTTTTTTTTCTTTTATTTTTGAGGAAGGAAAGCAGGGCAATTGGGATTGAGTGACTTGCACAAAGTCCAATGGCTAGTAAGTGTTAAGTGTCTGAGGTTGGATTTGAACTCAGGTCCTCCTGACTCCAAGAATAGTGGTCTGTTCACTGCACCACTGTAGCAGCAAGGACCCCAGCATACCCAGGATGGCTGCTAGCACAGGTTCTTTGATCTGCTTTTCTAAAGGAAAGCGACTCAAAAAGGGTTAACAATCTTACCTTAATCAATCAAACATATATCATTTACCTGCTTCTGGGGAAAAAGACAGCACCTGGAACTTCAGAGAATACGAACAGAAGTTACAAGAAAAAATAAAACAATAAAACAATAAAAAATAAAACAGACAGGGTTTCTAGCTGTCTGACCATTACATCCATACCTACTTAGTTACCAGAGAGAAGCACCAACACCTGTTTTCAAAGTGGGGGTGGGGGTGGGGGTGGGGCTCAACAGCTGCCCAGAATCTCATCTGGTCAAATCACACATCTCTTCCCAAAGTGAACCCCAAAGCAAAACCTCACCTCAGGGGTATATATAGCTTTCTACAGGGTCAGAGAATATTATAACCCTCATGACCCACTTGACTAAATGTAACAAAAATTGTGCCTTCCTGAAAAACTCTTCCCACCACAGGCTCCATGTGACCACATTCAGCCTATTAAGGGGGCAGAGTTTATTTTCAAATCAGGAAATGTCCTCAAGTTCAATTTAGACTTATTAAGGGGCAGGGACAATCTTCAAATTCCCATTAGCATTACAGCCACCTAGGCTCCCCTTAATGTCTTTTTAAAAATATTTAACCCCTTGGGTATTTTTAGGTTGTGTAGTACTTAAGTACTGCTATGATCTTTGGTTTTTTTATTTTTATTTTTCTTATCACATAGTTCACTTTTTCTCTTAAAAACAAATCCTGCAAACTTCAGATAATTAATTTCAACATTTATTCTTTTCTTGATAATTGTACTTATTTACCTCTCATATTTCTGTCATATGTGGTGTTTACAAGTAAAATAATCTTATTTCTGTTTTTTTTTCTTGCAAGAATGCCTAAAATGCTTGCTTCTGTTTGTCAACTATCCATCTTTTGTAACTGATGGTTGATTATCTCGTTTGCAGGTATGTCGTTTTGGTATACAACTTGAACTCCCCTGATTTTTGGAATGCAGTATTCCATTCCTGTCTCCAGTTTCATATGAATGTAGAATAGTCTTGTGTTATCCAATATCTTTTATGTCATATTTAAAGGTCTTTCTCCTGGCTGCTTGTGATTTTTTCTAAACGTAGTGCAATTTAACCACTATATCTCTTGGAGTTTGAAGCACTTTCATCTTTCTGTGATGATCTGGAGATTCTCTTAGTTGATGCTTATTCATTTGTATTCAGAACTTCTGGACAATTTTAAAAATTATTTTTCCAGCCTGATAGTATTCAGGCTACTTTTTTATTTGTCACGTTCTTCTGGGAGACTTATGATCTTTAAGTTATTTCTATGTGTACTTTTTTTTTTTTAATGTGAACTACTTTCCTAATGTAGAATTCATGTTTTTTTAAACACTGCTCCTTTTTCCCCTTTTATACCAATCATTCCTATGCTCCATTGTTTGTATTCCAAATATGTTATTCTCTCTTTCATAGCTTTTGTTTGCAGATATCCATCTGTTTTATATTTTTCCTCCTCACTATTTGTGTTATTTTTAAAATACTGAGTTGAGAAATTTAATTTATTACCTAAAACCATTCTTAATTTCTCCTTTTATCAGTATTATTTCACCTTTGAACCATTCTGGATTATTTTTTACTCTAGAGAAACCATGAGATTTTGCATTTCATCAAGAAATATTGGTTTTCGTTTCCTTCATTATATTTGTTGAAAACGCTTCATTTTCTCTTTGAGGTTTTGCTCAGTCTTTCTTCTCTTTGCTGATCTAATTAGCTGCTAAGCTTGTAATTCAGGCTTTATCTTTCTATATTTTGTTGTAATATTGTTTGTTACTTCAGGGCTTTCTCCCCTTGCCCCCCACTGGCTACCAGGCTAGGCCTCTGAGTGTTCTCAACTTCCTTGATTTTGGAGGTATTGACTTTAGCTAGGTTTAGTCTTTTCCTTGAGCTACCTGGGGCAAGGGGAATTTTGAAGGAGGGAGACTAGCCTCATTTGGCTTTTGGATCCTTTTCCTATCAGGACTCGACCTGATACCTCGTCTAACCAACCTATCGCTCTGAGTTTTAATCTCTGCCCAGTTCCCATTTCCCTTCTTCCTTTCCTTTACATGGCTGTACAAAATCAATGTGCCATTTTTCTCAAGTTCAAGGAAGATTTTTGGTAGAGTCATTATTCTGGAGATCCATATTAGATGGATCCCAATTAAAAAGGCTTTAAGTATGCTGGTGCTTATTGAAGTTGGTATAGAGATTCAGCCTCATTTGGAGTCAGAGAAGCCAAATAAAACAAACAATTCAACTTTTCTGATGCCAGCTTATGGGAGTTTTCCATTGTGTGAGTGTACATTTAAAGGGGAGAGTCATATATTAGCGTTTAGAATTGCTCATAGTTATTCTGCATCTGGTTCTACATCTAAATCCATTCCTGGTTATGAGGTTTTGGTGCTGAAGAGACAGGATCTAGTGAATCACCATGCTGGACACATCACTTGGATTGTGGTTTTTACTTAGGATTTTTCTTTCATCTTTTGGTCTTGTATTCTCAGTCTCATTTCTCCCCCTTTCTCCATATCCTTTTTAGTTCCTCCTCCTCCTTCTTTTATTGCCACATGGTTAGATCCCTGAGGATCCAAATTCTCAGCCTTCTTACCCTGGATTGTGAAACAGTTCCATGCAGAGTTAACTATGCTGGTTAACTCTACTAATGTATAATGGGTTTTCCTATTTCTGACGCAGAAGCTCTTTTCACTGTTTCCTGTAGAACTTTCCAGTGTTCTGTACTAGTTCTGTCTGTGATAATGGCCCAGATCTAGTATAATTTGTTGAATTCTCATGGGTGATTTGGGGGCTTAGCCCTCCGGAGCCATATAATGTAGAATACTGTATAGCAAATGAGGAATGAGATTTTGAATCATCAAGACCTACACCTTGGACCCTTAACTGTGTGACCCTCAGCAAATCACTGAACTTCTTTATGCTTGGTTTCTTCAGCTATGAATGAAGAGATTGTACTCATTGGCCTTCTACTTCTACTTCTGTGATTTTTAGTGCAGGGGTGTGATGATAGCTATTGTTAATGACAGTATTATTGAGAATGACTATGATGATAATTTAGCAATAACTAACACTTGCTTATGTGCTAGACACTGTATTAAAGTGCTTTGCAATTATTATCTCATTAAATCCTTACAACAACCTTGGAAAGCAGGTGCAATTATTATTATCTTTTTGCCAATAAGGACATTGATGCAAAGGGATATTAAGTGACTTGTCGAGGGTAATCCAGTTAGTATGTTTCTGAGACCAGATTTGAACTCCTTCTCCTTGACACTAGGTCTGGTACCATGTTCACTGTGCCACCTAGCTGCACTATAATAATTATTATAAACATCATGATAATTATTATAAATTCTATTCTTTTTTATAGAATTCAGATGTAAATGATCCATGACAAATAGCTATCCAGCTATTACTCCTTTAAATTTAATATTCTGCAGATTATCTGCATTGGTAGATAAAACAACCATTTTTGTGGTAATTGAATAAAAACATTAAAATATCGTGCAGCCTTGTACACCTTCTTTTGGTTCACTTGCAAGATCTTTGTGACAGATCTAGCAGTAGACAAAACAATTAATATTATTCCTTACCTATGATTTTGTCAGTGTAGGGAACATCTGACATGGAAACTCCTTTCACTGATTCAGTCTGTAAATTACAGTCCCTAGAAAGTTTCCTAGAGTTCCATAAGTTAAATGAGTTTCCCATAGACACATAGCTAGTCTGTGCCCAGCCTAGAGAGCACTTCCTACTGACTGCTATCTCTGAGCTATTACCTCCCGGCAGCCTCCCCCCCTTTTTAAGATGCAGCTCAGGCATGATCTTTTGCATATCTTTCATGATTCTCCCCAAATGCTAATGCTTACATCCCAGACTTGATTATATTTAACATTCTATTATTATGTGCATATATATGTATTTATTAACTTTATTTTATATATACTTATCCTTATGTACCTGCTACCCTTATTAGGATATAAACTCAGTGTGAGTAGGGATTATTTAATTCTTTATATATGAATTTCCAGTGCCTATGTACCAGGTACTATGTTTGTACAACACCTGGCACAGAGTGGGCATTTTACCAACATTTGCTGGTTTATTTATTGGCAGATACAAGATTTGAACTCAGGTCTTCCTAACTCCAAGGCAAAACCTTTAATCTATTCAACTATATTGCCTCTTAATCAGTGGTTACCTTTATGTTTATTAATGGTTCTGAGCAATACAAAAACTATGTATTTTTCTGCCTCCTCTGTCCCTTCTTTTGCCACTCAGCCAATGTCACTTCAGAAGAAAAAAACCATAGAGGATGAAAGTCTGTTTTATATTTTGTCCAACAAATAGGCAATCATAAAAAGAAGAATCATCTGATCTGGCTAACTCTTAGCTATGAGTCTTCAGGTATTTAATTAGGTAGGTCTTTTGTTTGATGGTAAATGGTCTAGCTCAGATTCAGACTTTCTGGGTTGATTGAACTGACTGTAAATTGTGCATCCTTGGCAAGACCTTTAAGAATCCAATGTCCATCTCTGTATCATAATGAAGCCTCAGAAGATTTTTATAGATGGAGCAGAAGCTTAGATTAAGGAAGACAGCAGAGATTATTCCAAAAGACTGGACAGAGTTGAACACTAAGTGAAAAAAATTTAAAAAAAAGATTGCTGTGAAAGAAGAGAACTAGTCTTAAAAATCATGACTGAGATATCATTGTTCCTAATGAGTAGCATAATGGTATTAGTTGGATATTAACACTTTACTTAACAATTGAGAATCAGCTGGGATCAGGTAAAAAGACCTGTGAAAAGACCTGAGGCAATCTGATGAATGGAGGAAAAATACTCAAGAAAGAGAACTCTATGGCAGTTAAGAAAGGATTGAGTATGCTATTTGAACTTCGGGATTTTCTTTTTTTTTTTCATTTTACATATTATGGGCTAATTTATGTTAATTAGTAAAATTATTTTTGTTTTATGAAAATTATATTTCTTAAATTTGTAAATCATCCATACTCCATATTATTTACAAAGTTTACATTTTTATTTATGCTTTTATATGATGTACAATGATTTCTGTAGCCTTTTAGGAAAAAAAATAGATAATACTTGTAAAGTGCTCAGCACAGTGTCTGGCACTTATTTATTAAATGCTTGTTCCCTTCCCCTTCCCCTTTAGTACAATATTCTTCCATGCCCTCATCTTCTGTCAAAGTCTAGTGCTTATGCAGGTAGCCTGGTTGTTAATGTTCTCTTCCTTACCTGTTGAATTTCCCCAATAGAATGTAACCTCCTTCAGAGGTGGGGCTGTTTCATTTTTCACTTTCTATTTCCAATACTTAGCACCGAGTCTGGCACATAAATGAACACTTCCTGAATGTTTGTTGGGCAGATTATAAATTCTATGTGATCCCATTCCTTCCTACCTTCGTTAGGATCTTAATCCATTAATTATGTCCTTGTTTTTTCGATTTTCAATCTTACTTCTCCCTCCACAGACTCTTTTCCTTCTGCCTACAAACCAGATTCAAGTTTCAGTGATAACAACAGCTCCTTTTGATCCTGCTACCCCCTCAAGCTAGCTATCATTCTATCTCTTCTGCTGGTCTCTGCCTCTGCTTTTGTCTTTGTTTCTATCTGTCTTCTGTTTTTCTCTGTCCCTGTTTTTGTCTCTGTCTCTTTGCTTCTGTCTCTGTCTACCTCTGTCTCTACCTGTCTTTGTCTCTCTCAGTCTCTGTGTCTGCCTGCCTACCTGTCTCTCTCTCTATTTCTACCTTTTTCTCTTTGTCAGCATCAGATTTGAAAGTGTCTTCATTTTCTGTTTCAAAGTTACTAGTTACTCTTAGACTCTCTATAAGCTGCTTAGTGAGCTACCACCTTATACTGCTCTCTCAAAGACCTCCTAATTACCAAATCCCATGACTTTGTTCATCTTCAGTCATTCTTTATTTTTTGGCATTGTATGACCTCCTTCCAACCTCTCTCCCCTTAAAACTCTACTTTTCCTTGGCTTCTACAGCACTCTGGCATCTGAGTTCTGCTTCTACTTATATCCATTTGGTCTCCTCCACATCTTCAATACATATCTCACTCCCCAAAATGTCCTCAGCACTCTTCTCCTCTCTCTACAATCTCATGTCTTCTAGTCCTACAGCTTCAACTATCCACCTCTCTGAGATGATTATGAAGCCTCAGTGTCTCTGAAATTCAATTCTAAATCTCCAACTTAGGCTCTGCTGTTTCCACTGAGAAACCAAGAAATAACAGTGACTAGATGATAAATGTCTGGCGAAGAAGATTGCAAGGTATTGGGAGTGTGCTACCAAAGGAAGATCTCCAAGGTTGGATTTTTCATAATAGGACAGTCAGTGATTTCTCTGGAATTGATTTAATTATAGTTCTGCCTTAAGGGGGAGAGTTGGCCCAGATGACCTTTCAAGGTCATTCTCAGCATTAGCATTCTAACATGCAATGACAAGTTCTTAGCAATTAAATCATTTCACATTTTAGCATATGTATTGTGCATAGGATGGTTTCTATTTTATGTGGTGCCAGTTTTAAACAGATTTTTATCCCCCCATTAGTTGATTGTACCAAAGTATGAAAAACATAGTTATCTCACTCAGGGGTTTGCAGAAGAAGCAATTTTCTATCTGTGAGATATTATATCCAAATTCCAGAAACAGAAAATCAGCTTGGAGGTTTTCTTGCATTACTGAATGGTATATTGACATGATTGCAATACCTCCAGCTGGCTTTTTCACACTGAATGACAATTACACGCATGCCCCATGATACTTGATGCTCACAAAGCATAAAGAGAAAGGAAAACAGTGATCTTAGGTCCATGAGGGAAGGCTATAACCATGGACAGCGTAGGCAAACAGAAAACTGACTAATTGAAAGGGAGTGTGGTTAAATTTTAGCCCCTCTGAATGTGCAGTAGCATCACTGGCAGGAGGAACTCCAGTTACACTAGGAGAGAGGAGAGGTACTTCTAGCTAAATTGTTTATTCCCCAAAATTACCTTGCCCAAATCAGTGAAAATCATTTTCCCTCCTTATGAGAAAAATAACAGGTTCGAAATACAGTACAAGAACAAAGTTACCATTCTCAAAAGTCAGAAATGCATTCTCTGATTTTTTTCTTGTTTTTAGCTAATAATTTTTGTAATATGTGGCCCCACAAAGTTCAGTAGTGTTTGCATATTTTGGAATTTTTCAGTATTGGGGTTTTCTCCTCTTAAAATAGCACTTTGATCTTTTCTAGTTAAATTATTAGTGATTTGATCACAGAACAATGAGTAACAACAGCCAATTGTTCAGAAGGAATGATGAAAATATGCTCATGTCTTACCATCAAAAGAGGCAGTGTTGTACAATGGAAAGAGCTGTGCATGAGGAATCTGAAAACATAAATTCTAATCTGAGCTCTTACCCCCCCCCCTTTTTTTTACCCCTATGGCCATTAGCAAATCCAGTAAATTATGAGTCTTTGTAAAATGTGAAAAATAATAACTGTTATGCCTAGAACACAGAGATATTTTAAGAGATTAAAGAAGACATTATATGGTGTGTGTGTGTTGGACAGAGAGATGGGGAGAAAGAGAGAGAGAGAGAGAGAGAGAGAGACAGAGACAGAGAGAGAGAGAGAGACAGAGAGAGAGAGAGAGAGAGAGAGAGAGAATAACTTGAAAAGCTATTGAATAGGTAGAATGGTTTAATTAGAAGGACACTGAACTGGAAATTAGGAATCTTAAATTCTACCACTGGCTCCATACCAAGTGTTCATGTAGCCCTAGTAAAGAAAAAGTGTTCTGGATTATATTGGCCTAGTCAAAGTGTAAATTATAATGTCTTTGAGCCTCAGTTTCTTCATCAGGCAAGTAGGAATAATGCCAACTTTTATATCAGTTAATGGAGTTATTATGACAATTTAATAAGTTGCTGAATCATAAATATATATTTTTGAAAAATATGAATTGTTATGTACAAATGTAGAGTTGTGTTCTATTTCTAGATGGGAGATGGGAAGGGAGCACATGTATACTAAATATCTGCTATGTGCCAAGCACTGTTTTAAGTGTTACAATATTTCCTTACAACAACCTTGGGAAGCTGGTGCTATTAATATCCCAATTTTATAACTGAAGAAACTGAGGCAGACAAAGCTTATGTGAATTTTCCAGGTTTACATAGTTGGTAAGTATCTGAGGCCAAAGTTGAACTCAGATTTTCCTGAGTCCCAGCCCAACATTTTATATAGATAAGCATGAAGACAAGTGGTATATTTTTGTTAAAAGATTTCTACATATGGAACTGAGATACTCAAAGTATTGACTTTTTTTTGCTACCAAATTGTTGAGAAAATTCACGAAAATCTGTGGCACATTTTCATCATCTATGAAATGGGAATAATGCTAGTTGTCTCTTGCCTCCCTCTTGGAATGTTATTGACACAAAATGTGATCATATGTATAAAGTATGCTAAAATTTTTGGAATGGAGATATATAGTTATATTTAGTATGTTAAAAAGGAGAGCACTTTTGTGGATACATACATAGTTGTACCTCACTTAACATAATAAATGTCCCTGAAAGATTAATCATCAATTAATTTTCAAAGCCTATTTTAAATGCACCAAAAGGATTTTACTTCCAAATAGCCTGTTTTCCATGATCCATGACTTGGCTAATATTGCTTTGTTTGCCAGGAATGTCTTTCCTTTCCCTCTTTTAAACCACAACTCAAGTGTTACTTCTTTTAGGAAACCTTCCCTGAGTTTCCACTTATCAGCAAGGTACTCCTTCCTCTGGCTAGATGGAGATATAGATATATCTATAATTGTTCTTTAGCCTTTCACTGGTGTCTGACTCTTCATGACTCCATGTATCATAGAGTCCATGAGGTTTTCTTGATGAAGGAAAAGAAGTGGTTTGCCATTTTGTTCTCCAGTGAATTAAGGCAAAGAGAGGTTAAGTGACTTGCCCAGGTTCACACAGCTAGTAAGTGTCTGAAGCTGGATTTGAATTTACATCTTCCTGACTCCAGGTCCAGTTCTTGATTAAGTGAGCCATTGAGTTGCCCCTTATCTATATATGGGTATACACACACATCTTTATTTTGTGTATCTTTAACACTTATATCCAGCTATATTTTGGTATACTTACTAGTATTTAATCTTAGTTGCTTCTGCCTCTTAGAATACAAACTTTCCACAAGTACACAATCCTTATCCTATCTTATCTTACCTGCATTGTACATATGCCCTACCAGGACAGTACTCTGCACACAATAGATACTTCATAAATGGCAGAGGTATACAAGCAGGAAGTTGAGCAGGAAGGAAGGCAGGAAGAAGGGAGGAAGGAAGAAAAGAAGGAAGGAAGAAAGGAAAGAAGGAAGGAAGGAAGAGAGAAAGGGGGAAGAGGGAAGGAAGGAATGGAGGAAAAATGAGAGAAAGGAAGCAAAATGTATGATGAATCTGTTTTGTAAAGGACATAATTCTTTTTTAATGCAAATAACAACTTAGAGTATTATTACTATAATCATTATTGTTGTCTCCATCATTCTAAGCCCGGTCTTCTCATATATAAGTGACATGCTAGAAAGCCCACGGAGGAAATTTCATTTCAGATATACAAAGAGAATAAGCATTTCCAACCCCCTAGCACAGAAATGGAATATTCCTCTCAACCAGGGTAGTTGAGATCTGTGTTCCAAGAGTCCCTAAATCTTCATATTCGCCCTTCTTTGTCCATCCCCTTAAAGAAGCAAAGAAACTTGTCACAGCTGTGTAGCTCACCAGTAACTGGAATGTGGGAGTACTTTTTCTTGAGTCTTAGCAAAGATACAGCTCCAAAAAAGAACAAAGGAAGGGGTTTGCATGGGTTTTCTCTCCATAAGTGCAACATGTATGAGTGCATACTGTAGTACAGAACAGGAAGGATTAATATGGAATATATAGGCCCTAGTGTACAGAAATGCTACATAAAATAATCCAGAATTTCAAAAACTCATGTAGCATTCCTGTACAATAGGATAGTAAAGACAACAACAATAATTATAGTACTGATATTCTAATTTATAGCCAGAGTCTCGGACATAATTTTTTTAATACTCCATAGTTGAGTTTATTGGAAAAAAATCCATAGAGTCAAGATATATGTTTGGTAATAAATTTCTGCAGTTTCCTCTTGGGATTATACAAGATCAGAGAATGAAACTAGTACCCATTCTTAGGTCCAGTGTGGCTGAATGTAGATTGCCAGTGAGATTGTGAGATTGTGAGATTGCCAGTGAATTGTGAGATTGCCAGTGTGCATTTTTAGGCCTTGAAGAAACTCCAAGGTATAGATAGATTTCCTATCATTTTTCAATGACTCCTCAATGGGACAAACTTGTCAAGGAAGAAAAAGGTAAGTGCTTTTAGCACCTGGGACAGCTCCCGTCTTGGCAAGTAGTAAAAAGTGATGCTTGACCTATACTCTCTCATTGGTAGGTTAGTGGTGCTAATCAGACCCAAGGATGGAGTCAGTCCTGAAATGTATAATCTAACAGGAAGGGTCCAGAAGTGATTCTCATTTACCATTCTACATGAAAGTAATTTTGATGTCATGATTTCTGCAATGTGCTATTATAATCTGCTGTTAATGGTTCCCAATTTCCCAGAATGAAATTGAACACTTAGGGGTCATTTATGATAGGAGGTGGGGTATTGCATCCATAGTGACAGCTCTTCCACCTCTCTCTGCACTCTCTTCATCTAAACCTTAGACCAGCATTTACAAATAGAACAAAACAATTATTTTATGTGTATATCAGATAGATAAGAAAGATTTGGATTATGATCCATTACCAAAATGAATAGTCAAGTTCTCATGATACAGAATTCCTTGTTTGGTTTCTGAGAAAAGACTATGGTTAGTAAAAACACTTAGCAATTCTTCTTTGAATCAGATTATGGCACTTGCCTAGAGCTAGAGAATGACATTTCATAAGGACAGTGTTTCTAAAAATTATCTTTTGACAATCACTTATTCCTGGTCATGTATTAAACAAGGAAATAGCATGTGAATTATAGCATTAAGATGACCTGATTCCATTACCAAATTAAGCCTATGGTTCCTGAGTTGAAAGGACAAAAGTGATTTAGAAATATGACAACTACCCAAAATTTTGGTTACTTCCATTCAGAGAAGTTCATATCTATAGAAGTTTACCAGCAGAATCTCACAGAGACGAGACATTTCTAGGATTTGGTGGTGGAGGGTGAGGTGGGGATTTAAAAACTTCAAAACCACTTTCTCTGCATTAAGAGCTACCCAGTGGATTCCAAGTTCAAGTTCAACAGTAGCTTCTGGATTTCAGTTTTGAGATTAGGACAACCATCTATGTTAGACATGAAATCCTATTCTTCTTTAAATGGATTCATATTAAAATGGAATCGCACTTACCAATGTTGGCCAGCTGTGCATGAGATTGAAATGTCCTCAAGAGAAATCTTGTCAAGTCTTGAATTCCTAAAGCAACTTTGGCATGCTGTCTTTTCTTGATTCTGACATTAAACTCAGGCATAGAGAAAAAAATACAAACATAAAATCCTTGACTGAATGGATTCAAGGAGTGTACAATTCATTTGATGAGAACCTAAAACTTCAAACTATTAGAATGAAAAAGAAAATCTCATTATAACTAATGAATAAAATACTGCCCTAAATAAAAGTATGTGCCATGAAAACATCTAAAGAGACCATGAGAGGGGTTGAATCGGAAGAATAAAACAAATTCCAGCTCCATAATATGAAAGGAGACAATGAGGGAAGCTCCACATTGGAAGGATCTTGGAGGCCATCTAGTCTAATTCCTTAATCAAATCATGGAATATCTATTATAATCCTTGGAAGAATGCTATCTTATGCTAATCATTAGGGTAAAAGCATTAGTAATTTCAGACATAGAGAGACATGCTAATGTTTTTTTAATGACTCTTCAATGAAACAAACTGTTTTCAAGGAAGAAATGGGTGTGATTGCTTATAGTATCTGGGGCAGCTTCCTTCCAGGTGAGTAGTACAAAGGGATACTTGACTTATATTCACTCATTGTTTGGTTAAGTATGGAGCCAGTCCTGAAATTTATAATCTAAATGTATATAATCTCTAATCTAATCTAATTTAAATCTAAATGTATCATATAAACCTCTATCTAGGAAAAGAAGGACTGGGTCCAAAATATATGCATAAAGGTTGGTCTTAATAAGAGATCAGAATTTCAGGGCCATAGGTCAGGAGTAGCAGGAGTATGGTGGTGGTGGTGGTAGTGGTGGTGGTAGTAGTAGTAGTAGTAGTAGTAGTAGTAGTAGTAGTAGTAGTAGTAATAGTAGTGGTGGTGGTGGTGGTAGTAGTAGCAGTAGCAGCAGCAGCAACAGTCGTAGTAGTAGTAGTAGTAGTAGTAGTAGTAGTAGCAGTAGCAGCAGCAGCAGCAGTCGTCGTCGTCGTCGTCTTCGTCGTCGTTGTAGTAGTAGTAGTAGTAGTAGCAGCAGCAGTAACAGCAGCAGAAACAGTAGAGGTAGCAGCAGTTGTAGTAGTAGTGATAGCTAACATTTATAGAGTGCTTACTATGTGCCAGACACTGCTTTAAGCACTTTACAACTGTCATTTCATTTGATCCTCACAAAAACCCTGGGAGACAGGTGCCATGATGATTTTATGGATGAGAAAACTGAGGCAGATATTAAATGACTTGCCCAGGGTCACACAGTTAGTAAGTGTCTGAGGCTAGATCTGAGCTCAGGTCTTATTGACTCTAGATGCTACATTTTATTCACTACCCTACCCAGAGGTTCCTAAGAATGAGTAATGTAGAGTTGGAATTAGGGTTTCAAGCTAGGGGAGTCTATATGAAGATCAAGAGGCATGTTATGAGAAATGTCTACAAAATGAGATTGGTCACCATCTGCTTCCACAAATAATTCTCCCTTTCTACTGCCATTTCAGGAGCCTTGATCCATGTTTGCCACATTACACTGGTGAAGCTTTGGCAAGAAATAACAGCCTATGCCACAAAGTGGTCATTCAGTTTCGCTTGAGGATCTTCAATGGTAGAGAACTCACTGCTCCCCATGAGAATCAATTTCATTTTGGGAGAGTTCTATTTATTAAAAAGTCTTTCTTTATATTGAGTTGAAATGTGTCTACCTGTAATTTTTACCCATTCAGCCTAGTCCTGGCCTCGATTTATTTTTTTAGATGCTGTGTCAACATTGTTGACATATTGAGCCTACCACCCGTTAAACATTTAGGTCTTTTTCTTATGAATGATTTCTAGAAACATATTCTCAATACTGCAATTTATTTGTGCTTGTTTGAACCCTGAATGGCAGATTTTATTTTTAATTCATAATACTTTTCATCTTGGGCAGTTTTGTGGTGCAGTAGATAGAATGCCAGGCTTGGAGTCAGGAAGACTCATCTTCCTGAGTTCAGATCTGAACTTAGATACTTACTAGCTCTGTGACCCTGGCAGGTCTCTGTTTCCTCATCTGTAAAATCAGCTGGAGAAGGAAATTGTAAAACCAATATCTTTGTCAAGAAAACCCCAAATGGGATCTCAAAGACGCAGGCAAAACTAAAAACCAACCGAACAACAACAACACCTTTCATCTTATTGGCTTCATCTTAATTTTTTTTTAAATCTGAAATCTATTTTCTAACATATTAATTATCCTTCCCAACTTTTTGATATTTGTACTTGATAATCAATACAATCTTTATATTTAATCAAGTATAATTGTTAAGAATGTATGAGAAGAAGTGACCAAAGCCTTGTGGAACTCTTCTTAGACAGCCCTTCACAATAATTGTTCATTTAATCAGCTCACTTTGGGTCTAGTCAGTCACCTAGTTCCGAGTCTACCAAACTCTTATCCCATCCACATCTTGACATGCTCCAAATCTCAGATACATTTCCTACTGTGACTCTTTACTCCTTCCAAAATTAGTGTCTGAGCATGCAGATAGACAACTGGATTGTAGAAAGCTTACAATGTCTAAAAATCACTCCAAATATATGAAGAAATTTATTTCAAAACTGGGTTTCTTCTCCCTAGGTTCCCTGGTAAACTTTCTTCCCTAGCCTCCTTCTCTGTCTCCTCTGAGAACCAATGCTGATTTGTTGCCTGGACTGACCTATGGGCACCGGAGCAGTTGACCATCCATACCTCAAAGTACTTGTCCCTCTAAGTGAGCAGGAGTCTAAAAGGTTGGAATGAGTTCCACAATAGGACTACTTGATCAAAAAGATGTCTGTCTATAAAGCTAGTATTTTTAACTTTTCAGAAATAAATGTTCCACTCACCAGTACTAGTTACATAATTCAATTTGAAGGAGATAATCTCACAGCAAAATCACAGACTTTTAGAGATGGAGGAAACACTCAGATCATCCAGCCTAGAGTTAGCCATCTTGAAAATTCCAGCAGACCAAACCAAATTAAAATGTAAGTGGTAAATATTTAATAGAACATATATTAAAAATAGAACAACATAGATAATGTTAGTTTGTAGTTTTCTAAGTCAATAAGAGACCCACAGTGATCTGTTTATATTTGAATCTGACACCAATGTTCTAGTCCATCTCATTTATTTCACTGATGCTAAAATGTGAAGCAAGTACCCAAAGGAACCTCACATTACAGCAAAGGACTTTTGAAACATCATACAGCAAATCAGGGACTGATTTAGGATTAGGATCTAGATTGTAAGAAGGGACTTCTGATATAAAGCTTGAAGAAACCTCCAGGGTCATCTGCTTCAATCCTTCCATTTTATAGTTACAGAAACTGAGGTTGAGAAAGACTAAATGAGTAGGAAGTAAGTGGCAGGGACAGAATTTCAGCCACACTCCCCATTGTTATTTCATTTTATACTCTTCCTGCCTTCTATTTGGATTTTTCTCTTACACTATTCCATATTGCCTATTTTCTTCCTTATAAAATAGTCAACATTCAGAGAATTGATTCTTTTCATTTGGTCATGAATGTTGATATGATGTATAAACTCTAATTTTTAAGAGTGAACAGTACTCACAATAGAAATGTTTCAAAAAGAAAGCCTGAGACCACTAACCAATCTTTGACTTCAACATAATAGGATGGACCACTGGGCATTGGCCTGTATATGGCCAACTGCCAAGTTACTGCCAGTGAAGAATTTGTAAAGGGATTGGAATGAAAGTCTCCTGGCTGGTATTTCATGCCTGTTCCTTAGTTCAGAAATAAACATTACATTTCTTTTTCTAAATACACGGCATTCTTCATAACCAACTGACAACCATTTTTTTTCCTTTAATTTCCCAGTTAAGTGGCTAATTGTGAAAGCAAGTATTTTGGACTTCTGTCTGGATGAAGCAAGGGCATCATTTTTTGAACCTAGCCAGGGATGAAGCAGGAGCATAATTTTGAAAAGTGACATAGATGAAAGATGACATGATTTTTGCACCTTGGTCAAGGGGATACCATTTTTGATCAGTCTGGATAAGTCAGGGGCATTATTTTGAATTTATTTTTCTGGAGGCTTTCCATACTTGGCCTTCTCAACTTGGACATTGGGCATTTCATTTGGTTTTAGCCCTGAGTCTTTCAGTTTGAACAAAATGGCTTTGTAAAAAAGGACTCTCTTTTTTTTTTTTAAGTTGGAAGAACCTAATATCAAGTCTGTCCTTTGCACAGGTATACCTGGTTTATAGAATGACTTTTTTCTTCGTGATTTTGGATTATGTTCAAATGGAATAATGGACTATTAACCTTTCAGTGCCTGGCTTTCCTTTATTCTGATTGCTGAGGTTTCAATTAACCCATTTCCCCGCTAATTTAACCTATCTATTGGAAATTGCTGAGAACATAATTTCCTCAGAGCGGTTAGCAAGCTTTCTTTAGCCTCTCTTTTTTTTTTCCATAGGGCAGAGCGACATAGTCTATGCAGATTATTGAGCACAGGAAATAATATCCAGGGAAGGTGGCTTTCTTAAAAGGCATCAGTAGCATTAGTGTCATGTCTGAAGCACCCATTTGTGTCAACGGCATAGACCTTTCAATGGAAAATTGTGCCGTGCTACCTTTTAAAGTATGAAATGCTAATTTGGGATTTACAGTTTTTGAACTGGGGGCCTGCATTTTGCATGGGATTTTGTTTAATTTCCCAGTGAAAAAAGGCATTTGAAACACAACTGCCTACAGCCAACTGTCAACAAAAATCAACTGTAATAGCACACAGCCTGTCACTGATTTATGTGGTGATGTGGTAATCTTCTCAATTTAGCTGGATATTTCTCCTTCGTGCAAAATAGCTGAAAGTCTTGCTAGGCATTTATGAATATCGGGAGGTATTATTAGGATGATAATGGGGCCAGATTAAAGAAGTGTTCACTAGTTCAAAATGTCAGTTAAAGAGACAGAGAATGGGAAGATATATGGCCTCTTGGTGTAAGGGACTCCGCATTTCAGGTTTGCTAAAGATTTGGGAGATAGCATGCTGAGTTCCATCTGCCGTGAAAGTGGCTTTCTGGAAAAAAAAAAGTTGTTATGCTATTTTTCCCCCTAGAAATCTGTTTTTGTTTATCAAGAGGGTGAAATAAAAATCTTTGAAAATGAATGTGAGGAGGGCATGCCAGGGAAATCTTTTGGGGGTGGGAGAGATCAGCATTCTTGTTCCTTCATTGGAGGTTCTAAGTTGAGAGTTGTCTCTGCCTCTGCCAGGCAAAGGCTGTCTAAGTACTGGCAAGGCAAGAATGCTGCTGGAATGGCTACACGTTAGCAAAGCGATCCCCCTCTGGTTAAAAACTGCAGCTAATGGGGGGCAAATGCTAAGGCCAGACTTAATCTGCTTTGCAGCAAAAGACAAAGCCAGCAGGTTCCAAAAACTTGTCAATTGCAAGACATTTCATTAGAGCAAAAAGGTAAAACATGTTAATTTCAAGTGTTTGAAGGTGTTACCAGAAACTGAAGTGCTTTTTTTTTTAATAGGAGGTGCTTAAAATTTGGTTGTAGCTTAAAAATGTTCATAATGCAAAAATGTTCATAAGGCTTCAAAGATCGCTCAAGAGTATATATTGGTAGGTGCATGTGCAAACATCATGACTCATAGACATCATTTTTTTGTATCAAGGAGAAGGTAGTAGAGTAGAAAGTTCACTGGATTGGCATTAGGAGGTACTTACTTCCAATGTTTATTTACTCACTGTGGACAAATTACTTAATGTCTCTGAGCATCGCTTTTTTCATGACCACTAGGAGGCGCAGTGGAATGAGCTCTGAGTCTATAGTCTGGAAGATCTGAATTCAAATTCACACCTAGATACTTAGCTGTGTGACCCTGAACAAGTCATTTAACCCATTTGTCTCAGTTTGCTCATCTACAAATTGGGGATCATAAATGCATCACTTTCTAGGATAGTGGTGAGGACAAAATGAGGTAATGTACGCAAAGTGCTTTGCAAACCTAAAATTGCTATATAAATGCTAGTTGCCATTCTCCTGATCAGTCTCTCCCTCACCTTCATTGTCATCATTAAAATCATCATCATTATCTGAAAATCGTCGGCAATAATACCTGTAGTGGCAACATCATAGAATTGTTGAAGAATAAAA
>CM053595.1:236965385-237002783 GCA_028646575.1 Pseudocheirus occidentalis
AGGAAGGAAGGAAGGAAGGAAGGAAGGAAGGAAGGAAGGAAGAAAGGAAGGAAGGAAGGGAGGGAGGGAGGGATGGAAAGAGGGAAGGAGGGAGGGAGGAAGGAAGGAAGGAAGGAAGGAAGGAAGGAAGGAAGGAAGGAGGAAGGGAAAGACGTTCACTAAATTTAAGAGTTGTGAGATCTGAATGAGAATTCTGGATCAGCCATTTACTAGTTATATTATGTTTGGCAAGGAACTTCCCCCTCTAGGCCTTAGTTTCCTTATCAATAAAATAAAGGGGTCATGCCAGATGACCTTTTAGGTTCCTTCCAACTCTGACATCATGTGATTCCATAATTTCAAAGAGGTCCAATATTGGATTTTTGGGGAATTTTTGTCATACTCTTCCAAACATAATGTGATTACAGTAAGCAGAAGAGCATAATACTAGAATTTCCCATATACCATTTTGCTCTCAGCCTAATTTCTTTAAAGGTTAGTATAATTGTGTTCAGATGCTGAGTTTATGAGTTGGCCCGCATGACTTTTTGGCATATGTATAGACATAATGGCTTGAATGTATAAAAAATATTTCCTTCTTTAAATACACAAAATGTGAAGTTATGGACTGTTTGTAGATGCTCATGTCTAAAGGGTTGTGGAGAGAGACAACAATAGCAGAGGAATTACTCATTCAGTTGTGAGATGTATTCTCACCCTTCTGAATCCTTACGCTCTATAGCTGGATGAAAGGGAAGGAGAAGAAATATAGGGAAAATGTGTTTGTTTTCCTAAACTTGAGTCTATTCCAAGAAAGTTATGAATAGCAACATGACTGGTAGAAACATAACAGGGAAGGATCTGTTGACACCATGCAAAGTACTCTGAGTGGAGTTTTCTGTTGTGAGATAAACAAACTAGTTCAAAACACCACCATTGAAATATTGCTTAGGAAGAGGTTACTTTGCTGCAGAATGGATCAGTAGGGCAACATTCTATACATGTTATTCATATTCCAAGTGTTGGAAATAGATCAAGAACAAAATGGAGGAGGGAACCAAAATGCTTGACTCCTGTAGCATTTAACCATTTATCCGTCTAGAAATAACTCTGTAAGACAAACGAGCTCCGTAATCATTAGATACAATTTTATAGAATCCAGCAAGTATTTATTGATGGTCTCTTCTGTGGAAGTCATTGTGTTATGTGTTGTAGATTAGATGACAAAAGGAAAAACATGGTCTCTGTCTTTGAAGATTTTATATTCTTCTCTATTCCTCAAGAGCAGAGACTAACTTTTCCATTTATGGCCTGTAAGGTCTGTTGTTCTTTGTACATAAATATAACTAATGATCACCAAAATTTTCTGATTTTTCCATGCTAGATAGGAGGGGATGGATTTAGACAGAACATTTCTTAATCTCACATGGTCTCCCTTGTGTCCAACAACTGGCTGATAGCAATCTGATCGCTGGGCTCAGTATTAATTGGTCCATAAAGGACTGAAATCTGAAATGTTGCTCCCTGTAAAACTATACTCTAGGCAACTGTACTAATGAACTACATACTGGACAATAGAAAATGAAAGAGTTAATACCCAACTTAGGTGCTATGATACCTTTCCTGATACTCTTCTCCTTTCTCCTTCCATTGGAAGTGATCTTTCTTGTAGTTATTGTTTATTTTATCTGTCACACATTTGATAATTTTAAACTTGTTTTAAAGTTGTATATGTACATGTTTTATGCCCATTCCAGAGAGACTGCTATCTCCTTCAGACAGTACTATCTTTTTACTCTCCACTTTTCTCTTATCTGTCCTCTCCCCTCCCCTCCCCTCCCCTCCCCTCTCCTCTCCTCTCCTCTCCTCCCCTCTCCTCTCCTCTCCTCTCCTCTCCTCTCCTCTCCTCTCCTCTCCTCACTTTCTTTCTTTCATAGACACACTCTATGTATGTGTCTGTCTCTCTTCATCTCTTTATACCTGGCGATGAAGATGGTGTGGGTGTTAAATAAAAGTTTGTTGAACTTTCTAGTTCAGAAGATAAATCCAGGATTTACTTATTACCTGTTTTTCTCTTTTTAGAAGATAATCTATCTTTTAAGAAATTATTTGCTACTCAGTTTTACACTTTCCAATCACCATTGCTTTGAAAGAATTATGCATCCAAGTTGAGGACAGGAAATAACATTCTGTATTACTGTTATTGCTTTGCATTAAAATGCCATAGTTCCTTTCCAGAGATAGAGAACCCTCCAACTAAACATAAATCTGTGAGGAAGCCTACAGATTGCTACTATACCTTTAAGAGCATCAAATAACAGGAATAAATACCCAACAGGTACCAAACCAATAACTATATAAGCAAAGGGAAATCTAGAGAATAGAAGAGGGACTAAGCAAAGCACCAGGTTGCAATTATGAAGCATTGGAATTTATTGAGCATGGAATATTCTGTCACTAAATGGCTGCATAGTCCTCTGGAGTCTTTTCCTAGGAAGTCAAACTAATAGCCTCAATCAGTACCTTCTTTTTCTTCAAGGTTTTATGAAGCCCTTCTGATAAGTACTATCAAGAAAACCTTCCACTAGAGAAGGTAGGACAATAACTCCCCAGGTAGGCTCCCCAGAATGGGAAATTTGAAGGGCACTAGGCCATTGAACCATTATCCAACCTAGCCCTGAAAAGGAACACCCCATAACTTCCCTTAGAAGTTATCATCTGACTTCTACCTGAAGATGGCCACTGATTGGAAATCTACTACTTTCTAGGGATGCCCATTCCCCTTTTAAACAGCACTGATTATTAGGAAGTATTTCTTTTTATTAAGGATAAATTTACCTCTCTGTTATTATTTTTTTTTTCATTTTGTCTTCTGGGGAGAATGAGTCTCATATTTATTCTGTTTGATAGACCTTTAAATGGCTGCATACTGCTATCACATCCACCCTGGTCCTCTCTTTCCCATGCCAAACAAGTTCTTTTGATATGTCCTTATGTGGTACTGTCTCCTGTAAAATGTGTCTTATGAATCAAAATGTGTACCTGGGAAAGTCTGATTAGTTGAGGAGAGGAGACAACACCAAAAATGGGGGGTTTCCTAGAAAACCAGCCTAATGAAATGACTTACCCTGCTCTTTGGAATGAGTTTAGATTTCATGTTCTACTTAAATTCCTATAGAATATAGAGAACCATAGAAATTTTAGACTTGGGAGGGAATTTAGAACTAATCTAAATCCCTTATTTTAGAAATTAGATAATCAAAATCCAGATAGCTGGTGTATCTTGCCCACAGCTAGACTCTAAATCCTTTTTATTTTATTTTTATTTTTTGCTCCAAGAATTGTTTTTGTCTTTTCAGCTAACTTGCAGTGTGACCTTGGGCAACTCATTTCCTTTATCTGACCTTGGTTTTTTCTGATATAAAGTGAAGCATTTGAACTTAGATTTTCTCTAAGATCATTCACAGATTTAATGATCCACGATCTCAGGAATGATACATACCAAGATTTGAAAGTGATTCCTTTTCAGGCACTCTGGGATCCAAAGAGAATAAATGGCTGTACCTCTAAGTAGCAGCGACTTCTGCCAAAGAAATCAGTAAGTGAATGAATGAGAAAATTCACATGCAATTAAGACGGAAAGAGTAGGATTGCAATAGACTCATGTTGAGGGGCCATAATCTTTCCTAAGTGAAGAACTTGGGCATTGTAGATCAGCAAATGTGGGATGAGATAGTATGTTGCCAATTTGGCATGGCAGGGGATGAAGGCTGAAGGCAAAAGTTGGCAAATAGGCCTGTCTCTTAGTATTTTCTGCCAGAGCTCAGGGCTTTCAGTCTCTATGCCAAGAGGCTCAAATTTTGCAAACTGAGATTATGTCTCACTCCAAATCCTCTCCACAAATACTGAGGTATTTTCCCCCCAACTGTGGCCAGTTAGCACTGGTAATAAATTAGATGTCTTTCTTCTAGTTACCTCAGGTTTCTGGTTAGGAGACTTGGAATAATTGCACACTCTTATTTAGTTGAAAGAGAACTAAGAAGCTGGTAATCTCTGAGATATATCTGACATGATCATCCAGGTTTGAATGGGAAGCCCTCCAGGGAGGAAAAAGTACCCTGCTTGACTTCATTTCCTTTCTATGTAGTCTAAAGCAAGTCACTTCCCTCTTTGTGCCTCTGTTTTCCCATCTGTTAAATGAAACAGTTGGACTAGATTAGATATAACATTTCCTCCAGATGTTATCTATGATCCTATGAGTTTCTCCAGACAGCTTAACATACTTTAGGACAGTTCTCATTGTTAGGAAAGACTTTTTTCTTCTTGAAAGAAGACTGTGTTTGTCTTTTTGCAACATCTGCCCATCATTTCTAGTACGGGGCCAAGCAGAAGAAGTCTAATTTCTCTTTCACACGACAGTCTTTTAATTATATGAAGGTTGTTGTCATGTTCTTTCTAAGTCCACTCTTTTTCATGTTAAACAGCCCCATTTCCTTTAAAAAACCCTCATATAATACGAACTCAAGGCTCTTCACCATTTTGGTTGCCTTCCTCTGGACGCTTCAGTTTATTGATGTATGTTCTTAAAATACAGAGTCCAAAAATGAACACAAAAAACCCAGCTAGAGTGTGAATATAGCTGCCTATATGCCAAGCAATTATTTCCTTATTCATGGATGCTCTCCTTCTCTGAATGAATCAACTCTATTGGCTGCCATTATGCTGTCAACCCACTGTCACGTTGGGCTTGCAGTCCATTAAGACTCCTGGAACTTTTTCAGATGAATTACTGTCTAGCCATACCTCTCCCATATTATTCATGTAAAGTTGATTGTTTTAGCCAAATGGAAGATTTCACATTTATCTCTATTAAATTTCATCTTAGTATATGCAACCCAATCTTCCATCCTGTCAAAATCCTTTTAGATCTAGACTCTGTCATCTACTGTGCTAACTATATCTTGTAGCTTTGACTTATATGTAAATTTAATAAGCAGACAATTTATGCATCTATCCAAGTCATTGATAATACATGTGTGTAATATATATGTACACACATCATACATGTGTGTACATATATACACACATATATGTACATTAAGCAACATAGGAACGTATATAGATCACTTGGTACCCAATTGGAGACTGTAGACTTTCTTCTAAGTTGTTATGATTATATTTTGGGTCATGCCATTCAATCAATTCTGAGTTGAATTCCTACATCTTTCCTTTTCCTTTTCTTATATTTTTATACAAATAAAGCACAAATAACATTAGGATGTGCTTTGCAAAGATCTAAGTAAAATAAACCAATGTCCTTCTCCCTATCTAGTTCAGCAAACTCTATCATGCTGAAGCCATGCTAACTTTTAAGCCCCGCTTCCTTTGACCATCTCTGTAATAACACTGTGTTCTAGAATTTTGCCAAGAATCAGAATCACATTCACTGTCCTATAATTTGTATGTTTGAAATTGGATGCAATTGTTAGTTTCTCTGACCTTCACTTTGCCACGTGTAAAGAAGCCTGTCCTGTCTACTACATGAAGAAGATTTATGAAAACCAAATGAGAAAATGTGCCCCTAATAATTTTGAAAACCATAAAGTTCTATATAGATAAAGTGGTTCAGTGTGTCTAGAAAATGGATCTCAGAGTCAGAAAAACCTGGGGTTAAGTTCTGCTTCTGATACAAATTGACCATGTGACTCTGGACAAATCACTTTAACCTCTGTGATTTAGACAGCTCTATAGGGAATGTCTCAGAACAGTTATCAATCTGCATTGGTAGAGGTATACAGATCCAAACCTTCATTTTGTAGTTGGGGAAACTGAGGCACGGGGTGATTTTTTTTTTTTGAGACATGCTCAAGATCACACAGATAACAAATACCCAAATAAGGATATGAACCAAGCTTATATTTTTGAGGTTAACTGTTCTTTGTGTTATGCCATATGGGACATCTCCATGTAAAGAAATAAAGACAGCATGTATGTCAAATGGATTCAACAAAAAGTAGTTGCTAGAGTAGATGAGGAAAGGCAACATTTATTTATTGAACACCTATTGTGAGCCAGATGCTGTTGGGGGCAGTAGAAGTAAAAAACACAGTTTTGGCCTTTGAAAAGCTTATAGTGGGATTGAAAAGACACAAATTCTTCATTAGAATGGTTAAAAGTGGTAAGTTCAAACATGGTATGTTCATAGCCCCAGAGTACCAAATGAAAGGCATCAAACAGGCTTTACCAGACCTCTGAAAATGGCCAGAGAAATTAGTGTCAGGTGGTGGTGGTTAGGGAAGGAGTTTGGAAAAGGTGGGACTTGAGGTGGCCCTGTTTTCCCAGGAAAAGTGATTTACAATTCATTTCTTCTATGTAACAGTGGCATGGTTAAGAGTGCAATCTGTGGTGATGGGAGAAAGAAAAATATACTAGGATCAATCCTGTGACTTTGGTTTCCTTAAAACATCATTTAATAAACTGAGTAGTACTGCATTGTTTCAGCATTTGATGAGAAACACCTAGGTAAATATGGCCTTGTTTGAAATGTTCTCAGTGATCTCAATGCCTAACACTTGCTGTGTTCTATTTTTGCTTGCAGGCATGCACACCGTTAGAGGTGCCTTTAGGGTATGGGGGAATCAGGGCTATTGCCTGAGGCCCACTTCTATTCCCACCACGGTTGCAGGAACCAGGCTGCTGGGCAGTGATTCAAGGAGGCAGCTGGCTAGGGGAGAAAGAGGTGGCTTTGGCTAGTTTGTGCTAAAATAAAGCTCTTAGTCTCATCTACAATGGAGAAACCTTCAAATTCCCCAACCAAACCCTAAGGCAAAACTCCCTCCCACACCTGTGCCCTTGTCTGCTCTTAAGGGACTTCTTTCCCTCTTCAAGAGTTGCCCTTTGTTTTCACATTTCTTACTCAATTTCACTTGTCTAGACTTGATCAGCAGTGAGAGGAGAAGATGGTTTGTTGAAGCGAACATTGCAATTTAGCCTAGGTTCCTATCCCAGTCAAGTCAGATAGACTAATGTGGTCAAGGTTAAGAGTACAGACTGTGGTGATGGAGTAAGGAGAACATGTCTCACACCAGGATGAAATCGATGACTTTGGCCTCATACCTTTTAACCTGTTGGATTGTGAGCACAGAGTTATTTCAGCTTCTGATGGGAAACTTCCAGGTGAATAAGGACTTGTTTGAAATGTTGGAAGGGAGGCCATTTAGTCCAATGTCTACTTCAACAAGAAGCCTCTCTATGATAAGTGGTCATCTATAGCTTCCTTGAAGTGCAATTGCTAAAGTCCATATGTAAGACCTTCCTCACGTTGGTAGTATTTTTAAAAATTACTGCATCACTATTTATTTTGTGAAATTTTTCCTAATTACATTTTTAATCTGCTTCAGGCACAGTTCAGAGATTTGCCCCATCTAGGAATGGTGAGTTTGACACCTGTGTTCTAGATGCATTAAGCAGAAGGAATTTCTTTATCTGGAAATTCCTTCTATCAATGAAATCTCAGGTCCAGTTTAACTATTGACCAGGTATTTTGTTTTGGTTTTGCTTTGTTCTCTGTGTAAACTCATATAAGTCCTCCAATATTTCTCTGAATTCATCATAGTTGTTTTTTATGGTGAAATAATATTCCATTATGATTATGTCACAGTTTCTTTGGGCATTAAATTATACCTTCAGATAAAGATCTGGTGGCTGATTTGTCCAAAGGATTAGAATTCATGAGACTACTGGTTTGATCCTTGATGCTTGAATGAACCATTTAACTTTGTTCTCTGGAACAACAGTGCTTCCCAGGCCACTGGCTTACCTTCCTTACCATCACGACTGAAGGGGAAAAACCATCATGGAGAAGAGCCCGCCATACCTGTCACCAGCAACGCCAGCCTCTTGGATTTCTACTTGGACCTACAGTGCTTAGCACAAACAATGACCATATTTTTAATGGGATCCTGGTAAAACTGAGGCTTACTTATCAGAACCACATTTTGGAGAGGTCAGTGCACTAGTATCAAAATAGCAATTCATTTGCAGCCAGTCAGAAAAACAAGTTAAAATGATTATTACAAAAGATGACTTTTGTGTTGATAGGCACAGGAGATAGTATGGGCTATACAGAGGCATCATGGCATATCAGAAGACATTACAGAGTTCAAATCATCCTCAAATAATTACTAACTGTGTGACCCTGGGCAAATAACTTGACCTCTGCTTGTCTCCATTTCTTTATCTGTAAAGCAAGGATGATAATAGTGCCTGCTTCCCAAGATCATTAAGGGGCAGAAATGAGATATTTGTAAAGCATTTTGTAAACCTTAAAGCACTATATAAATGGTATTCTTTTTTCTTCCTCCTCCTCCTTCTCCTCCTCTCCCTCCTCCCTCTTACTACTACTATGGCTGCTACAAATACCATCATTACGATGGAAAGCTTGTGGAAATTAGTGTTAGGAGAGACCCAGCTGATCCTTATTAGTGAAATGACTATTCAATGTGAAAATCATTTAAACTTCCTGAGCTTTTTCCTCATTTGTAAAATGGGGATGATAACTACAGCATTCATCTTGGGGAGCATTTGAGACACCCAAATAAGATCATGTGTGTAAAGTACTTCATAACCAATCAACGAGCTTTTAGTAAGTTCCTACTATTATGATCATGATTTCATGTGCCAAAATCCATAGGCCTCAGTGATACAGAGACAGAAACGAATAGTCCCTACTCTCAAGAAGCTTTTTAGCAATATAACTGATTTAACATAATATATGCACATTTGCCACCGTTGATGATGTAAGTAGTTAGGACAAAAACATTTGATATGATATAAAACTATTGGGCCACTAGGGGGCGCAGTCAGTAGAGTGCCGGGCATGGAGTCAGGAATACTTGAATTCAAATCTGACCTTAGATTCTTACTAGCTGTAGGCAACTCACTTAATTGCTGTTTGCCTCAGTTTCCTCATATGAATAATAACAGCACCTTCCTCTGACAGCTGTTGTGAGGATCACCTGAGATAATAATTGTAAAACGTAGTGTCTGGTGCACAGAAGGCATAAAGGTAGCTATTATTATGTAGTTTTTATATGTAATATATGATTTGATATTCAACAGCATAGGAACAGATCATTTGGGTTATTATTGCTATATTGTATATGATACATAATTTATATACTATATGACATTTAGTATATACTATTATAATATTGCCAGGTAATGTCATTATATAATATAATAATTTGAGTTTGATTATATATTATATCTATATGATTGTATAGTTCATGTCTTATTTAATTGCATACAACACACACACTCATCATCCTAGCGTTATAACCCATAAAATGCCAGTTACTAATGTCATTTTTGGAAACTTGAACTATAGTGTATTAAAACATTATAAAGTATACTTCTGGGTGATTTAGGAATTTCCTCTTATCACAAACCCACAAAATCACTGGAGTTTAAAAATCACACTCGGCCTGACCCAATGAAAGAAACTCTCTGCCAGCCTGATTTGTCTTTTGTGAGGATGAGGTCCCTGGGAGAGAGGGGGTCATTTGGTGACATCTAACCCTCCTGACTGACTTCACCTGGAGATTTCACCAAAGAAAAGGATATTCAGAGCAGAAGTTGAAGGACTCTTAGCCGGGTCTAGGACAACTGTACCTGTTCCCTAGCTTGTGACAACAAAATTCCATAGAGGAAGGAATGGAAGATGAATGTATGTTAGAATGATTCAAAGCATAAGCAGGCTCTGAGTGTGTTCTGCACAGATGAGTTAATTGTTTTGCCTTAAATATATTTCCTCAAGAACAGAAGCAGGATCACAGCACACATCGTTATGTATTTTAGACAAACAGCACTTTGAATCAAATTATAGTACATGCATAAAATATTAAAATAAGACATTTATAACAAATCTTTCTAACTTAGTGCTCAGCTCTAAAATAGATTTATATGTGGATAAGCAATAGGTGCGATAAATGTGCTACAGATATCACAATTTAAATTGCAAATTGATGGGGCATCATGGGTAAAATGAATGCAGACTTGAAGAATTAGGGGAGAAAGATCTAGCTATGTAATATTTTTAGGTCTTGTTGCCTGGTCTCATTTTGCATTATCTATCTTTGGGCTCAGTATTTGATGAATGACTGCCAATAGCTAGTTTCTGATAGTCCATCTAATGCCCAACCCAAAAGATTCCCATTACCAAATTGAAGCATCTGTTCTTTATTTTTTATTATTAAGGTAATTCCAGTGCTTAGCACAGTGCCCATCAAATAGTAGGTGCTTCATAAATGCTTGTTGTTGGCTCGTTGACTTACTTAAAAGAACCCATAATTTCTTGTGTGATTTCACTTACTTGGGTGGTTTTTGGGGAAAAAATAATAAGCCTGTTTTTATCATTTTATGAGCAATAGCATGAAGAGGATACCTTTTTAACTGCCTGAGTTTTTTGTTAATCCTTGCAGCTCCACTTCAACCTTTTCCCTGATAAATTATCCATTTAGAATGTTTCCTATAAAGCACTATGTACTCAATGGCAAAAAACCGGCAAGCATGCTGTGGTGGAAAGAGCACCATAATTGGAATCTAAGGTTCTAGGTTCAAACCCTCATGCTGCCAAGTTCTTGAATGAACTTGATCAAGTTACCCAATCATTTTCAGCTTCCATGTCCTCATCTATAAGATGAGGTTATTTATCCCAATGAACTCTAACTTTCCTTCTCATTCTCACATTATGCACCAATGTACCCCAGGCCATAATAATCACCTTGGAAGACCTTTGAGTCTATGATGGAACTTGTTAGACTAGGTGATATTCACTGACCTCATCCTTCCTAGGCTCCTATGAGCTAAGACTTTAGAAGTCATTTCAACCAAAGTCTTTATTAGACAGATGGTCCCTAGGGGTTTGGAACTTGTCCAACATTGCAAAGATCCTAAGCAGCAGAGCTAAAACTTGAACAGGGCCTCTGATGACAGTTCCCTTTTTCTTGCAAATATTCCCACATTTGATTGTAAAGCATCAACCTGTCCATAACCATAGCTCAAGCATTTAGGTTTTCTCTTGAGATAATCTTCAAATGGCTCTAGACTCAATTCATAAAGAACCCATGATAAGAATGGGTGCGAGGGTTATCAATACGACACGTTGGATTTGTTTTTTTTTTTTTGCTTTTTGGAGTGGGTAAGGTAGGGCAATTGGGGTTAAGTGACTTGCCCAAGGTCACACAGCTAGTCTTGCATTAAGTGTCTGAGGCCGGATTTGAATTCAGGTTCTCCTGACTCCAGGGCTGGTGCTCTATTCACTGTGCCACCTTGCTGCCCATGCCACACTGGCTTTTACAATAATTTAAAGGCAGGTCCAGAGGGTATATTTGCTTTTCTACTCATAGATGCCCTAGATATGGATAAATTAGAATTGTTTTCTATTTTCCTATACTGTCAACGACAGCTATGGACCACATACTATGTGAAGCTTTGGGGATGCAAAGACAAAAGGTAGTCCCTGACCTTGAGGACTCACAGACTAATGGGGATGACCACATGCAAACACAATCAAGGACAGACATGTTATATATGCATATATAAACTGGAGATAATCAACAGAGGGAAGGCACTCAGATTAAGAGAGATGGCAGAGGCTTCTTATAGAATATTTGATGGGAGTTCTGGAAATGGAGTTGGGGAGGGAGAAAATGCCAGGCATGGGAGAAGAGTGAGTGAAAATGCAACAAGTTGGGAATAAAGTATATGGTACAAGGAACAGCAAGGGGACCAGTGTCATTGGATCTCAAATCACATTTAGGGAAGTAGGTGTATGAAGAAAGGTAAGATGGAGCCAAATAATGAAGGGCTGTAAAAACAAAACAGGAGTTTATATATGATTTTATAATATTTTATTTTACCCTAATTACATATTAAAGTGATTTTAAAAACATTTTAAAGTTTTGAATTCAAAATTCTAACCCTCCTTCCCTTCCCTCCCCTCCATCTGAAATGGTAAAGAGTTCAATATAGTTTCTACATGTGAGTAGTCATGTAAAACATTTCCATTTTGTACAAGAAGACTCAAATTAAAAAATAGAGGAAGGAAGGAAAGAAAAAGAGAAAAAGAAAAAAGAAGGTAGAATTGACAACACGTGGCCACAGATTGGATGTGGGGGGAAGGGAGGATGAGAGGAGCTGAAGATGACACATAGGTTATGAGCCTGGATTACTGGGAGGATCATGGTGCCCTTGATTGTAATGAGAAAGTTAAGAAGAGGGGAGAGTTTGGGGTGAATATTTTGGTTTTTTCATTGTGGATATTACCTTTGCCTCTAAATTATATCCCTGTTCAATTTCCTTCTAGGAAAGTAAGTTTTTTTTTTCACATCATTTACATGAGTAAGGGATTAATATGTCTGTTGATGCTTGTAGCCTGGAGAAGTATCCAGAGTAAACAAACATTGGAACTACTTTTTAAAGACTGAAGAAGGGCATAAGACAGAGAAATGGGACAGTCTATGTTGTGTGCAATCACCACGTGTAGTTGTTGCAACATAACTGTCAGGGCAGGTGTCTCCTACTAAAGTCTGCCACCCAATGACAGAATTGATGCTATTCCTTCAAATATTTGTTGCATGTATACTATGTGTGAAGAAGAATGCAGACCCTGTGGAACACCAATCATGATCATAGCTCACAGAGTCCATTGTGTATATTACGGTACAGTCCCATTGCTCCTCCTTACAGAATCTTCCCAAGGGATTCAGGATGAGCAGGACTTTGAGTGGAAAGCTATGTTGACCATTCTTTTGGGTTAATTGTGGAGCAGAAGAAGGAAAAGGAAGAGTGCCTGCTAATTCTGTTATATCTATAATCAGATACATGCAGATGCTGGACTCTAATTTGGTCCCTAAGAGTTAAGGAGAATTTGGGCATTTTTCTGGCAATTGTGAAGTCTTCTAAAACTGAGGGGTCAGAGGGAACCTCCAAATGTCCTTTCCAATAAAATTCAGATATTGTCTAGAAAGTCAAGGAAAATGGGTACAAGGAGTAGAATGAAAATCTTTGATTTGCTAGATTTTCTTAGTTTTTTATATGAAAATCTATGTTTTCTCCCATCCTTCTCCCCTTTATATTACAATAGATTTATTCCAGTTGGAGTAAATTACCTGATTGGTAAAAATAACTCTGTGAAGGAATACTGTTAAGGGAGGGAGAGGTAGAAAGAAAAGGAAAAAAGGGTAGAAGGAAAGAAAGAAAATAGGAAGGAAAGAGCATGGAACAAAGAAAGAATGAAGGGAAGAGTAAAGAAAAATAAAAAATTAAAGAGGAAATAAGGGAAAAAAGGAGAAAATGAAGTAGTGAAGATGAGAAACAATGAATGGAAGAAGAATAAAGAAGGGAAGAGAAAGAAAAAAGAAAGAAAAATGAAGCTAGCAGTAGCAGAATTTTGATTAGATTTTGCTTTTTGAACTTTAATAGTTTTATACAAGATTTTATTCTTTATTTATTTATGTCTTGGGATACATATATATATATGTGTGTGTGTGTATATATATATATGTATACATACACATAATTTATAATAAAATAAAATTAACTTGTACAATGTAATTTAATTGAGTCAACAGAAATGGAGCTGCCTTGTCTGTGTACAGCAGTGAGTTTAGTAACTGTTTTCAACCATTTCATATATGTTGCTCTTGCCTTCCCAACTAGATTCCACGCCTTGCATTTATTTGTTAACCTCCTTAGTGCGTGGCCGAGGGCTGGTCATATAGGAAGCTCAACAAAGTCACGACAGTTATGCAACAATAATTATCTGTGACAAATAATGACTTACAGAAAAATATTTATCTCTGCCCTGTTTTTACAGGGCTCTATGGAAAAGGAGTGGCCAAATTTTGGTCAAGGCATGAAAAGTCATTCCTTCTGTCTCTTGTCCTTAACTGGGGACTCTTGTGTAAGTCACCCCTGGCAAGTATTTTTGTGAAATGCTCAGATAAATTTAGTGAATTTCAAAAGGCTGTTCATTTTAGGATCTCCCAGAATGAACTCTTCAGCCCACTCTGAGTCTACTAGAGTAGGTAGAGTCTGCCCTCAAGGAGGGAATTGCTGGCATGACTTCCAACTGGTTAGACATGCATTCAAGCAATCTTGTGGAACACTAAATGTAGCAACCGTGTCATCAAAAACAGTTATCTCTTCTTTGATATACATTTGCATAGATGTCCCCTAATGTATTCTTTAATTGGCAGGATACACATGTGGTGGATGTTTTATAAATACACTATTCACAGAATAGCTCGAGCTGCTTTGTGTGTTGCTATGTTCTCTGTAGGTGACTTTATACTCTAATAACACAATCTGGGCATTGTACTAGGACATACTGTATGCAGAATATGCGTTGGGTACTGCCTTTTTTCAAATCGTGAAATATGGTTGATATGGTCCATTGCAAAATGAACCTATATTGGAAATGGCAAAATTGTAATGTAAAATATACCGGGGTCAGTGGGGTGTGATGTTTTTTGCATATATTTTTTCTCCCCTGACCCATACCATTCCCCTGCATATAGGGAAAAAAAAAGCTTCATCTCACACAGAAATGTGATGTCCTTTACTGCCAGAGGCTGTTGCTGTTTTAAATGAGGAAAAAGCACAATGCATGAAGAAGGAAAATTAAAGCATATTCATTTTGGAAATTAGATACGGTGTCAGGAGACTCTCTGAAAATAGCCCCGTTTGAATGGAGCACCACACTATGAGACAGTTCACTGAACTTTTGACCACTATTTATACTATGGAAGCTTTTGAAATAGGGAAGAGAGCACAACATTTTATAGCTGCTTAATAGCTGAATTCATTTTTTTTTGCTAGACATTTGTCTAACCCTTCAGTGTATATAAGATATGCAAGCACTATGGAGTTTATTGGTAGGCTTTTGTGTTAATTTTTTCACTTTGGCCCACATGTGTAAGACTACAGGATGATAGAATCTTAGTGACCAGTTCTTGAGAGCTATAATTCAGCACCTGCCATCTGCCTTTGGAGAGTCTAGAATCCCTAGCTCTTCCCCGCCCCCCTCCAATTTTAACCAAATAGGTCTTTGGGAATGACAAAGGCTGCTTTTTAAGACTGTTGGGAATCAATTCCTTTTGGAAAATTGACATGAGCTAGGTGATGGAATAGGTCTATCTTTCCGTAACTTCTTTCTTTGCATTATTTGAAAGGACTGTTCCGTCTGTCATCATTCCTGCCCTGCTTCATTGCTTCTCTGCCAAAGACTACACCACATAGATCTGGTTAAATGGGACTTGAGGAACCCCTACAAAGAACAACCCAAGATCTGGGGAACAGATGAGCTGGAATAGAGATGGGGCAAGAAGGGAGGGGGTGCCATTTGGAACAAGCAGTTTGCTATGAGCATTATCCAAGAGAGTTACTGACAAGAATGATGGAGGATTGAAAAATCACGCTTCCGTTAAATATGGCAGACAAAGGGAATTTGGCAGCAATCAACAGAGAATACACAATATTTGTGTTTCTGCCAGCTGAAAGTAACAATTACATGAACAGAAAGTATAAACTAGTCTCTTTGTAAGAGAATACTAAAAGGTAGAAGAGAGGTATCAAATATGCTCTGTAGGCCTGCCACCGTAGGCTACATGTAATTCGCAACACTCTTGAGTGTGGTCCCCACCAGACTGAAATGTAATCGAGTAATATTTAACAAAATTAATAAAAATACAACAAACATAGATAAATTCAATATGCTCACAGGGATCCTTATATATGGTTTAATGACCCCCATATCTATTTGAGTTTGACATCACTGGGCTAGAGGTACACAGCTCTGGCCTCCAGATTTCCAGCAAGGATGATTGCTTTTCCCTTTCCCTTTCCCTTTTCCTTTCCCTTTCTCTTTCCCTTTCCCTTTTTCTTTTCCTTTCTTTTCTTTTCTCAGAGGGGACGACAAGGCAATTGGGGTTAAGTGACTTGCCCAAGGTCACACAGCTAGTTAAGTGTCAAGTGTCTGAAGTCAAATTTGAACTCAGGTCCTCCTGACTCCAAGGCTGATGGTCTATTCACTGCACTACAAAGCTGCCCCAGGATGATATGTTTCTTGAAAGAACATTAGAAATAGTTCAAAGAGAAAAATTAAAAAGAGTTTAACGAGGCAGAGGAGAATTCTCTTCTGTGACAGAAGGCTGGAAGGCAGTGCAATACCACACAGAGAAGGAATGGAAGAACAAAGACCACTGAATATTTGTAACTAAATTATAGGTATACGGCTCAATCTGAGGAGGGTGGAGTTGGGCCATCTGTTGAGGAAGTGGTTACCTGAGCTTCAGAAATGATGCACATCTATGGATGCCTTTAGGAGAGACATGGTCAGAGGAAGATGATGGGACAAGTAGCTGTTTCTGTAATTGTCCACTAAGGGTTGATTAGCCACTGGTCAGACTGACATGAAGAAACCAAGATACCATCTATTATGAAGAGCTGTTGTCTTCAAATGATAAGTCACAAGACTGATGATTTTGTTCAGTTGTTTTCGATTGTATTCTAGATGTATATTTGGAATAGCCCCCAAAGGGGCACATAATACAGTCCCCTCATTTGACAGGTGAAGAGTGGAGAACTTGAGAGATTAAGTGACTTCCCAGAAGTCACACAGGGGGATATGAACCCAGATGTTCTGACGCCAAGCCTGCTGTCATTCTGTGGTATGTATATGCAACACAATGGAAAATAGCTCAAGACTAGGCAACCCTGATGATGGCCACGTCCTGCTCATAGCTGGTTATTCAGGAAGAGACAGAAAGCATTGTAAAGAACTATGAAGTTATGGTCAAGAAACCGAAGGCTTTAGGGCAGTGTTGTTTTTTAACCTTTTTTGTATGTCATGGACTCCTTTGGCATACTTATGAGGCCTATGAACCGTTGCTCAGAAAAAAATGTAAAAAAATAGAAGTATAAAGAAAACAAATTAAATTAAGATATAATTATCAAAATATTTTTTAAAACAACTAATGGACCAACCCATTGAAATCAGTAATTGGTTAAAAAGTAGGTACATGATACCTTGCCTTAACATATAGTTATGTGAACAATATATTGGTCAGGAATAGAGGACACCTAATGAGGACCGATAAAAAATATTCACTTAGAGTCTTATATATTTGATCGAGACCAAATTACACTAGAAAAGAAGTAGGAAGAAAACTCCTCACATGTCAGAAATAAGAGAAAATACCAAATATAACGTGGAAAGAAGAATGTTAGTAGACAAAATAACTAATTTGAAGGGATGATATCATAGAAGAAAATCAAGAATAAAAGATGTAGGCTCAAATTTTTATGTAGAAATGCATAAGGTATGGATATCTAACAGGATGAACTAGTCAGCAAAATATAAAGTGGCAAATTATATCTTGGTGGGATGTAACTCATAATGAAAATTTGACTATGGGTAGGTTAAAAATAAATGGAATGTTATTTCTGATTTATTCTGTAGATAGCATGGTTGTATATACTTGTTTGTACATTGTCTTCTCCATTATATTGTAAGCATCCTGAGGGTAGGGACTGTCTTTTGCTTCTTTTTGTATCCCTAGGGCTCAGTATAATGCCTGGCACATAGTAGGTATTTAATAAATGTTTATTGATTGAATAGTAAAATAGCAGAGTGGCACTGTATATTAAGACTATATACTCATGTGAGGCATCTGTATACCAACTTATTCTGTATGGAAGTGACTTTGGCATTTAAAGGGCTATGCACAAGATTCACACAGGATAATGAGCAGATAGGTTGAAATCCATGTTAGAGGAGATACTCAAATTTATGAGATCACATATCCATTTAAATCCTTTATTTCTGGAAATCTAGGGACCAAAGAGGGAAATGATAGTAGAGATCAATTGGGAAAGGTTCGATAGAGAATCAATCATGAGCAATATTTTTATGGCAAAACAGATGCCTGGGACAGAAAAGGAAATAGAGGACTTAAAAGCAAGTCATAAAAATGTCACACATACATAATATAGAAGTAATAGGGCATTTCAACTATTAGAAGCCAGCTAGAAGGACTGATACATTTTTGGTTTGCCTTAATCATAATTTCATTTGTTAAAGGAAAATAAAATCTCTGAGAATTTATTTTGGACCTGATTATGACCAACAAAAAGGAACCTTGTGGAGAAGCAACTCATTCCATATTGGAAATTGGAAAAAGAGATAGAAAAAAAAGATAGAAAAAGGGAAGAAATCGAGATATAGTCCAACATGCACTCTTGATGTTGGGAGAGCAAATTGCTAAGAATACAGAGAAAAGGTAGATAAGATTCAATGGCCTTAACTTCTCAAGGGCCTCAGAGGCCTAAAAAAGGCTTAAAAACTTAAATTCTAAAGAAATAAACTCAAAGTCTTAGTGAAGAAGAAACTAGCTAAATAGACTTGTAGTATCAGTCAACTTAGATTTTTCAAAAGACAGAGGATGAAAATAAGGGAGGATAATAGAGGATGAATGGTCAAATATCCTCCAAATATGTTCTTCAGTTTTGTATGCTTCATTCTAGCAAGGATGCTAATAAGCTATATACAGCATGTCCCAAGGAGGGCAACAGGATGGTCAAAAGATTGGAGATTTTGTCATAAAGCAGCGAGTTCGAGCAACCAAAGATATTTATCATGGCAAAAAATTGGGGGAAAGGAAGGACATAATGTATTTCTTCAGGCATTTTAGGGGGAATTATAAGAAAATGGATTAGATTTATTCTACTTGGCCCCTGAGGGCAGAAATAGTTGGAAGTCATAGGAGGTAGATTTAGGTGTTAAGCAAAGAAAAAAAAATTAATTACTTCTGAACAAATATAACTGTCTACGAGTATTATAGAATGTCTCTAGAGACAGTGGGTTCCGTAACATTGGAAAAACACAGACTGAAGAAGACTACTTCTCAGGTGTTGTGGAGGGGAACCCTGTTGATGTAAATGTTCCCTAAGGTCTCAGTGACAACTCTTAGCTCCTGTGATCTTAACATTACTGAGGCGTTATGTTGTACTGGCAGAATTGGGGAGGTCTGGGTTCAAGTCCTACTTTGGACACATATTGGTTTTATATTCTACTTAATCTCTCAGTGTTCTGGAAAACTCTCAAAGACTAAAAATTTCAGACCAGTTGCCTATCTGCATCGGCAAACAGAATTTCCTTATGAGGAGTTCCCTGTGTCAACGGAATAATTGTTCTAGCCAATTAAAAAAAAAAGCACCACTTCAGATTTAAGAGCTGAGATTAGGTGGTCAAGTAGTTAATCTTAACTGGGTGAGGGGAGGGAGAGGAGAAAATGTAATTTGCATTCCTATTAATGAAAATATACTTTAACAGTGCTACTTAAAGTATGAAGCTAAATATTACAAATTACAGGTTGTGAGCTCATGTCAGCTTTATTATTGTTATTACTATTAATGCAATATTATCAAACCTAGAAGGTCATGATGTTTATTTATTAATTTATTTTCTAGGAAAAGCTTAGTATTTGATTTTTCATGAGAGGTCTTTTGTTTTGGCCTCCTATCAGTTGTCTCTATTTGGGTTCAGTGACTTCCTTATAATGATACCAGTTGGGCAATATGCCTTTGAGCTCAGCTCTGAAAATTTCCCAACTACCCCCATCTTTTTTTTCCTCCTCTTATTTTTAGTCTCTACATGATTCATTTCAATCCACATCTCAAAAACCAAACAATGCCTTTTTCCATGTGTAAGTAGGTATGATGGCTAAGGGATTTTTGTAGAGGAATAGTCAACCAGGTCTGGAAAGCATCAAAGGGGAATTAACAATAGACTTTCTTTGTACCCCGAACTGCCAGTGTGACCAGGGTCTTTTCTCAGTAGATAGCCAGGTTGGCTACCAGCTTTTGATAAGGCAAGCATTTTGGAAAACTTCAATATAGAGACATCCTACAATTTTCTTCTGCTTTTTATTTTGTGGGTTTCAATTCACAGAGAGAGGAGAGTTCCCTCCCCTCAGCATTTTTGCTGTAGGAGAGACATTTTTCCCCCCTTTGGACTAAAAGCTTCTCTCCTCTTGCTAGCCAGTAACAACCCTTCTGTTCGTCCTTATGTCAAACCTTCACAACTGCACTAATAGTGATCTCTGACAATTAGAGAGCATTTCACGAGGCTAGTTCGAACTGACGTGTATTTCTGGGGTCTTCACATGTAAAAATGATTTCCACAATATAGTTTCTGGATTGAAAGACCAGGGAAAGAATAGGTTTCTATCACTGACATGCCCCACCGGAAGCTTTCATCCAAATTCCCTTGGCCTCAGAAGCCAGTTCTCTTTGTTTCCTCTTCTCTTAGTAGCTGGGTGAATTGCCAGGAGCCATTTTGTTTTTGTTGGGTCTTTGTGAAAGGAAAACCACAGGAAGGGCTGAGAGGATGCGTCATCTTCAGACACCCTCTTCCCAATCATAGCCAGGTGGAGCTATGGGAATGGCAGTGGAAGGGATGATAGTCAGGGGAGGGCCAAATTGGCTGCTCTTAAAACGGAAGTATCTAGGATGGCCCCATTAGGTAAATCCATTAAACTTTGAGTGAGATGTGAAGAAATTATATTGAGAAGGGCTGGTTCTTAGGAAGTTAAGGTACTCTCTCCAGCCCCCTCAGTCCATCCCACCCTTTTCCTAGCTCATCCTTAAAAGGCATACCTGGTATTGAGTCAGGATGGTATTGGAAAGCTTTCTGGGTTTGAACTCAAAGGACTTGGGTTTTAATTCTGGTTCTGGCAGGATTTATGACCTTGAGTAAGTCATACAACTAAGTCATATAACTTTTCCCGCCCTCAGTTTCTTCATCTACAAAATGGGAAGAGTAGTTCTAGCCGGTCTGTAAGATCCCTTCTAATTTTCTATCTTGAGCCTAGAAACCCATCAATATTGGGACTGTATCTGTGGCTTTGTACCTGTGTCTTACCTTTGCTTTGACAATTATAAGTACGCTTTTGTCATGTTTTGAGGCAGGTAGCCAGCCTATTGTCAATATGGAGTAAAGTCAGGTACTGGGCCAGAGGCAGATTCCAATAATGAAGCAATTAAGGGCAAGACAAATACTGAGTAAAGTAAGAATAAGCATAATGATTTTGTTTTCCTGTCTGTCTTTTTAGAGCTTTTGCTCCAAATAAAGAGACAGGCTTGGGCAGGATTTCTGATTTGCCTAATTATATTTGAGCATATTAGAGCAGATATTAATGATCACAATCGTTTGGGAATTTAGTTTGTCATCTCTCTGAATCAAATCTGAATATCATGTAATGGTTATCAGCCCTTAGCTGCCAATCCTTATCCCACCCTAAGAAAAAAAAACCCAGAGGCTTGGGCATACTTAGGGTTCTCTTGTAGCAGAATGATGTCACTGAATGTTGAGATCCAATCCATTTCTTGGTTACCAGTTAGGAATATTTATTAATGCATCTCTATATCTATCAAATATCTCTGTTTGTTCTATCGGTCTGTCTGTCTGTCTGTCTCTAATCTAGCTCTATTTCTCTCTCTTTTTCTCTGTCATCTGTTTCCTTATTCCTCTGTCTCTATCATTTATCTCTATCTCTCTAACTCTTTATCAGTTATCTATCTTTTTATCTAACTCTGTCTCTCTATCTGCCTCTTTATTTCTCTCCTTTTTCTATCATCTATTTATATCTATTTATTTTAGTGACTAGAATTATTTCTTCTAATTTTAACAGTCTATGATTGACTTTGGAAATTTTAAAAAAATTAGTCTTTGTTTTCTGATTAAAATTGAGAACTGACGGGCTCCTATGAGATTGATAGTTTTTAGCATTTGAAGGTAACTTAGGGGTTATTTTTTCTAACCCTTTCATTTTAAAGATAAGGAAATACGCTGAGGTCCAGAGCAGTTCAGTAATTTGTCCAGGGTCTCTCTGGTACTGTGCGACCTAGAAAAGTTGGAATTAGAAACTTCCTGAACAGACTTCTATTAATTACATGCCACTATTTTCTTAACCATGTTGGAGTGGAGCATTTCACAGACTCACAGAGGTGGAAGGGTTCCTCAGAGGCTGTGCATTCCAGTTTCTACCTGAACAAATGTCTCCTTGGCAACCTCACCAAAAAGTGGTAATTTTATGACTTTTAAAACTGATGCCTAAGAAAATTCAAATCAAAACAAAAAAAAATTCCAATACTTCTCAGGTAAAAATACCATGTAATCATGAGATGTTAGGGAAGAAGCAGAATTTGTCCTGTGGCTATCATTCAAACATATGTGTATATAAGAATGTATACACACAAATATATATGCACACACATATATACAGATACAGACATATATGTATTAAACACACCTATGTATATGTGTGTGTATTTCTCCCCTAGACATGTTTATTTTTAAATTGTATTGACAATCTAAATATAAACTTGAAAGTGATTTTTACACTGATAAAATTCAAATATCTGACTAGAGAGAACTGTATAGTGCTGTTTACATAAAGCCAGCAATTCATGATTCCAGATCAAGGCATTCTTATTTCCTTTGATTTAGCTTTTCTTGATGGCCCACCTTCATAGGCTATAAGCTCTCTGCTGGCAGGAATGCTATTCTTTTTCATCTTTTTCTTTCCTAGTGCCAGCACAATGCCTTACACAGAACATGTTTGATCAAAATCTGTCAAATTCAATTGAATAAAAGCATTCCTGTGAATTCATGGTTTGGTAAGCAGCATTGTTTCTTTGTACAAATTGCCTATGAGCAAAAGAATTAATTAGTCTTGAAGCAGTTAATCTTTCTTCGTCCCCATCCTCAATAATAATCATTTAATTGTGACAGGATAACAAAGGAAGTAATGAAAAGTCAAGCAAAAGAATTAACCTTATCCTCCTATTCACAAAAGGTTACAATCTCCAGTAGACTCCTACAACAGTGGGTCATGAAACAATTGCAAGGAGACCCCTTTTGTGGTGAGGAAGTATGGTACCGTGGTCAGAATACCTTTCACAAACCTGTCTCATGCAAACCTGCTGTACCATGCTACTAATCCACTCTGAGCTCTACAGACCTTCTACCCTGTGTCCAAAGCCGTTCTTAGCTAAGGTAGTTCATCTTCATAGGGAATGAGAATATGTGATAAGAAGAAAACTTGGGAAGAGGAAAAAAAGCATTTTTGAAAATTAAGAAAAACTACAACAACAACATATAACACCAGTGCTTGGTTCTTGCTCACATTAGCAGAACGGTACCCGGAAGATGACCAACTCTTTCCCCCTCAAGCTTTTGGAGGTAACCCCTGAGGAACTGGTGGTATTTCATTACTGTTGTTACTCATGAGCTCTTATCTGATTATCAGGCATCCAGTTAACAAATGGCTAATTTTTACCCAGGGATATGTAATATAGTAAGAAAATCTGGCACAGAAGCATCACCTCAAAAATTTTGGGACATGTGTTTGCATAAGTATATGTAGAGCACAATGGAGGGTGCTTAGGGCACATGTGTGTCAAATGGGGAGCAGACAGCTCTTGGTTGAATGGGATTCCTTTTCTCTCTTGTTTGAGTTTTCATAATGTTCTCCTGGAGTGTGTAGAGGTCTCTGCTGGGCTTTGAGTGTTAATCCCATGAGTCTAAGACTTCTGATGCTATACTTTTCTCTACCTTGAAAAGATGTATTCCCTGAGATTGTCTTTCTTCAGCATATCTAATCTGTCCTCTCTCAGATCTTACCTAAAAACATTACTGTTGACATCTCTCCCATAATAGGATCAGTTGGAAGAAAGGGGAGTTTGATACTCCTTCTGGACTCACTTTTCTCCTCTATGGGTCCCTGTGATGTTCTTTGATTATAGGTAAAAAGGTTTAAGTCCTCAAAGCACCTCCAGAGGCTGCTTTCCTGCTTCAAAACTTTCTTGATTCTATTAAGCCAAGGTGTATATTTGAACATTTTAACCAGTCCCAATATATGTCATCATCTGAGTTCATCCAACAGTTCAAAGCTCTTTACTCCTCCAACCTAGTTTACAACTTTGATTGATTGATTCAGTAGATGAATCTGGGAATTGTTCACACATAGTTATACTTTTAATTGATTGATTCCTTAGCTCAATAGAAGAGGTGTTTTCACCTAGTAAAAATAGAAGAACATTTTAATTAGGGTTAGGTACTTTAAATGAGTTCATTTGAAGTTATAATAACAAAGAGAACCAAGTTCATTCAGCCTTATGATCCTTAACATAAAGTAAGGAATGATACATGGAGACTTGTGCTCAGCCATGGAGTTCACACATACAGAGGAAATGTATCTCAGTTTCCAAGTCAAAGATTTTTCATAGAAGGTAGAATCCCCTGGATACTCTTCATTGAAAAAAGCATTGTACTGGCCCTATCAGGTCTAGAAGTAGTGCAGAGCCTTCTAAATGAAATCCATAATCACCCAAGAGAGGTTAACCTGGCTACCCATTCAGGAAAAAAAAATACATGAAAAAATACATGAAAAACGTATCCATGTATGCAGTTGGATAGGTAACTTCAATAACTCATTCATTAGCACTTAGAAATATACAAATATGTGTGTATCTTGAATAGTTGGTTCGAGAACTGAACAGAAAGAAGAAATCAAGTTAATTGCCTAAGGAAAAATAAAATAACCCTGAAGTTTTGGTTTTTGTTCCTAAACAAAGGCTCACCTTTTTAATTGTGATCATTATATTTCTGAAAATATTAGAACGCTGAAGTCTCTGAAGAACTGAAGTTGAGGATCACCCAAAGGAGGAGAGAAAGAATCATGGCGGACATAAGCAGGCTGCAACACAATACGTCATAGCCAGGGATCACGGCAATCTACCCTTTATTACACATACCTCTACAGATCTGTTTTCTCACTGTATCATAATTCCATGGAAACCCATTCAACTAGACTGGGTACAGCTTTTCTCATGTTTCCTTTTGGTCAGTTTCAGTCTGTTAAAGAATTGCATAGTGCTTCTTTATCAGCATTGGATAGAGTATTGGACAAGGAGTCAGGAAAACCCAAGTGCCTTAGACACTGGCTAAGTGTGTAACCCTGGGAAAGCCATTTAATTTCTCTCAGCTTCTCTTTCCTCACCTGGAAATGGGGACAATAGCTTGCATTTCATTTCTGAAGTTAAGATGTGTTGAGCACTTGGTAAAACTGCGTGCTTTATAAATTCCAGTAGCTGTTGCTGCTGCTACCCTTACTACTGTTGGTACTATTTTTACGGGCAAAAGACTCTCTGATTATAATAACCTATATTTGTTTTTATCCATCTATGGTTTATCCTGAACGATGGTACCTAAATGATATTTTCCAAAAGCCAGAGTTCAAATCCAGCCTCCAACGCTTCTAGCTGTGATACCATGGGCAAGTTACTTAACCTCTGTTTGCCTCAGTTTCCTCAGTAGTAAAATGGAGATAATAATAGTATTTAATTCCCAGAGAATGCTTATTCCATTTCCCCTTTCATTCCCTACACCAGAGACCTCACAACACAAGCAGCCTGTAATATTTTCCAGTGTGTCAGGGACCAGATTAATATATAATTGGGAAACGTCACAAAAACAATAAAAAACAGATGTTATATATGGTTTTCTAAGTAAACGTGAACCCTCAGGAATGTTTCTTTTTGTGGTCTATGTTTCTATTTGGTTTAATATCAGTTGTCTATTCTATTCAAGAAAGACTTCATATAAAAAGTGATGCTTGGAGGGGGGGTAGGTGGCGCAGTGAATAGAGCACTGGCCCTGGAGTCAGGAGTACCTGAGTTCAAATTCCACCTCAGACACTTAGCACACACACAAAAAAAACTAGCCGTGTGACCTTGGGCAAGTCACTTAACCCCAACTGCCCTCCAAAACAAACAAACAAACAAAAACAAACAAACAAAAAAAAGTGATGCTTGAACTGTATGAGGAAAAAGAGAGAGATTCTATAAAGTGAAAGTGAGGATAGAGTTCATGCCATCCATGTGAAGATAGCCAGTGTTAAGGCATCAAGATGAGAGAAGGATTGTTATGTGTGAGGAAAAAAAGTAATACCAGATTGGCTGGATCAGAGAATATAAGATAAGAGAATAATGTCCAATGAGGCTGGAAAATTCCAACCAATAACGTTGGAATATGATTTACAAGCTAAACAGAGGAGTATCTGTTTGTTCCTAGTGCCAACAGGAAACTTCTAGATTTGGTTGAGGAGGTGATTGATATGGCCAGATACATAGCTGAAGAAAATCATTTTGGACGTAGTGTGAAGGATGACCTGGATTGTGGAAAGACATGAGTCAGGGAGAACAATTTGGAGATCCTTGCAATAATGTAGGTAAGAGGTGATGAGGATGTGAACTGCAACGATAGTAGTTGTGTGAATCAAGAAGGGGACCGAAAAAGCAATGTGAGGGAGGGTGGAAAGCTGAAGATTATGCTGAGGCTACAAACCTGAGAGACAGTGTTGGCTCTTTCGATGATAAGAATAAGGAAGTTTGTATGAGGAGACTTTGTGTGCAAAAATCATGAGTTTAGTTTTGGACGTATTAGGCTTGAAATGTCTCTGGTGCATCCAATGTGAAATGTCCAATAGGTAGTTTGACACATGCTATTAAAGCTCAGGGGAGAGGCAGAAACTGGATATAGATATTTGTAAGTTATTTACATGGGAACTGAAGAGATTGCTGAGAGAAATTACAGAGAGAGAAGATAAGAAGGCCCAGGACAGAGTCTTAAGGAATGACCATCATTAGAGAAAGAGCCATATGAATGATGGAAAGACACAGAGAAGGAACAATCAGAAGACAAAAACCAGGACAAAATTGTGCCACAAAAACCTGGAAAATAATTACTAAATCATATTACCTTTTACAAATTATTTATTTATTTTTAGTTTGCAACATCCATTTCCATAAGATTTTGAGTTCCAAATTTTCTCTCCATCTTTCCCCTCCACCATCCATCCAGGATGATGTTTAATTTGATATAAGCTCTACATATACATTCATATTGAACCTATTTTCACATTAGTCGTGTTGTAAAGAAGAATTAGAACCAATGGGAGAAACCATGAGAAAGAAGAAACAAACAAAAAAAGGAAAAAAAAGAGAAAGCAAATAATATGCTTCAATCAGCGTTCAGATTCCATAGCTCTTTTTCTGCATGTGGATAACAAATAAATTATAGTCTTAGGGAATCATGCAAATACTTTTAGGGCCCTTGAATAGATAAGAATTCCAAAGGTTACTAGAGAAGTTTTGATCAGAGTCAATATCAGAATATAGTGTACTGTACTTGAAGTTAGGAAAACCTGGGTTCAAGTCCTACTTTAGTGACTAGGTGTGTGATCATGGACCAGTCACTTAACCTCCATGAGCTAATGCAGGTAAAGTGTTTTGGCTTTGCCAGTTTTAAAATGCCATATAAATGTCATTGATGATGATGGTGGGGATGATGACAATGGTAGTGGTATAAGATATTTTCATTAGAAACTGACTTTAGGGAATTGGCCTTTTATGTAAGATAATCATAAACAGTTCTTTGAATGGAGTGGGGCTGAACAAAACCCTAGTAACTTGAAAAAATTAATGAAGTTTTCAAAGAGTTTACCCTCTTCACTCCCTCTCCCCAGCCCCCACCAAAATAAAACTCCTAAAAACTGAAGTGGCATACTTACCAGGAGAAAATTAAGCATGGCAGTCAATCAGTACTGTAGTCAGACAGGGCCTTGGTGTGTATGGGGGTGAAGTAAGTAGTCTTGGGAAAATAGTGAATTTACATTTTCCTTTTATTTCCCAAATCATTCCTCTCTCACCTTTTCCTTGCAAGAGTCTATTGCTCTAGTCATGTGCTTGAATGACATTATTCCATGGTCCAAAGACAGGTAATGATTTGTGGGCAATTAGTTCAGGTGCAGTGTTGTGCCCACCTGACCTGTACTTTCCCAGGTACCAGAAGGGTCAGATTACCCAATTATTTCTGAGAGTAATTGCTGTGTTTCACTCCAGCTGAATTCTACCATTTGGTCCATTGTTTACCACCGAGATGAGTGAAGAATGAATTCAAGTTACAGTCTGACATTACAATGAGATTGCCAATAGAAATCAATGACTTGTCCCGTGACAAGTTAGGGTTTATGAGGCAGCCTAACAATGTCCTTAGATCTTCAGCCTAGCCCCATTGTACTGCCATTCGGCAGCATTAAGTAGTTTTAGTGTTATAAAGGGGTGTTGTCATAGCAAAGGTGAGTCTAATGGAGTTTATTAAAGCTGGGATCTGTGGTTCTGAGCCCTTATACAGAAGAGAAGGTTGTAAAGTGTCTCTTCTAATAAGAATAGGCTGGATTGTCTGCCGAGGTTGATATTTGTGTCCACATTTATTGACCTTAGAAAGGTAATATAGACAGAAGAGATAGAGGTCAAAGAGCTCACCTTTTCAGCAGCTGGAACCTAGATCTCCATGGAACTGGTAAAGGTTATACTCAGTATGTTGAAATATCTTTTTATCAACACTGTCCTCATCAGGACTCCTGCTTATATGTATGGAAGGGCTTAAATAAAAATCCAGGAAGGGAGGGGTGTGGGGAACCTAGCAGGAGTGACAGTGGAGAGAAGCATTGCTTCAGGGTAAAATTACAAAGGCTACCAGCCTTATTGGAAGCAAACAAAAACTACTCCCCCCATTTCTGTTTGATAATCAAAGCCCAATATTTGGTTTCATTTATATTGGGCAACATATATTCATGCTCGTTCAGCACATACACTAACTGCATACATGTGTGAAATGCGTTAATGTGTGCTTATGCACTAGGTGACACAGCAGATGGTGTTGGGCTTAAATGTCAGGAAAACCTGCATTCAAACCCTGACTCAGATACTTAGTAGCTGTGAGATCCTGATCGAGTTATTTAAATTCTCTCAACCTCAGCTTCCTCATCTGTAAAATGGGGATTAATATTACCTACCTACCTGACAGTGTTGTTGGGAGGATCAGATGAGAAACTGCACCTGAAGACCTTATGGAAGCCTGAAAACTGCCTACCAGGGGCGGCCTCAAGGCTTCAGGTTCCCTATCCCTGCTCTCTACTGACCTTAGCTAGTATGATCATCTGCTATTACATCTGAGTCTACCAAAGCAATTTCTTCCTCGTTTGGCTAATAAATCTGAAGGTGTTGTTCTTTTTATCCTACAAAAAGGATATCTGAAAATAAATAAAGAAGGATGTCCACCTAGAAAGCTTTTTTATATTTATGCCAGTTATTTATATTATTACCTGTAATATACATATACAATATAATTTACATATAAGAAAATATATTAAATATATACTAAAATATATTATACAGGCATACGAATACACATATTGTACATGCATTTACATATCCACATCCATGTTTTTATATGCCTACATATATACATATATGCATCCACACATATCTTCCCCCCAAACCCAAAGAGAGTGATTTATAATAAGTTTCAGGAACAATTTATTCTTGTGTCTCTGTGGATTAGTGAGGTGGTACTTGGAGCAGCTTGTTAAACAGAAGTGCCTGGCCCTTGCCCTCGCTCTGCTGTTTAATGATCCCCTTTTCATGTGCCACCTCTCTAATCTGCAGAGAGATAGGTACAAATTGTATCTATAATGTTATATTACTTAACAGTATAATGTATTATAAATCATAGAATTGCATCCCTACCTTGTAATTGGTGAGATGTGTTGCATGAGAGATCTCCTAATTCAATATAGAGTGGTTGCTCTTATGCATAACTACCTCTCTGGATCAAACCAATTCAGCCCAGAAGTGATGAGGAGAAAGTTAAAGCCTTTTTAATTAAAAAAAGCAAAAATATGACTTAGAATGGCTTTATAGGCCCCTGGATTCAAATGGCTGCTTAATAATCCTATACTTTCATGGATCCTCTTGTTCCCTTTCTCTCTTTCTGTATAGGCAGCAGCAATGGGCTACCTATGTGAGATGTGAACCTGGAAGTACAGGTGTAGGTATGTGTATTCAGTAACATTCATTGCTGATGTTTCCTATTCCATGTTGGATGTTTTCCTACCTTCACCACTGTCCCTATCATGGTTCATCTCACCACCTACAGTCTAATGAGATCCTCTGCCTCACTGACCTCTTTCTGATGCATTTTTCCCTTCTCTTTATGTCCTAACCCACTTTTGGATTCTTTGAAGGCATCCTATTAGTCCATATTCTCTTAAAATAGACATTTTTCTTCAGCTGCTTTGGTTGCACATAGTGTTTTAAAACAAACTACTACACCTATGTGCCTACTATGGTTATTCATTGTTTCTTGACCTTCTGACCTTCTCAAATGTTGTTAGTATGAAGGTTGTCACATCTCCATCCTTCAGGAATGGGTTAAGGATTAAGTAGGGAACCTAGACTGCTTGAAAACCAGTCATTGTAATGATATACACATAACAATAGCATAAAGGACGGGGAATGGTCATTCTAGGCTTCTCAATCAACGACATAATGTGGTACAGTAGAAAGAACATTGGTTTTGGAGTTAGGGAACCTTAGGTGTCATTACTATCTGTCACTTATTATCTGTGTGACCACAGACAAAATTTAAGGACTTAATTATTCATCTATAAAATGTAGGGATTAGATTTTCAGGCCCCTTCCAACTCTAAATAGGTGATCCTATAAGCTCGAAGAATTGTGTAGTCAACCTGACCACCAGAAATGCAAAAATCTTTTGTTTAAGAAACTTAAACAAAAAGCCCTGACCTGAATGTGAGTTATTTGATCGCCATATTTCTATGTTTCCATGTTCTTTTGAATTGTGAAGATGCCTAGAAATCAGAATGGTAGTACTGAAAGGGATCTTAGAAATTATCTGTTTCAATTATCCATCCCTTGCTTTACGGAACAGAAAATTTGCTGCTTTGACTGGGCTAAATGTATGGCTGCTAAATGGTAGTGCATAGAGTGGAGAATTTAGAGTGAGAAGACCTGGGTTAGAATTCTGCCTCTACTATTACTCTGCTGTTTTAGAAGAATCTGAAATGTCTTTATCCAATTATATATGAAATTTCATTATTTCATTCTACGCTATGACTTACAACCCCTTAACTTGGCTCTTCATCCTTTCTGTGATCTCCAATCCTTTCAACCCTAAATTTTTTTTCTTAGGCTATCATACTGCATGAGAGGCTATGTCCTCCTCTCTTCCCCATCTTGACCCCTTCTTGAACCATGTCTGCTTGAAACTGTCCTCCATTTCTAATATCATACAGCCTGTGTTTCTGTAGGATTTTCCAAGAAGTTCACTTTTGTTGTCTTTGGGTGGGGGCAGGGGGAGGGAATGGTGTTTAGCTGGACATTATCCTATACAAATGTCATATTCTACTTTCCCACAATTTTCAATCTGTTTTGGGCAGTTGAAGAGATTTCATTGCTATGACTTTTTGTCTCTTTTCCCAAGAACTTGGATTGTATTCCCCTCAAACATCTGACAATGATCAACAGACTTTTGGTCTGTAACAGGGTAGAGAATGATCATGTTTTTCTCTCCAGATTTCCTAAGCATCTTCATTCCAACTTTCTATAAATTACAAAGAGACCTTTGGACACTGGTCATTGGTTCTGTCCAACTGCAGTTAGGGAGAATTATCAAAAAGGCAGCTTTACAACTTGCATTTTCAACAGTAGTTTGGCTCGAGTTTGGGGGTCAACATCTTTGTTTTAGATTATATCTGGACTGTTTTTCGTGCACTCGATTTCACATCTTAATATAGAGAAACAATTCATTTGGTAAATAATCTATAATACAATTTCCAGAGATCACCCTGCTATTTCTCAACTGCCAGACATATTTTATATTTACTCTGCATGTAACCAAGGAAAGCAAGGTTGCAAAATGATGCCAGCTTATGCTTTTCAGTTTTGAGATGTCAATAGCCCTTGATTTTGTTGTTGTTGTTGTTAATTTCTGCAAGGTGAAAAAAGTGTCATGAAAACAAATTGCTTTTAAAAAAATCCCCATCATTATTCACACTGTATGCTTTTGAGAGTGCTGTCAATATATTTGCCATAGTTTTTGCAACCCATTTGAATGTCTGGTGTTTGGATCTTTACCCCACAGAATATAAAGCTCCTTTTTTATTTTATTCCCAGCTCTTTTCCTGTTCTCTTCCTTTCCTTGCATTTTCAGGTTGAATTTTTCACTATTGAGTTGTAACTTTGTCTAAAGACAGAAGTTCTGAATCTTTTTTGTGTGTTATAAATCACTTTTGAATGTCTGATAAAGGCAATGGGCCCCTTCTCAGAATGTTTTTTAAAAGTGTAACATTCATAGGATTACAAGGCAGGTCAGTTATATTGAAATAGTTATCAAACTATTTTTTTAAGTCCACAGATCTCAGGTTAAGAATTTGATGTAAGGCAAAAATCACTTCTCCATTTTAAGGAAGAAAGTGTGTATAATAGTGCATTTTTAAGGCATATAAGTTATGATGTGGGAGCTGATAAAGCTGCAAGAAATAAAGAGAAGACAAATACCAGTTCCTATCTTAGGGGAAACCTTTTTGGAAGGAGCTTCTTACATTTAAAAATGGAATTTTGTGTGCTGCAGACCGACAGCTTCATTGCCAAGTGTAAGTTTCATTGTTTTCACTGAGAACTGTCCTTCTCTTTTCATTGTAAGCCCACATGACAATATACAAAGAGCATCTCTCCTATGCAATGAATATCTCTTAACCTTTTACCTGGAAACTGAAGCTGTATACAAGTGAATATCACAAAGAGGGAACTCCAAGACGCACAGCACCAAAGCAAAGGGCTATGTTACAATTCACTGAGAAAAGAGCATTTTCACTAATCAGTACCCATGTCATACATTTGTAAAAATGACTGCCTGACAGGTGAAAAATCTATTTTTCTGACAGCCTGCATTTAGTCTTAAATCAATCCAATACAATAGTTTCTTTTCTTCTTTACACAAACTCGCCTTCACCTTTTGATAAACTGTCCCCCTGTGAGCCATAGAATGTTTCAGTTACATACCCTTTTCTGCATTGTGGCAATATTTTGAGGGAGATGTAAAGCAGATTCATTTGGTGGAATGTTTTTATATGCATATCAGTACAAAAATAGGATTTAATGATTTTTGAGGATTAAAGGCATGGCCAGAAACTTTGTAATATGCTATGAAATACTTGCAAGGAGTATTGCTCTCCCAACCCAGTGAGACCTCTCCAAGGTATGCTATTTTAACCTGGTGCACAGAACACAATAGCAATAAATCCTGAGGCAGATTAAGTAATTTCCCCACAGTAGTGTGTGTGTGTGTGTGTGTGTGTGTGTGTGTGTGTGCATGCTTATTGGAGTTTCAAATAACCCAGAATATGGATTAAAAGACTTGAAACATTTGGATATTCCAGACTGTATCCTCTCTGTAGGAAGAAAGTTGTTGGCAAGGTGGCACCATACTCTTTGACTTCTTGTAAAAGTTTAAACTCATGCCCTGCTGAGCTAAGTGAATGCTAATTAGACTGCTTCTCACAAATACATGCTGAATCCTTAACAAAAAATAGAAAAAAAAAACAACTAAGAGACCACTTTTGCATGTTAAAAATATGCTGAACCATTGATTGAGACAGAAACACACCGGCACTGTGTCCCTTACACATTGCTGAGTGCCAACGGGGACTTGCTTTACTTTTCTCTTTTTCCTTGGGAGACTTATTTGGTGTAGTAAAAGCCAGGCAAGAAAATCCGAGAATCCCGGGAGAGAGGCCTATGAAGCCCCAGGGGCCAGTGAGTCAACAAAATTCCCTGGATGCCTGATGTGTGACCAGGCACCAGGACTTGGACAGTTTACGTGGCTGTGCTCTGATACAAGAACCTTTCTTGAAGCAGTCTTTGTCCTTTGAGGGGTAAGGAAGCAGCATCATGCCAGTGACACCACCATTGCAGACTAAAGGCTACCTCTGAATCATGAAATAATAGAGGAGCAAGACCAGGGGAAACTTTTGATCAGGAGGTGAACAAGAACTTAGGAGAAAGGAATGAAAATCCATATGTTTCTTTGAGAGTAAGCATCTAATTAAAATAGAAGACCAAGTATACCCGTGACTGCTTTGCAGCCTTTCCACAAATGGGCATGCCTCTCATTAAGCACATTTTAAAAGGCATAAATTATGGGCCCAAGCCGAACAGCACTATTTGGGCCACTCATTATTCTGCTCTTATAAAGCAAAGAGCTGTGGGCAATAGTGTCATTACAGGGAGAGCACTTGGCAATATCCTGCTGACAGCACATTAAGAAAAATAAACAAGAGAAACACAGCTTATAATACCAAACCACAAGGAACCACAGCCATTGTCTATTTGCCAGATCAAGCATCAGTTTCATTCTAGGTCCAGTCAAGTCTAGAAAGGCACCATATGTCTCCTTGACCCAAACCATACAGGCAAGAGATAAAACCATGACTTCTTTAATCTCCCATTGGGTTCTGCCTCTCTAGACTTGAATAATTCTTTCTCCTCTAGAATCTTTCTTCTTCCTTCTCTTCCTAATAAGGTCCAGATTTCTATTTCCCTATTGTAGATTGCACTGATTTACTAAGGCAGTCAGAAATAATTCAGCTCTTCGCATAGGTTCAACCATGTTTAGAAATATAGAACCTTAGGGCTTTTAGGGATCTTAGCCATTATTGAGTCCAATCCCTTCATTTTTCAAATTAGGAAACTAAGGCAAACATACTCAGATGCATATTGGAGTGCAGGTACTAAAAAATATTGAAACCCTCACTTATTTTTCTTTTTTCTTTTTGGAGGGGGGAGAGCAGGGCAGTTGGGGTTAAGTGACTTGCCCAAGGTGACATGGCTAGTAAGTGTCAAGTGTCTGAGGCTGAATTTGAACTCAGGTCCTCCTGATTCCAGGCACCACCTAGCTAGTCCTTCCCGCACTCATTTCTAATGTGTTCAAAACTTGGGAATATGGTCTTTGAGAGAGTTTCCTTAGCCATTCTATCCTTGAGAGTACAAAAGTGTCCCAGATACCAATAGGATATAAGAAAAACAGCAGGTAGTCATGGGAGCCTGGAAGAGCCAGGTTCTAAAATGATGGTATCATACCAAATAGTTTTTAAAGATCGTTTCCCAAGAAGCCATTCAATTCAAGATGATATATTGGATGTTATGTGGCTTAAGGCAACTGAGTTCTATCTGTGGTTGTGTAATATGGGGCAAGTCAATCCTGGATACAGATCTCACTTCAAATACTCACTAGCTATGTGACTAATGGCAAGTAATATAACCTTTCTGAGCATCAATTTCCTTATATGAATAATGTGGATAATATTATCCCCATTACCTGAAAATGGTGGGAGACTGAAATATGATATAATGTATGCAATGTGCTTTGTAAAATTTGAAATATTATATAAATGATGATGATGATGATGATGATAATCTGAGGTGACTTCCAGCTCTAAAATACACCACAACTTTGCAAAGATGCATCTCTGCAGAAATGTCTTAGGAACACAGTATGTCTGTGAGATGGTCATTTTTGAGGCTTGACTTATATTGATAGCAAAATACTACTCAGCTAGCACTTCCTGGTCAAATAATGTAGTAGATATTTAGGGGTCCTACCTGTAGAATTTGCTCTGAAAAACATGGAGCTCAGTACCAGATACCAAATGATCAATGCTTTTCAATAGCAAGAATTAAGGACCATTGGTAATTTTGCAGGTCATCAGCTTATAGAGCCTTTGAAATTCTAGGCTTTGAGGTTTAAAATGTCTGATCCCCACCAGGAGCAGAAATGTAAAAATAACTAGGAGAAATATTGTTCTTGAAGTATTTGGGCCTAGTCAAAAATAGAAAAATCTCCCCCAAAACCCATTTTCACAGACTCTCCTAGCTAATTAAATCATAGTTTGAATGCAGTAGGCTAAAGATAGGAACTGGTCAATACTTCTCTCAACTAAGTTGAACCTTTTGAAGTTGAACCATCAATATTTATATGGTAACTGAGTCCTAGGTCTTTAATTTCCTTCCTAAATGAGAAAATGTTGTAATGTATTTCCATGTATCTACAGACTCCCTGTCCATGTGAGAAAGCAGCTCAGCTGAAATAGCTCTAATGGCAAAGTATGGCAGTGAGTCTGAGTATAAAATATGCAGAAAGGAGATTTCTGTTCTTATTCAAAATTTTTGGCTTTTCTGAAATATGAAAACTGCACATAACCTAGTGTTTAGAGGGAGTCAGTTTGGGGAGCCATAATGAAACCAGTGGACCGTGGACACAAAGTTTTCTCCCTGGCGGAACTTAGAAAAGATCAAAGCTCTTACCATGAAGAGAGGTCAGTCATATGCCAAGTATCAAGCCCCCACTTGCCTGCCATCTATGTGTCTTGTATACGCAAAGTTTGAGGTACCCTTCAGGAAGGGGCTTTGTTGGTCCTGCTCCTTGCCAATGCTTCCAGCTCTTGTCACTGTCTTTCCTAGTCTGGAAATGTAGTCAATGCTTCTTTTTTCTTTCCCTTTCCTCCTATACCTTTCGATCCCCTGCACTCCTCAGTTTTACTCTTTTATTATTTGTATGTATTTTCAACATATCCATTCTGGAGTGAGGTAGTGTTGGAATTTAAAAGTTTATGTCTAAAATTACTCTTCCAAATTTATCCCCCTATAGGAGAGGATTTTGTTCCTAGAAAAACTTCTAACATACAGTTCCTAGGAGAGGATATTACAACTGATTTGGAGACTGGGATGCTTTTAGAAGGGAAGAGAGTCATGAAAGAAAAATGATTTTGATCCAAGTCTGAAATTCAGACAAAGGATTAGTAGCATTGTTTGAGCAGACAGTGCATCAACTCGACTCTAGATTAGAAAGAAGAGCAAGCTTAACAACAAGCAGGAAACTACTTGAGGCACCAAATAAAACTAGGCCCACCTCTGCTTATTCAAATACCACCCACAACTTTCTGGGAGAAGAACATATGCAGAGCATATTTGAAAACATTATTAGGCATGCATAAAGTACAATATTAGTCAATTTTATATGCTCAGTTGCATGAAATCTGTGTGTTTAAAAAATATAATAATTTGCATTTCATGGCTTTTGATAACCTCAGGAGTGCACTTGAAATTCAGCACATGCCCACAGTACCTCCCAACTCACCCCATTTTTAACTGAAGACCAATGGTTTCTATTAAGGGATCAGGCAGGGACTCTGACAAGCCAGTCAATAACTATGTGAGGTTACTTCATTAATGCTATAATGGCTGATAGAGTGAGAGGCAAAAAACAGGTTCCTGACAGCAGCAAATGAAAATGATAGAGATTCCTGAAGGAATGCGCCTTTCCTTTGTCATTGTCTTTTGCTTGGCTTATTCAAAATGTGGCATTTATGT
>CM053595.1:237002883-237142796 GCA_028646575.1 Pseudocheirus occidentalis
TCTCTCTCTCTCTCTCTCTCTCTCTCTCTCTCTCTCTCTCTCTCTCTCCCCATCTCTACTTCTCTCTCTCTTTTTTTCTATAACCTCTGCTGTCAAGGCTTTGCAGGCTGAAGGGTTGCAGGCACTAGCTAAATAGCTTTTTTGCTGTAAACGGTGAAGGTGACGGGACAATGCATCATGAGTGCTGGCGGGGTCATATAGCAGAGTGGGTGGTGGAAGCCGATCCTGCGGCTAAAATGGTACAGGTCTCCATACAGACAAACCTCCCCACGTGCCCCCACCCTGTTCGCCCTCCTTAGCTGCTCTGCTTTAATCAGAACCTGAGCAAGAGTCCCCTAGGAAAACTAAAGAATTCCTGTGGAATCCAGACACTTGGAGATGGGTTTGTGAAAGGAAAAAAAACAAAAACAAAAAACAAACACTACTATGCAGGGAGTTCAGAAAGCTAGATTTCCTGCCTTGTTCGATCTTGTATTATGCCTTGGTAGTGCTAGACAGATGAAGGGAGAAGCTCCAGAGAGGGCTGTTTGTTTGCTGAAGGTTGGGATAGCTCTAGAGCTTTGGAGATGCTTTGATGAACCTAGTCCATCAAGTAGGAGATATGCAAAGGAACACCACTCACTTTGTCATGAGACCCCTCTAGTGTTTGTTATTTCACCACATTTGATGATACCAGTGACTTAAGTCTTGTTGAATAATGACAGCAGAAAATGGAGACTGACAGATCTCTTACCTCAAATAGAAGGGACCACACTGGGGACAGTGAGTGGGGTATATACGTGGTGATTTCTCTGTATGAGTTCTTTAAGATGGATCACATTTAATAGAAAGGGTACGTTTTCCCCAATAGTGGAAGCCCACATTGACTGTATAACAGAATATTAGTGCTATAGAATTTAACATCTTGTGAAACAATTGTTCAAGAAAATGGAGGCTAGCTACAGATTCGGAATTCAGGAATTCTTATTGTCCACTTGTATTTTGCTTTATTTGGTGCAAAAAAAGGCTGTATTTGTAATGACCCTTCCACCTGGCAAAGCATCAGGGACACTAGTTGATGTAAGGATATTAGTTGACTCTCTAAATGCATCTCTGTCCTCTGAATTCAAGGAAAAGTACCAATGCATGGGCATGACTTGAACGTTCATGACTTGGAATGACACCCCATAAAGACCAAGTGAATATAGTTGGAGACCAGTTGAGCTGAGTGGTTTTGGTTCACTGGGTTTCAGTTCTCTGGGGCTCATTTAATACTACCTGAGTGGCATGATCAGCATGTCTAGCCCTTACTATGTGGTTTGACTAGCTAAAGAACTCTGACTGAAGGAGCTTGCATTCTTACCCTAAAGATGCAATCTAACCTTAGACTTAAAGGGAAGGGACTAATAATTCTCTAATTTATTTGGTCACTGGAGATAGTGGGCTCTAATGATTGCAGATTTGCTTTGTCTCTATTACATGGTTTTATAATGAATGCAATCCAGATCACCCTAATAATTGCAAGGACTCCACTTTACATTGCGATCAGGCTGTGTAGTCCTACTATCTAGTGTCCTAACAATCTCTCCAAGGAATACCCTTAGGTCCCAGGGTCTTTTATGAATGCTAATCTGTACATCATAACAATCACCATCACAACTATAATAAATAATAAAACCTTATATTTCTTTTGTATTTTGTCTTTAAGTAACTTAGAACACATTTACAGATATTTTATGTGTCCTCACCTGTTCTTATGAGATAGTTCAGATCATAGATATTATACCTATTTGACAATTAATGAAGTTGAGACTTGAAGAGATTGTGTAACCAGAAGTTTAGAGGCTAGGCTGAGATTAGGTGCTTAGATAAATATATCTAATATGATGAGTGTAGAAATCCTGGGATTGGTAGCTGTCACCACCTGTTAACTTTGGAGAAGAATCCACCATTAGTCAACCAACTGCTCTTCACAGGGAAGGAGGTCAGCCTATCTGAACTGTCAAAGGACCCTGGAACAGAGAAAGGAGGCCGTATATACAAGGTAAGCCAAACCAATACCACTACCACCCTGACCACCATCTCCCCTAAGACCTTAATGTAGACAACCCAGGACTCTAATCCCAAGAGCCTTGGGAAAAACAATGCTTCCAGTCCAGTTCCAACAACCAATTTCTGGAATACAGCATCCCAGAGTGTGGAAATTTGTGCCAATGCTAAGCTACAACTACCAAAGACCCAGAAAATAAAGTTCTTGTCATCAAAGTCTTTATCAATGTAAATGGTTCAACATTGGGAAATTATATGATTCTATCAGTGGAAATGGCATTAAAGAAGAGGCATTATCATTGGCTTTCCTATTGTACCCTAAGGATCACAGGACTCTTTCATCTGATTTATAGTTAAAACCTAAGCTTTCATTTTTGTTGTCTTCCTCATTAAAATGTGAGTTACTTGAGGTAAGACACTGTCCAGTTTTTTTTCAGATGTTTCCCTACACTTAGCTCAGTGTTTTGCACATATTAAGTGTTTAATAAAATTTGTCCATTCATGCATATGCCTAAGGTCACAGAATCCCTTGATGACTTATCCTGACTTTTGGAATGCTAGAACAGAAACCTATATTTTTATAAAGGTATAATACCATCACCCAGTCCCTCTCCCCATACTGCCTCCAGCATAAGATAAACCTTTGCATCTCCATCTGGTCCAACCAATGTAGCTAATTCTCTATTGGTAAAGAAGCTCTTGGTTAATGGTTGTACTGTATGGCTCAATTATAAATGGTCCATCTCTTCATGCTGACATTGATGCACAATGCTGTATTTCACCAAACTCATCCAGCTTGCTAGGAGATGGACTTTGATAAATTCCATGTATTTTTCTAATTATTATTGATGTATTAAATGGGACCATCATGCATTTTAAGCATATGGGGGGCAATGTCATTTCCATCATTACTTCCTTGTAAAATACAGAGCGTATATCCGACTCCACAACAAAATGGATTTTGTCCTTCTAGAGATGTGTTTTCCTCTTTGAGAGATTTTAGCCAGTCTGTACAAATACATTTAGATCTTAAGTGATCATAGGATCACAGATTTAAAATTTAAGATTTAAAACTTAAAACTCCAAACACCTCATTTTATAGATGAGGACACCAAGAGTCCTTGAGCTTAAGTGATTTGGTCAAGGCTACATAACATGTAATTGAATCCATGTTTTTGGACTCTAATTCCAGCACCCTTTCTTCCAAGTTGCCTTAGATTGGGCTTAATGGAAAACAGTGAACTTATAAATAAACAATATCCAACACTTGTATTATATAGGCCATTAAAAAAAGAAAAACTTTTCAAGGCATTTTCAGGTATTATCTCTCTCTAAGATCAAGGCAATTTTGGGAGAAGAGTCAGATTCCATTATCATTTGAAAGAAGGGGAAACAAAGTCACAAAAGGGTTAGGTGACAATCTTAAGGTTCTACGAGGAGAAGCTTGAGACTGGAATCTAAGCTTATTCCACTACACTATGTTGCCCCTAAGGAAACTAAATATATGTTGCACATTCCTCAAATTTTGACAGATGGATTTTGACACTGGAATGTCTTGTTACTGATGCCAACCAGGGGTTCACAAGAATCCAGTCCACTGATTATTTTTTAGGGCCCCTGAGCTAAGAATTTTTTTTACATTTGAAAATTCAAAAAGATTTTATTTAGATGCAATAAAACTTCATTTAAATAATATAAAGTATTCTTAGTTCTCTCGTCATCTACCCTGCCATAGTTTGCTGACTTCTTATTCCAACCTTAATCAACACTCTTCTAGGTGGTCAGTGATCATACCTTAAACTAGTATCAGTGAACTTAAAAAAATTGATAACAATATTTCAACATAATCAACTTCCTTTGTTATCCCATGTACTTTATTTTATGCATTTAAAAATATTCTCAAAGGAGATTCAAATGCTTGACCAGGCTGAAAGTGATCCATGACATGTCAAAAGTTTAAGAACCCTTTTGTTAGACCAAGATTTTCCCTAAAACATCCTGGAGTCCTTTGCTGCTGACGGAAGAATATTTCTATTATAAACCAATAGAACCCTAGAAAATTCCAAAAACAAGTATATATTCTTGACCATCATTTCCTTTCCAATACTGTCTTATAATAAAATTGATTCATATACAAACATGTAATAGATCCATATAAATCAGTACAACTCAATATGCCAGTGTACTTTTTTTAACAAAATGACAAATGAGTCTTCATAGCATGCCTGTAATTTAAAGAATAGCTTATCATGATATTGATGAACTGTGTCAGTTGAGTGTTTGAAACACTTTCTTCAGTCATTCAACATTTTAAGACCCTGAACTACTTATGCCAATCCCCTCTGCCTAGCTTAGATAATACTGGTGGTCTTATTACTAAACAATACATAGATTTAGCAATAAATAACAAAGGATGTATCTGTACCCCTCAGAGTGAAGTGGGGTCTCTATAGTTCTAGAATGCAGTAAGTCACCAGATTTTCTTACCAGAACCATAAAAGTTGAGTACTTTTCTTAATCAAATTTATGGGAAAATCAATGCCAAATCTCCATTTAACTTGGTACTAGTAACTATGTGAAGCTGGGTGTCTGTTGTAATAGCAGCAGTAGGATGAACAACCAGATTCAGTCATCCTGATTTGACATGACTTGTTATAGGCACATCAACATGGAGTGTACTCAGAAATATGCATTTAAGAATTTTCTCAGTGTCCATATGACCAACTGGCAGAGCTATAACAAGGACATCACCATGAGGGAGGGAAGTGAGCATTGCTTGTGGTGGGAGTCAGAGTGCTTGTTCAGTGTCCTATGACACAATATGACAATTGCCATCCTCCCAAAGTCCTGTTAACGTGGATATCTTCTCCAAGAGAGCCATTGACCTCCACTGCAGAGCACAGGTGAGGATCCATTTTCTCAATACCTAAACTGTCCTTGTTGCCTACCTCTCATCCACACTTATACCCTTCTGTGTGGCCTTCTTATTGTTCATGCTTCTTTTTTCTACTTTACAATTTTCCCTCCTGGTTTCTCCATTAATGTCCATAATAGTCCCTGTGCTGAGGTTACCAGACTCTCTGAATTGCAAAAGTGCCCTAGAGGCCATCTGGTCTAAACAATACTTGAAAAAGAATTCCCCTTTGTTATAAATCTGAAAAGTGGTGAACTAGAATATTGTAAGACTTCCACAGTGGGGAACCTCATTACCTCCTAATAGCAGTCCATACCACTTTAGCATAACTTTAGCACTTTAGGGAAGTTTTTATTTTCTTCTTTTTTTGGTGCTTAAATCTCCTCTATAGAGTATTCATGCATTACTCTTGTCATTCCCTCTAAGGCAGAGCAGAGAAAATAAACAAGTGGTACAGTGGTTGTGTTTGTCCTTCGTTCTCAAAGTGGACCATGGCATCAGGGAAATGATGACATGACTTACAGTTGACTTTGATTTGAGTGAGGGAAGGCTATGCAAGGTCACCAGCCTCACTTTCTCCTCCAGAGCCATCTGGATCCAGTGACCAGATATTCATCAGGATGACTGGAGATGACCCAGGATGCAATGGGAAACCTTGGCCCTTTTAGGCTAAGGCTTTTTCAGGTTCTCACTTAGAGTGAGGTAGCACCCATTCAGTGAATAGGCCTTCTTAAGAAGTGAGTCAAGGGATGGCCCCTTTAGTTAGAAAACAAAAAAAGAAAAACAAATTAAGCTGGGAGGGGAAGACCCTCAGGGTTGCTGTTCCAAAGAGAAACAATTAATATGTCAGTTCACTCTAAGCCAGGAGGGTCCAAACAATAGGTATTAAGTGGAGCTTGGGTTATAGTGTGGTCCAATCCATGAGTGTCAGAGTGAATGGTTTACTGACTAGATTTCTTCCTTCCTTCCTTCCTTCCTTCCTTCCTTCCTTCCTTCCTTCCTTCCTTCTTTCCTTCCTTCCTTCCTTCCTTTCTTCCTTCCTTCCTTCCTTCCTTCCTTCCTTCCTTCCTCCCAGTAGATCACTAGAGTTGAAATGTGTATGCTCTGAATTCAAATATTACCTCAGATACTTCCCAATTCTATAACCCTGAGCAAGTCATTTAAGATTTTGAGTCATCAGTTTCCCCGTCTCAAAAATGAGGAGGTTGTGCCTGATTTCTTCTCTAAGGTCTTCTTCCTGCTTTAAATCCATGACCCTATTCCCTGATCCCTTTTCCAACAAGTAGTCCTCCAAATTGTTGAAGACAGGGGACAGACATATTGGTTCCATCTCTTACCTTCTATGTGGACCTGAGCAAATTGCTTTATTTCTCTGAATTTCTGTAGAAACAATACACTCTGGTGTTATAGAAAGAATGCTGAATTTAGGGTTAGAGGACATGAGTTGGAAGACAGCTCTCCCCTTTGATAGCTAAGAGGCAGCTAAGTAACACAATGGATAGAAGTGCTGAGCCTAGAATCAGGAAGATCTTTGTTCACATATGACCTCTGATACTTACTAACTACATAAGTTAACCTCTGGCTACCTCAGTTTCCTCAAGTACAAAATGAAGATAATAATGGTGCCTATCTTGTGGAGTACCTATATTTGGCATAGTGCCTGGCACAGAGTAGATGCTTAAGAAATGTTTGATTTTTTCTTGCTATATGACTTTGGGATGGTCACCTGGCCTCTTCTACCAATTGTTTTGAACCTAGATTAAAACAACAACAATAACTTTTTGTTCATGGATTCATCACTGGCTTGACCACATCTAACAATCCTATACCAGGCTTGTTGATGCCATATAGTAATGGCCATATTGTGCTTCCCACAGCCTCAATGAAAAGTTGTGGTTTTCCCGAAAAGCTGCCTAAACATGGGCTCATTTAGAATATAGTCTTTATATTTAGTCAATTTATTTTATAAATAAGATTGCTAGCTCCTCACTCCCCACTGGGGGGGAAGGAGGAAGCAAAACTATTTGAGACAAACACATTTTGTCCTGAAAGATCCCGTCTGTCATGCCAACAGTCTCATTGGCTGTGATTTGTATATTAAGAAGATTTTAATTGCCCAGGTAAGTGCCTGCACCTGCTAAGACATTGTATATTAGAGCACTTTGTTCTAATCTTTTACAATACAGGGCACACTTCACCCATAAAATTATTCTCTACACAATTATCACTCAGTTTTGCTGAGGTAGAAAGTGCAACTTAACACTTTGGGTTTTTGCTCATTATTATTAAAATCATGGAAATTAGGATCATTAGGTAGCAGTTGTGTAGTTAACTACTGAATCACCCTGTAGTTCCTATTCCTCCACATTCCCAGCAGCCACAGTCAGTCACTGGTTTATGCTTGATTGTTTTCCATTCAAATTGTGATCCCACCCCCAGGGTGTTTTTCTATCCTCCACTGTTGTATGGGATGGATTTCATGCCCCCTCTCCCCCCTTGTATCAGTCCTAGGCAAAAACTTCTGTTAAGGGAGAGATGCATGGCAGGATATGTTTCGATTTTTTGAACGACAGAAGAAAAAAGGCTTTTACCTCATTCCAAGTCCTGGTCACCAGGTGCCATGTTGCCTGTGACGGTAATGATGATGCCAATGAACGTAAAGTTGATGATGATGATGATGGTGATGATGATGAAGATCACTGCAGTACTGTAGCATGAATCCACAGAATACCCAATCTGATGATCTTGAGCTCACCAAGCAATTTGTCCTTGTTTCATATATTCACTTTTTGGGAAGTGATTACTCATTGGTAACCGATCAGTTGGGTTGCCTGGCCGGTCTTAGGTGCTTAATAAAAGCTTGTGAAATTTAGTTGGCTAGCTGGCCCTCGGTAATGCTTGACAAAACTGCAAACCTATTAGACCTTCTTAGAGTAACACTGGGTGTGTTTATTTTGCTCAGTTTCTACCATGAGGTACTCGGGGAGTCACTCAGTGAGCATTTGTTAAGTGCTTACTAGATGTGAGGCAAAGCTTGGTGAAGAGAAAGCACGTGGTGTAATTGATAGAACGCTGCTCTTGGAGTCAGGAAGATGTAGGTTTGAATCTTGCTTTGCATTATAGGGCAACCTTACTGAAGTCAATTAAACTTGTTGAGCCCCATTTTGTAAAATGTGGGGGCTGGTCTTGGTAAGCATTAAATCTATCATCCTGTGATTCCTTTTCACTGCTCTCCCTCCCTCCAATCACCCATACTGCTTTGAAGAAGGGATCAGTAACAGGGTATGGATTCATCTGATGACCAGTTACAAAGACACTGACTAGGTATGAGCACCAAGCCTTGGACAAAACTGTCACACGGGTGGAGGGAGTGTCTTTGGCATCCTCTAGCTCTCTGTAATCATATTGCTGCTCAATTCTGATGCCCTTCTCCTCCTTAAGTACTAGAGGCCCATCTATTATCTCTTGGCTGCTTGGTTCTCAAATCGTGGCATCTCACTACACCTCCATATCGTTGCTAAAACCACCACTATCACTGCCACTACAGCTGACATTTTCAGTGTCCTTTTGTTTGCAATATACTTTACATGCATTGTTTCTTATGTTAGGAGATAATGGATGAGATACATTGTCTCATGCCCACTAATCAGATGTTTTTTTCTCCCATCTGTTGAACAAAAGGCATCTGTTTTCCCACTATCTATGTGACTTTGGTCAAGTCACATAACCTCCTTAAGCCTCAGGTTTCTCATCTATAAAATGAGGGGTTTCACTAAACATCCTCTGGGATCTGTTCTAGTTGTAGAGCTATGATTCTATCCCTTTTGTCTGGGAAAGTGATGAATTAATATCTGCTTATATCTATTATTGGCTGAATACCTCACTCCTCTCAATTAGCATACTTCTTTTTTACTCACTTCATAGAATTTTACTTTCCCAATTACATGTAAAAATAGTTTTAAACATTTACTTTTTAAGATTTTTAGTTCTATTTTTTCTCCCTCTCAAAGACAAGCAAGAACTCACATATAAGCTATACATGTACAGTTATATTAAGCAATATTTTAGCAATATTGCAAATGAAGAACCAGGGAAAAACCATGAGAAAGAAAAAAAAAAGAGAAAAAATGGTATGCTTCAATCTGCATTCAGACTCCATAGTTCTTTCTTGGGATGTGGATAGCATTTTCCATCATGAGTTTTTCAGAATTGTCTTAGATCATTGTATTTCTGAGAAGAGCTGAGTCTATCAAACTTGGTCATTGTTCAGTGTTGCTGTTACTATGTACAATGTTCTGGTTCTGCTCGCTTCACTCAGCATTAGTTCATGTAAGTCTTTTCAGGTTTTTCTGAAATCTACCTGCTTGTCATGTCTTATGGCACAATAGTATTCCATTGCATTCATTGCCCACAACTTATTCAGCCATTCCCCAATTGATGGGCATCTCCTCAATTTCCAATTCTTTCAAGTAGCATATTTCTATCCTAATAGGGGTCCTCTGGTTACAAAACCTTAACACAGAGGAGTGACTCTGTCATGATGATTTGGGAATGGCATAGCAGGCTGAGAATAGAGGCATTTTTGGTTTGATGAGGCTTTTGGAGTCCCACTCCTTATACTATCTTCAAACTTTTACTTATGTCAGATGATTATTGGTTAACTGGCAGATTTTCACTATGCCCTTTAATTATTTGCTCAGGTAGGGAGGCAAGGAATAAGTTACTATATTTCACAATATACTATATTTCTATATAGTACCTACTATGTGCCAGTTACACAATGTGCAAAATACTTCTAACAAAAAGTGCCACATTTGACTTTTACTTCATGAGGGTACATGCTATTGTTACAGTTGAAGAAATAGAAGTGACTTGCCCAAGATCATTCAGCTACTAAACATCTGAAGTCAAATTTGAACTCAGGTCTTTCTAACTCCAAGTCCAGTGCATCACCAGCTGCCTCAACATTATCCTCTAAGCCCATGGTCAAGTACTGCCAAGTACATGGTCAAGTACTTGGTCAAGTACATGGTTAAGACTGCCACAGGTTCCTCCCCATGGCTCCTACATGGAGCTAACCCTGATGAGTAGGGACTGCTAAAAAAAATGAATATAATGAATATAATGAAAGATATGAAAAGATGTGGTTTCTAACCTCCCAGGCTTTTAGTTCATTTGTGGAAGGAATAGAATAATGTGGAAAATTCCATTGGTGGGAAGCAGTTGATATTAATCTTTGTATGTTTCTTAGGTTCATGTTTTTATTTTTCCCATTCATTTGTATTTCTCAGCATTGGCTGATTCCAGAACCACTTCAAGATACTTAATGCTTGACAATACGTTAGCGTGAATATTGCATTTGTAGCTGTAATAATGTAGTTCAGGTTACAAGTTGAGTAACCTTGTGTTGAATGCCTAAAGAAGTTTTCCAGCTTGATATTTCCTACTCCCTGAGAACAGACCACCAGGTTTAGGGAAGTTGCTTCTCTACTCCCAATTCCTTTTCTCAAATAACCCAGATGAGTGCATCTTCAACAGTTTTGATGGAATTACAGGGGTAAAAGCAAAGAGGAGAAACCATTTCCTCCATCCACCACAAGCAGAATTCAGCACAAATGAACAAACATTTGTGGAGAACATGCGATGTGCCTAGCACTGTGTTACGCATTGGGTTAGGGTAAGAAGTGTCGGAAAAACAGTTCTTTAGAACTCTTCATTTCTTGTCAAGGTTGTGGTATATAGCCTTGGAACTGACTGAGGAAAAAACCACTGAAGATAAAGTCAGGAAGAATTAGGTTTGAATCCTGCCGTCTGACATTTATCATCTTGGTGATCATGGGCAAGTCATTTTAAACTTTCTCTGCCTCAGTTTCCCTATCTGTAGCCCATGCTCCCCAGGGTTTTTATGAGGATCAAGTTGAGAAAATGTAGGCAAGGAGCTTTGCAAATCTTAGGTTACACAAATTCTGGTTATTATTACTATTACAAACAGATCATGTATGAAAAGAAACAGACAATAATGAAAAGTAAGATATAATCAATTATATGGTTGTATGCTATGGACTCTAAACTAGTCTTTGAAAGAGGAGAAAGGAAAATTTTAAGCTAATCGTCACCTTCAAGAAAAAGTCCTATTAATCTCACACACAATCCACAACCTCCTTGCCCACTATAATATATAATTTAAAGTTAAAAAATATTTCTTATTGTTCTCGTGTCATTCTTAATTGTCAATATCTCATTATCCCAGTTAGATTATAAACTCCTCAAGGGCAGACCATGTCTTTTATTTCTTAAATTTATCCATTTCTCTCCACCTGGCTGCCCCACCCCATTTCCACAGCTACAAGAATGTGTTTGTTAATTGCATTTTTTTACCCTGATTATCCACTCAACTGTCTCCATTCCCTAAACTTTTAGAGTTTCTTCCACACTGGAATTGCTTCTGTGTCATGAGGAAGGGTTTTTTCCCCTTTATTTTGTGTTATTAACTCATCCTGACTGCAGAGGTATTTGTTTCTCTTCCAATGAAGACAAGTTGCTTTTTGAAATTGTGATGAAATTGACAGCAATTTTTCAGTTTGCTTGTGTGGTCTTTGAACACAGTATGGCATGGCAGAACAGAATTGGGGATAAGGAAGATGATGGATGGCTAAAGATGGGACAAGCATTAGGAAATTTGTTGTTTCAGTAAGAGTTTTCCAGGCCTGGAAGGCATCCAACATGGTTTCCTCAAATGTGTCCTGGGTCCACTGTGTGGGACACAGTAATATTGCTACTTCAGAGTTTCCTGACACCTGTTTCTCCATTATGGAGAAACACATGGAGAATGCTGGACCAGTCAGCTCTGTTTTGTCTCTCTGTCACTTAACTACTCCCATTTTTACCCTCAAAAGTAAATGACTCCTTAGCAAACAGGGAGACTCCCCATGAATAGGGTTCAAAAGAGCAGAAAGAGTTTATAGAATTGGACCATTGGAGTAATAGAATATTGAATGTACCTCCTTTAGCAGAAGGACGGTTTTATTCACTGTTCTTTCTATCCCTTGCACCCAATATAGTACTAACACATAGTGGGCACTTAAATTCTTTTTTCAAGTGAATTGAAACATATAGTTAATAGAAAATACAAGTCCTTTTGACTTTCAGGAAAGAATAATATCATACTTAATTTCATAATTGCATCTAATTAAAGGTACTCTAGGTAAAATGCGGGGGTTGGTCTAAATGCAGGGGTTGGTCTAAATGACCTACGGGGTCTTTGGATACTAGGTGTGATCCCATAGCTTATCACACTATCTCTCCCTCCTAGAACTCTCCATGGAAGCCAAATCTGGTTGCTAAGGAAAGGGAGCCTTGGTCTGGAGTACAGTGGTAGGCACCCACTGAGAGCTAAGTAAATATTAATTGAATTGAATTGAATTGAGGAGTCTACCAGAGGATTTAGATGTGTTCTAGGAAAAGTATATTTAGCCTTTCACCACCTTCTTTCCTTGGAAAATAGGAAGTAAATAGTAATAGCCAGTGATATGAACTTTTACTTGCTTCTGCACTATGCAGGAAACTGGTCAATATTTTTACTTTGTGCCCCAAAGCCTTGCAATCTCTGTACCCTTGAACTGTGCTTTATTTAATGGGAATCAGGAACTATTTTATCTCTCTAGCTATCTATTTATAAATATGTATCAATATCTATAGCTATAGCTATATATTTATCTTTAGATATAGTTTAGCTCTAGTTATAAATATAGTTATAATATAGTTATAAATATAATTAGTTATAAATATAGGTATAGTTATAAATAGTTTAGCAAACAGGATATCTATAGTTATCTTTAGATCTTAATCTGTATCTATATTTATATCTATTTCTTTATCTCTCTCTCTCTATCTAAATATACTTTATTTCTTTTCTCTGACTATATATGAAAACACCTGTCTACATTTGGTCCATATGGGAGCTTCCCTTCCCAAGATATATTTGTCTCCCTTTATCAACCTTTCTGTCCACAGAACAAAAATTATACTGTAGAGAGAAAGACACTGTGGCATTGTATAGATTTAAGACAGAGTTAACAAAAACAACAAGGTCATAGTAGTCTTTCCTGTGTTGCAACTATCCACCTATGTTACATGAGAAGGCCCCAAGGTAAAGCCAAGTCCCCAAAAGAGGTTTCTTTATTACCACACTGCTCCACCCTCGGAAGCATATTGCTTCAATTAGAATAATGATACACATTTTGTGTTGTTAAAGAATGAAGCAGTCTTTTCCTTTATTTTCTTTGGTCAATACTTCCTTTTTTTTCCCTGGGGAGACTAAAACAAACATACAAATAAAAAACATTCCCTGTGTGAAAAAGGAAAAAAAATACTAGGCTGCCTCTCCAATTTATTATCTTCCTTTGGTCAGCAAAACCCTAAGATTTTGAAGGAAGAATAAGAGAGAGAAGGAGGCACATTAGAAAAGAAGGACCCCATTAATGACCTTTTTGAGCCTCCTCCAGATTACCTATTGAAATGTGGACCCTTGTTGATTTTCTGACTGTTTCACCTCCATATGCACTCCAGTCAACAGACTGGTTAAGATTTCTGTGCCAAAAAAGAACACCTGAACGATAAAGGAAAGGGAGCTGGGAAATGCAGACATTTGTAGCTGCAACAATGACTAGTGGTACTGTATAGCAGATGCCTAGAAAGGTCAACAAGACCGCTCCTGGGTGTCAAAAGAGAAATTGCATTTTGTAATCATGGGGCAGGCAGGCAGGCAGGCAGGCAGAATCTTAAGGGGAGTTAGTATTAGACATTGCTGACTGGGGAACTCACTCAGTCCCCAAGGAAGAAAGGTGACAGACCCAAAACATATGTTCAACACTTGCCCTGAGGAGTGGGCTGCCATCCAAGAGCACTTAAGTCTGACAAACACTAAGAATGGTGTTCAATGCCCTTTCACATGTGTGAGGCTGGTGAGCAAAGGGAGGGGGTGGTTTAAGAGGCATGCATTCTAGTGAGCTTTTCAAGCTTGTACCTTCCAAATCTGGCTTTATTGTGTAGGCAGAGCTAAAGTTAGGTGCCTCTGATTGCCCATCCCATGGGCATATGGGGCCATGTGCCGAGGGTTTAGAGGGGAAGAGAAAATTATCTTGAACTAAATCAGTTGGGGAGTGCCCCCATCTGGCCTAAGTTGATGGCCTCAAGGGATACATTTGGTCAAAGACTGGTGAGAAAATACACAGGTAGATGAGATGTTTCAGATACCTCTGGTGCAAGGTGAAGGCTTGCTTTGGAGAGGTTGGGTAGGCCAGGCTTTCAGAACAGCCTTGTTTGTTTCATCAACCTAGTTTTCTGGCTACATATTCTTTAAAAAACAAACACAAAAACAACAAAAAAAACTTTTGTTTTGATACATCAATTACTTCCCCAAACCCTCCTCCCCCGCCCATAGTCGTTCCCTTTAAAAAGAATATTAAGAAAAATAGATTAATAGGAATTATGACCAACAATATATTACCTTTTGTCTTTCTAGCTTTCCATTTGAACATAGAACAGAAGGCTATGTACTTTAACTTTGTTAATTAGGAAGTAAAATTGTCCTTTGTAATTGACCTGAGAGTTTTTTATTTTCTTTTAGAGCTCTTTTAATTTAGAGTGTCCTTATTTTGTCAAGAGGCAATGTTGGTCGGTGGATAAAGAACCTGCCTCAGAGTCAGGAAGCTTTAGACTCTTGTCTAGCCTCTGACACATAGTGGTCATGTGGGCAAAACATTTAACCTCTCAGACTCCTGGACAACTCTATAAGACCTGCATTGGCAGAAAGGGTTTTTTTTTTAGCATGAATTCCCTTCACCAGTGAAATTGAAAATCTGTTTATCCCATATCCCCAGAAAAAAAGAAGTCATGTGTGAGGTGATTTTGCTTCCTTCATTCTATATCAGTTCATGTAGTTCTTTCTGTGTTTCTCTCAGTTCCTCATATTTATAATTCCTTGGTTGAGAGGCAACATGGCTTAGTGAATAGAGAACCAGTCTTGCAAGTTGAAAGACCTAAGTTCAAATCCCACATATGACATATACAGGCAACATGACTTTGGGCAATCCATTTGACCTCTCCATTTTTAGTCAATTTTCTAAGATTATAAGTTGCAGAGAAAGTTGCGACCTGTATTCTATTTGAGAATTTCCTTATCTGGGATTTACTTATATGTATGAAATCACTTGTCTGTTCCCTTATGTTCTTTTATGATTGAATAATATTCCATGACATCTATATACCACATTTTATTTAGCTATTTCCCCATTGTTGAGCATGTAGTTTGTTTCCAACTTTTTGCTATTATAAATACCCAAAATAACTGCTATAAATATTTTTGCACATGTGGTTCTTTTTTTCCTGTCACTGACCTCACTGAAAGTTTAAAATTTAGCATGATTCCTAGATCAAAAGGTATAAACAACTGGGCAAGTTTTCATGGATAATGCCAAATCATTTTGCAGAATGGTTTTACTAATTCACAGCTTCATCAACAATATATGGTTCTGCATATTCTTGGTCAAGGAGCATTACACATATATATTTGTGTAATGTACATATATATATATGTGAACGTATGTATATATGTGCGTAATTGTGTATATGTATGTATATAAGTGTATATACTATGTGTGTATGTGTGTGTATATACATATATATAGTTGTAAAAGCATACTTATGATTGGCATGCTTTTTAAGCAACATAGGAAGTAGTTGTGCTACATTTTTGTGTAGTATGCTTTTATATGAGTCAGTGTCATTTAGTGGATTAAAGACTAGTCTCAGAATCTCGAACTGATTTCTGGCATTTCTCTTATAAAAACTGACTGTGTGATCCTGGGCAAGTCACTTAACTTTTCAGTGTCGAAGACAAATCTCTACTACTAAGAGATGCAGAGAATGTGTCAAACTGTCATAGTGGCAGGAATTTCCTCAGCAGGAGTTCCTCATTCCTTAATTCTAAATGTTCAAATTATTCAAGACTTTATAGTATCACATAGGAGTTGCTGTGGGCATCAAAGATTACTGTATCATACTGTAAAATAGATAAGGACTTTAAAAAGTATATGAGGTTTAATTTAATATATACTAAGTTCACAAGAAACTTTGGAAGACACACTTTGCCTCACCATCAATGAATATTTGTTAAACAAATTCAGGATATCAGTTAATTTATCCATCATTGCCTTTCTTTCTTAAAAATAAAGTTTTTTGGGGGGGATCTCATTTGTAAGTTGTTTGCTTGAATTTTATGTAAGCGGTAGTTTAGTGTGCCACAAGTAAAGTCCATTTTCTAATTTTCTATGGAGATTTGGGAGAATTCTCAGTGACCTCCAAGAATTATGCATACAAGACAAAGAAAGACAATTAGCATTATTACTGGTAGAATCAATTATGCAGTTGTGGTTTATCTCATCATTATCCTGAAATATTGACCAATATCCTTGAGTGGAATGGGGGCATCCAGAAAAGGTTCATTTAGATGTGTCAGGTTGTTTAGGCTTGATCATCCAGTGAGAATTGTTCTGATGATGCACATAACTTCCAAGGTCAGAGACAGAATATGTTCTCTGTAGCGTTCTAAAGCAGTGAAATCTTGTCGAAGTTCTAAATGGAATGCAACTGAAGGGAACCAAAGTTGCTTTCTGGGAAGCCACATCAAATCTCTCCAGACCAAATAGTATCATTCAGAGCCTTTAGATAGACTGAGTATTTGAAATGCTGAAATAGCCTTGACTGAGAAAAAAGTCATAGGATCACAGATTTAGAGCTGGAAGCGACTACAGAGTCCATAAAATCCAACACCTGCATTTTTCACAGTAGCAAACTGAGGCTAAGAAACACTAGGGGACTTGCCCACAGTCACACAGCTTAAGTGCATGGTAAACATGAATAGAAGCAAATGCTTGTGTCCTAAAGTAAAACATCAGCCTTGTGAACTGCCTGTGAACCTGACAGTATTTTGTACTTTCTCTTCTCTCTGGAATCTTTTCTGGGCTTGTTTGGGGTGATAGGGTTGGAGGACTGACAGATATGGGAAGGAGGCCAGGGAATCTCTTCCCATTCATTGGAATCCTCACTACACTTTTTGTCTTTGTTTCTCATCATGTTCTTGTTCACTCATTTCCTTAAGCACATCATGGCTGCTCATCTTCTTGCTAAATGGCAGAGTGACCAAGAGCTATGGAAGCTCTGTTCTTATCAAGTCACAGACTGGGGCCAAGTAAAGAGAGTCAAGTGGAGGTGAATGCCTCAAAAGTCTAAATTTGCTGCATGTGAACTAACTGAGAGGAGAAGAAAACAAGACCTTTAGAAAACTGAGCTTAACAGCTTTTGACATGTGGAAGGCATTCAGAATGAAAATCAAATATGTGTCAACACTCTTTGAGCCCCCGAGTCCTCAAGATGTTCAGAGGATTCTAATTCCCCCTTCTTCCCAGATTCCAATAAGGGAGCCATTTAGATACAAAGGATAGAATCCATTATAGGAACTTCCCAGGTCCTGGGGGTGATAACTCTAGAAATCACTCAATGATCCTACCTTGTGCATCTTCTTCCCATGTTTGGATTACATTTTGATGCACCAATATATCAATGGAGTTTATCAAATGAGTCTTATCATTTCACTAAACTGGCTCTGTGTTTGTGTGTGGGTGCGTGCGTGTGTGTATGTGTATGTGTGTATAGTCTTATTCATAGGAGCTGCTTTGAAACTCATAAAACTATCTTTCTATATTATTTATATATTTAATTATTCACTTGAATAAAAAAGAAAACTACTATTCTTTGCTCAACATTTTCTCCATTATTTAAGCACAGTAAAATACAGCCCTGGATGAAGATCAGAAGACCTCCTTACCAAGAATGACATGAGTATTCTTGTCATTCTGGGTTTTTTTTTATTGTTGTTGTTTAGGTTTTTTTTTTTTGTTCTTGTTTTTCCTATTCAGGAGGGCCATAGACAGTAAAATCACAATAACAATTGAGCTTTTCTTTCACTCTTGAAATGATCTATGCTATACCTTCTGTGGTGTGTGTGTGTGTGTGTGTGTAAGTAAATCTGCTCTTTCCCTCTTGTAAATTCTTACTTGTCCACTGTTTTCACACCTTACAAACTCTTTCATCCTAAAGGGTAAATGATCTGTATAGCTAATACTGAGAAGTTATAGCTCATCTTCATAAGACCCAAGATGTAGATAGATCCATTCTTTGAACATGTTGATGCATTACCAACTCAGTAATTTTCAAATCTTAGGAATATGCATGTGGAAGTGGTAAGAAGTCATTACCCCCTAAAGGCATACTGACAGACTGACATGCAGAGTGGTAGTCCAATGTCACTTGAAGAATTTTATGGCAGGATCTGCAATGGAATTTTCTGCTCCTTTATTTCTAGCTTAGAATAGTTTGTTTCATTAGATGCCATCAATCAGTCAAGAATCACTTATTAAACACCTATTCTGTGTCTGGCACTATTATGCTAGGAGATAGAGGCATATAAAGATAAAAAATCCCTTCCCTCAAGGTGCTTATATTTCGTAGGAAGAGACAACATGTATACCTAGGTGCATATACAAAATAGGTATGAAATTTGCTTTAATAAAGAGACTAATCCTCCTACAGCTGATATATGCACTTCAATAGAGAGATTATCACACCAAGGCAGCCTTATCCCAGAATCCTAAGACAGTTTTGAAAATGACCAAATAACCTTCCTCTTTGCCAAAATTACAGTGGGAACCCAGGAGAGTTAACCCAGCTTTCTATTTCAGTTGGTAGACAAGTGAGTTCTTATCTTCCTCAGAAGCTGAGGAACCGGAATCTATAGCCTATAATCTGATGGAGTGTTGCAAATCCCATCCAGCAACATACAGAATGTGGACAGGAAGTGCTTTGAAGAGGAAGTTCCTGACGATTATGCAACAAAGGCCATCAACTCTTTTATTACTAATCTGAAGATAAATATGTATAACTTGATCCAGGCCCCATGAAGGGGAATAGAGAATCTCAGTGGAAAGATTTGAAAGGTGAAAAGCTTTCAATGAGGAAGAGGAATTGTTTTAGGTGATCCAATTATGAATGATGGAGTGAAATTGAGTGAAGGTAAAATTTGAGCCAAGCATCAAAGAAATTGCTTGGTAGCGAGAGAAACACCTCTGGGGTGTAAATGCCATCCGTGGAGATTTTCCAAGCCAGGTTTTTCACAGTGTTCACCTTGAAATATCTGACAGGGCACTGGGACTGCACAAGGCAATGGGTCTTTTCCAGCTCATGTTTCCTATGTTCTGAACCATTAAACAAATGAGCAAAGAATCTGTGAGCTGCAACCAGGAAGTGGTTCACAAAATACCCAGAAATCTCAAGGCACCTCACATGCCTCAACTGTTATTTGACAACAGAGGTGAAACAGAATGTGTTTGGAGTTCACCTATGGTAAACAAGTCCTTTATCATGACAACAACCTATTTTTGAAAGAAATTATTGCCATTATAACCATAATTTATTGATATGGTACGTAACAACTTTATTCTAAACAGTGGCTGGCTGACTGGTGGAATGCCTTCATTAACAATGGAATAGAAGTCACTCATGATATACTGGAAGGTACAATGAGTTAGGCTCATAATTTGCCATACAAAAATAAAATCCACAGCATTGTAGGGAGAGGGATATATTTTAAACAGTATGCTGATATTTCACACCAGGACATTTCATGGCTAATGCTGGAAGGCCTAGAGGTTTTGTGTATTTTGGCACTGGCGGCAAGACTCGAAGGAAAAATAAAATTGTTGCAAACTTGCTATTATGAATGATCACATTTCCCTTCCTTTTGTTTTTTCAGAGGGAGATGCATTTAGGGGTCTATTCACCCTTTGTTTCATGACTGTAATACTCATTAACATGAGTAAGAATTACATGTAAGAATAACCACTTTGGTATTCCTTATTTTTTTTGGTATTTCATCATTCCTACCACCCCTTTATTTCCTGAAGGAAAAAGTGAGTTACACGCAAAATGTAAAGCTGAAATTCAGTAAATTGGTCTAAATAGTGCTTACAAAATCCATACCTTAAAAAGATTCCAGTCTGGTAGGCTTTCACTGTAATTTCCTTACTCTCTTTTTTCTTACTCCTCTCTCCTAAACATACACACACATATACACATACACACACATACATACACATGCACGCGCACACACACACACACACACACACACACACTATTCTGAAGCATTTTTGGCAGGGTGGAAAGAGTGCTAGTAGACCTGGAGCCAGGAAGACCTGGGTTTGATACCTAACTTTGATAGTAGGTTTGACAGCTGTATGACTCTTTCTTAACTTTCTTTATATATAAAAATGAGGATAATAATACTATCTGCCTCAAAAAGTTAGTCGTAGGATCAAACGTTTAGAGCTATAAGGAACCTCTGAGGTAATTTAATCTGACTCTGCCATTTTATAGATGAGGAAACTGAGACCCAGGGAGTTTGGGATTTTTCCAGTTTCACCCAGGTAATAAATGTCAGAGGCAGACTTATGAAAGCCAAATGAAATAGTGTATGTCAAGTGCTTTGGGAATCTTAACACACTATATCAATGTGAGTTATCATTATTATATCTATGTTTAGCGATAATTAAAATGTAGTAATGCTATTGATAGAAGATAAGAAGCAATCACATTAACGACTTGTTTGTAGAAGAAAAACAACTTCTAGTCTTAACTTAAAAAAAATAATTAACAGTTCCCAGGAAATTGTAAATAAATAGTAGAATGCCTAATCTATGTGAATGCCATGATAGGAACATATACTAATTAAAGGCAGCGTATCATCTATGACATATGTAGCTCTAGGAAACCAAATAAAAGGAATTAATTTTAAACTCATTTGTGCCAGTGATTTTCCTATCCTTCTCTCTCCTGGCATGAATGATACTTGTTTTTGCAGTTAATGTCCATACAAACTCTTAGAAGTTTAAGAGGAAATGATATAGCTTGTGCATTTCTTGCAATGATTTCAGTATCCCAGGGCCATCTCCATGCTATGATGAGGCATTAGAATAGGCCTTTACAAGATTCGATAGATAGATAGATAGATGGATGGATGGATGGATAGATAGAGGGAGAGAAACAGACAGACAGATAGATCGATGATCGAGATAGATGATAGACAGAGATATATACACACATATTCATGCATATTCACATACACACCTACATATATGTATGTGTGTGCACTTGCATACACATGTGCACATGTGTGTGTTATATGTATATATGAACCCACATATACATGTGAGTGTGTGAATGTGTTTATATGTGTGGATATTTTATGTAGGGTATGTATGCATGTATCTATGTATATACATGTACATATACCTATATAACCACACGTGTATGTCTACATATGTGTGTATATGTATGTGTGTTTCTTTCTAGCTATACACACATTAAAATTTATATTAGATCTGGGGCTTTATCACTTCTTTTACCAGTACTGGGCAGAACCTGGTCTAACAACACCTAGAGCTGGAGACCTTCCCCAGGGGCGCTGACTTGCTCAAGGTCATTTCCTTGGAGCAGGACCTGAACTCACTTCTTGACTCTCAGGCTGCTTCTCCATGCATGATGCTTCTCAGTTCTAAATCACTCACATAAAACCCAGACATCATTACCTCCTTCAAGTGGTTCAGAGAGTGTTTAATTTTGTATACTCAGGGTGTATCAGGTACCTAGTGTTTGTCTGGTGCTGCGTAGGGTTATTAGAAGCCTTTTCCCAGGAGCAGAGGGGAAGTTTAAAGGTGTACGTCACTTTAAGCTAAACCTGAAGTGTTCATTGCTTCTCTTATCAACAAACCTCTTTCATGTTCCATGTTTTCCAGTGAGAAGAGACATGCTAGTCAAGGATCTTTCTTCTCTTTGTGGTCTTAGCAGCACTACTCAGTGTGACTAAGAATAGGGAGACATTTCATACTGTAGAGACAATAACAATTGCCAGCATTTATGGAGCGCTTTCTTTGTGCTAGGCCCAGTGCTAAGTGCTTTATAGCCATTATCTCATTTGATTCTTACAACAACTCTACGAGGGAGTCATTATTATAATTCTTATTTTACAGATGAGGAAACCAAGGCAAATAGACTGAGTGATTTGCCTGGGGTCACTTAGTTAATGTGTGTGAGGCTTGGATTTGAACTCCATGCCCTTGTCTCTATCCACTGCTACAGCAAAATAGGCCTTCTCTCAAGTGCTTCAAATACTAAATGGAGATAGTGTAGTTTCCAGTGGCTTCATGGATCCCATAATATGCCTCTATACTTGATAACCTACTCTTTGGCCTAAAAAATAGGGCCTTTTCTTCTTACAAATATGAAAACCTGCAGCCAGGCATATCTCTTTTACAATGCAATGAACCTTCCAAACCCTTGTCCTAGTCTCTTGGAACCAAACAAATTACATGCCATGGCCAACTGTATATCACATAGGGAATGTTTTTTAATATCAGGCTGACTAGAGTTTGGGAATGGGCCTCTCTGGTAAACTGGAGCTGAGTGAGTCTTTGATGGACAAGCTGCCATTTTCTTGAGATTTGACTACTCTGGATCCTTCACCTATCCATGAAAGAAAACTTTAACCCGAGAGATCTTTGGCATTTGAACCCAATATTTTTATACAGTAACCATACATACATTTATCACCCAGAGCTTTACGAAGAGTGAAAGTTTATTACACTACACTCAAACCTCTTTTAACCTTTTCTTTGGTACCAGTACTTTAAAAGAGATTTGGGAGACTTTACAAATTCCTGACTGATGTCTTAGCTCCTTCTTGGGTTTGCTGTCCAGAAGAGATCTCACACTCACTGTTTTAAAAATGTTTAGGGCAGTAGACATTTTCTTTGGCCTGTAAAAATGGACTGCCTTGATCCAAATACTGTGCACATCCCCTTTGAGGCACGAGAAATGATATTTCATGTTGTCTTTATGGTTGTGTCTATTTTTGTTCTAATAATTGTGGATTCTTGTTATCTTTAATGGAAAGGTCTCCCATTATGCGGTGAAGGAAGCAGTAGCAAACATCATCTGTCTTAGGTGCCATGCTCATTCTTGTCTATTGATGACTTTTTTGAAATTGTTCTGACCCCTTCCTGTGCCCGTCTTTGGTCTCCACTCCATTTCTGGGATTTCCATCCATACTGGTTAGGTTCATCATAAGAACCCCAAAACTCACGATGATCTATGCAGGGCTCTGAACTGTGCTTATGGAAATCCTGTGTTCTTTCTCCTTTCTGCTGCTGCTGAATACTATTCAAATCTGAGAATTACAATGAGATTTTTGATATCTTGTGGAAAGATGACAGTTTCCGTAATTTTCAGTGGATTAAGATTCAGCCCATATTCATGGATACCAGAACGGTCACTGCCATTCAGCTTTTAAATCCCACTCAATCTAGTGATTGTTCTTTTTCCCCCTCCATTGTGGTCAATGTGAGCTCATGGCATCACCCCATACTTCCTTATCTCTTATCCAGACCACTAAGGCTCATTGTCACAAAATATGCCACTTTTCTGGTGTTTGTAGGGTTGGGCAGGCTAGTGAAATCTGATAGAGGTGACAAGTTTTTGTGTGTGTTTTTTTTATTTTAAATGTAAGTTATTAGCTTCAACATAATTTATTCTTTAATCTAAAGCAAAATGAGCATATTAATGAATTCTCTTTGGTCCATATATTAAGGGTACTAGAAAGCAATGTGATCATGGGAAAATTATGTAAACTTCCTGAGCTTTGGGTTCAATTCAATTCAACAAACATTTATTAAGATTTATTAAGAGACTAATACGTATGAAGTACTGTACTAGGAATTTCTTTAAAAGTGTATGGAGGAGGGGGTAGAGACAATACTTATCCTGTGGGAATACTAGGAGAAAAATGCTTTATAAAATTTAAGGGTTTATAGAAATATTAGGTATAATGTTAATCTTATTGTGATCTTACATTGTAAATATATCAATCATGAATCTGTAGCAGTGGAGAAGATCATAATCTGAATTATGCTATTGCAAAACATTTATTTAAGCCTACTTGGAAGGAGGTTGTTTTTGGTTTTGGTCTAGACCTGTGATACCATCTCTGTAGGGAATTCATGGTATGGAGACTCCCTCCGCTGATATGGCTCTACAACTCATTTGCAATTTATAATGAATTCATGAATGAAAAAGCATGTGTTTGTTATATGATAGGCACTGTCTTAAGTGCTGGGGATACAAAAACAAGCAAGTAATGTATCCCCTGCCCTCAAAGGACTTATATCTTATTTTAAAAATTCATTTATTTATTTTCTTGTTTACATCATTCATTTCCATGAGATTTTGAGTTACAAATTTTTCCCCCATCTTTCCCCCTCCTACCACCCGAAAATAGCCCTATCCCACTGTATAACCCTTCCCCCAATCTGCTCTCTCCTATGTCCTCCCCCATCACCCTTCTGACTTTCCAGTAGGGCAAGATGGATCTCCCTACCCCAATGCCTGTATATCTTAATTTCCAGTTGCATGGGAATAATAATAATAATTACATATATATGTATATATATATATATATATTTAACATTTGATTATAGAACTTCAAATTCTAGATTCTTTCCCTTCCTCCCTTGTCATCCATCCCCACTGGAAGGACAAGCAATTCAATATAGGCTGTACACGTGTAGTTACGCAGAACATCTCCACAATGGACATATTGTGAGAGACTGATTATATGTCTCTCCTTCCTATCTCGCCCCCACCTCATTCTATTCTTTAACCTGTCTCTGTCCTTTACAGAAGTGTGTGCTTCCAGCAACCCTTCCCCCCACACTGCCCTCCCCTCAGTCATCCCACCTCTCATCCTCATCTCCCCTATGCTCCTGTGTGGCAAGATACCCAGTTTAGAGTTTATGTCATTCCTTCCCTAAGCCAAATTCAATGACAGTAAGGTTGACCCCTTTCCCTTCTGCCTTCCTGTTCTTCCCCTCCATTGTAACAGTTATCTCTTGCCTCTTCTATATAAAATGATTAATCTCATTCTGTCAAAGGACTTATATTCTAACGATGGAAGACAGCAAGCACATAAAGGGGAATTAGAGATGGAAAGGGGTTGGAGGATAGGTGAGTATGAGTAAAGCAATATGACTTGAGCTGGGAAGCACCCAGTGGGCATAGGACTTGACCACCTTAGTTGAAAGGTTGACAGCCAGAGCCCAGGGAGGAATTTCCAGTTCTGGTAGGAGGTAGAGAAGACTAGATTTTGGACATAATGGTTTGGGGATGGCCAAGAAGAGTTGCCTGTGAAAGTTTACATAATTTTCTGATATTCACACAACTGGTATGTGTTAAAGGCAGGTCTTGAATAGAGATCTTCCTGACTCTATTCACTATACCTTGATTCCTCTATCTTCTTTCAAATATAGGGTGTAAAAATTTTAATCCTCTCAATCTATAATGCAAGTGAAAAGGAAAGGGAACCACAAAAAATTGTATAAAGGCCAAGACCATGTCTTCTTTAGATATCTGAGAGACTAACATCATGCACGGGCACCTAATAGGTGGGCACCTATTAAGTACTTAATAAATGTTTGCCAAGGTGAATTGAATGGGATTATAGTCAATCTGGACTGGATTTACACCAGTGGCATTTACTCAAAGCAATCACTAGGGCCCTGAGCCCATCTAAACTACCTCTGTAAGAACTCACCTCAGGGGGTTCCCTGACTTGGACCACAAAAAAAAGAATCCTTTGCTTCTACCCACAGGCACAGTGATTTTGGCCAAAGCATCAGCCCCCCAGGAATACTAAATGCACCCTGTTTCATTTATAGGAAAGAAGTAAATTAAGACAGAGCACTTTTGTGCAAACCGTAAACTGCATTTAATAAGGCAGGAGGCTTGGAGCTCCACTGCTGGGCTGCTTGTTTTTTCCTGGCACCTTGTTAAATGCAGTTGAAGGGTTGCATGCTGGGAAAGGGCTGGAATCTCCTTTGTTCCTTGCAATGACCTGGCCTGGCAGACTTAGATGGACTGCTAGGAATCGTGGATATACCAGGTTGGAAGGGACCCCAAGAGGTCAGTGGTACTATTTGTTGCATTCACGTAGGACCACACCTCACTTCAATTATCCCAGTCTAACAAGAGGGCATCTTCTTTTCAAAGCCTTCTAGAGAAGGAACCTGTTTAGACCATCTATTCTGACATTTAATAACCATGCTTATCCAGAAATTCTTCCTCTGTATAAATTATATCCTTCAGCCTGCTGCTTAAGCCTGATTTTTTTTTCCATCCAGGACAGCTGGTCAGTATTCTCTGTAGAATCAGGCTTTAGCTACTTGATGTCTATTATTTCAGTTCTCCCATGGCCTTCTTTTCCACATTCAATTGTGGACTCTTTCTCTTTTTTTTCCCCTTTGCCTTGTATTTCCTTCTTTCTGGCTGTAGGTGCCTCTCCAGCTGTCCATCCCGTTAGGCTACCCAGACGCTTAATTGCATGTCTCCTGTAGCTCTATGTTTACAAGAAAGTGATGATAGGGGATTTTGTATTTCTTTTAGGAAATGTCTGGTGGACTCAGTCCTTGATTTTCTTAGCAAGTGGTTCATTAGCTTGAATTATTAGAAGAATTACTGAGTATGAACTCAGTTTTGCTGAGACAATAAAAACTTTCTTAGTAAGGATATAGCTATTTTAGTATTTTTCTCATTTTGGATGTCTGTAAATATATATAAAACACCTCCATACCCACTCTCACATACCTACTCCCTTCTTGTCACACTACACTCACACCAAAAAAACCTCCCAAAATTTGTTAAGCTGAATGAATGCTTTCTTGCGTTGTTGTTGTTGTGGTTGTTGTTGTTGTGGTGGTGGTTGTTGTTGCTGCTGTTGTTGTTGTTGTTCTTCTTCTCCTCCTCCTTCTTCTTCTCCTCCTCCTTCTTCTTCTCCTTCTTCATTATTATGATTACATGTCAGATTCGTAATTTTTTGATCCATAGACCTCATTTGGTTTTAACTTTAATCCTGTTCTTTAACTTCTCATGAATTTAAATTCAATTCAACATTGATTAATTACTTCCTAGATTGCAGGGATCCTACTAAGCACTCAAGAAAAACAAAGTAAAAAATCCAAACCTCTCTTTCCTCAAGAAGCATATATTTTACTTGAGAAGAGACTATAACATCTGGATAGAAATTTAAGACAAAGTAGATGCCCATTTCTATTCCCTTTTCATTACTGTTCCTTTGATATAGCATGTCCTCTTTTCTTCTTACCACTCCATGTCTTGCCCAGTTCAAGTGCCTATACTCCATGAAACCATCATAGATTTGTCCAGATATCACTGATGTCCTTCTTTTCAGGAATCCAACAATACTGAGAGTCTATATGGCACATGCCTGTCTTGCATGTTTTAGTCATTGTTTCATATGAATTCTTTTAATCTCCTCAACTAAGGTCTTAGAGGGCATGAACTGACCCCTTGCTGTCTATTCTCCCCTTGTCATCCTCTTTATTCCTCTAGATTTGCCCTAAAACAGAGCTTGCACTGGTGTGCCACAAATATTTGTTGTTGAAGGGTGCCCAAGAGTCCATTTTGCTGCTCCTCTCACTAAATTGGCTAGTTTCTTTGATGAGAATGGCCACTCTAACACAATTCCACTTTTCCCAGTTTAGCACATCAAAAAAAAAAAATAGTTTCTAAGACAATGGTCAAGAGTAATGTACTTTGGCATTCAGGAGAGTGGATTACATAGTTAATAAATGATTCTTTTGGTGAAGAAACACAGTGATTTAATGTTGACAGAGCTTGGAGTATTATTAATTACACAGACACTGATGCAGTATTGAAAAATAGCAAAGAAAGTCACGGAAATGCAATTTCTCACCTGGCTTGCATAATGGTTGATGAGATATTCAACACAAGATTTCTTTATTCTGGGACAGTGAACATATTAAAAGTTGTATGGAAAAAAATCCAAATGCAAAAAGAATTTCTTAATCAATCATCTGCACATAATAGCTCCCAAATTCATCAAGAAGAATCAGGAAGGAGACTGTTGAATGTGGTGTATTTTGGATATCCTAGTGGGGCACTGTAAAGTAAAAGAAGGTACTTGAAAGACATCAAAAGATGTCAGAGGAGCAGATAAAACCACCCAATCTACTCCTTGTATATGGGTGCGATGGATAGCAGGGTTGCCCCAAAGTCAACTAAGAGGCAGGCACAAATGTGCCATAACATGGCGTTTCTGAGCCACAGTATAATGACTTAATTGATTTGCACTTGATTCTTTTCAAAAGACAGCTGAATGTCAAAGGTCTTTCTTTTGTGAAGTGCTGGAAAACTCGTTGTCAAACAACCTTGACTCATTTAATAATTTATCTCATTTTGTAAAAGAAAGGCAGCTGACATGCAGTAAATCTAGTCCATGTTTAAATTACTGCATTGAACAATAATAAGGAGAATGAATAATCTAGTACATTATTTAAAATTAAACATATATGAAACTATTTTTCCAAATGATCACCAAAGGCTATAGTTTAAAGGCAGGACTGAAGCCCTGAGTGGAATAAAAATGCCGAACAGTAGTTTGCGAATGGCAGTAGAATTATTTATTCTATTTTTTCTATACATAAGGAATCGAGCTAAATGAACAATGTTTAAGCATGTCAGAATTTCATCAATTTTGCATGAGCATTCACAAATATCCTGGTGGGGGTAATTGCTTGCAAATACATTTAAACTAATGATATGTTATATCCTTACTTGATATAAAACTATTAAAAGATACGTTATTGCATTTGACAATGCCATGCAGCTGGGTCAAATCTTAATGACAGATTTCTGCATTTGTAAATTAAGATACACTCTGCTGGAAGCAAATATTTTGTAAAAATAAAAGCTATATACTATGTAAGTTTGATCATTTATCTAAGATTTTGTTTCTGTTCTCTTGGAGCTGGCAGAGCTGGGGGAGAACCAGGGTTTCTTAAAAACTGAAATTAGGAGGGGAATCTGAAACTCCAATGGATCCTTCTCAGTTCCCTCTACTCCTCAGTCTTCTTAGCAGAAACGTATGGAACTTGTAAAATCTGTTGTGTGGTTTTAAGAGTCCACTTAGAAAGTGTTTTTGCATCTCTTGCAGACTAAGGTGGCTGCTATACCCCAAACCAATTAGAGAAAGCAGCCATATTAGCCATGAAACAAAATTTGTAATTTAAAGGGAAACTAGCAAAGTCTGAAAGGCAGGCTTTGGAGCTAACCAGGGGGAAAAAATAAATGAAAACCCACCTGCAGAACTAGTCGTGAAAGAAGAGAGTGTAACAGTTTGCTGAGAGGATTGTTTGGTTCATCACTTGCTGGGGATATTGGCTTTTTTATTTTTAAGTCTATTCTTGGTTTTGCCTGAGGTCAAAATACAGAAGGGTTCAGCTCGTATCAGCCTGGGTTTTGTTTTCCCTTTTCTCACCCAAGGTTTTGTGATCAAAGCTCTGGAGCAATTTCTGTTATTGACAGTGGGCTGAAATACATATTAATTTGTCTCCTGCACCAAGTTTCCCAAGACTCAGAAATGGGCTGTGAGACAGACATTACTACCTATCCATGATTACAGAATTGGGAGGGATGGGGCAAGCTTGGTGTCCCACTGCAAGTCAGATGATGTTATGATTGCTAGGGAAGTATTGATACATATCCCTGATTGTTTCTTGGGACTTTGGGTTCTATTATGATGTCATTACAAAGCGATGTATTATCTCCATAATCACCATGGAAAAGACTCTCTCATGAAGGAAAGCATATCCCACTGAGATAATGCTTCAAGCCACTGCTATACATACAGCAGCATATGTATAGTATCGAAATAATAAGCCAGCATGGAATAATGATGAATTCTTGTTCCCATCAAGATAGAAAGCTTTTCCCAAATTGTCACTATTACCACTTAATTGATCCACACTTAATGAAAAGGATTTCAGCCAATGGTTGGCTTTGGGGCTCAATTCCTGCGGCTCAGTTGCTGATAGTAGCCAGGGGCCTTTCTGTAAAAACTAGGTTCACCCTTCAAAGACACATAATGCATGAGGCACAGTATGCCAAGAGTGTATGCAAGAATGTCGGGGCATTCTTACATGCATGTATATGTATGTGTACACACACACACAATTCCACTGATAGTTTGAGGCTGAAAAATAAGAGTGAGATAAACTTGCCTCTGGAGTGAGAGGAAGATAATCTTTCCCGGTGAACATACTCTTCACGGTGTGAAAAAATTGCACATTATTGCCGCTTGGTGCTATATATAAAAAACACTTCCTTTCACTCCAGAGCTTAGCAGGGACTAGATCTTTTAAATGGCAACGTACAGTACAATATACCTTTACTGCGAGGTTTTCAGTCACACGGTAATTCTGATGCATATTCTCTCTTTCTCTTTAAAAGGCACGTATGCTCTGATTTTCAACATCATTGAAGATTATTACAACTTCACTTCATAATATACTGTAAATTTTATCATAAAGCACCAATTCCTTGGCTCCTAAGAACAATCTTAGGGCGAGAGCGCACTATACTTCTTACTCTTTCAGTAATGTGAGTAGAGAGCTAATGAAGCTCTTTATGCAAATTTTCCGGTTATCAGGTAAAACCCTCACATAGAAAATCTGTCACATGTTATAAAAATTCTTTATGTTATCAAATGCTAATGATGACTCAGAACATCGTCCATGGAGGATCTTTGAAATTTTTCATAAAAACTGCATTCTACCCCAATATCAGAAGCCTGGAAATTCCACCACTTCCACTCCAGTTTGTAATTAGCATAGTGCAGGCGTCTCTGCCCTCTGAAACCATAATGTTAATTACAAAAATTACACTGTGTTTAAAAGTGCAATTAAGAGACTCCACTGCACAAAGGGAATCTTGGAACCTCTTTTCACACTTTGAAGCCAGGTCATAATGTAGCCCATAAAAAGGAGGCCAAGGCTCATTCCCCTTTAAAGGCTTCGGAAGATCATACAGGGATCTCAGCTGAAATGAGCTCTGGTGAGCTCTGCAGAGCTCTTAATGAATAATGTTCTACCTGGAGCAAGGAAGGAGGCAAAAGGAGAAAATGAGCTGAAAAATGATGGCTGCTGTACAGACCCATTTGGGGGTTGCCAACATTAACACCAGGCCAATTCTGGAAGTATTTGCTTGGCCCTATTGGCCAAAGTGGGAGAGAAAACTTAGTAGCACTCTTTTATTGTAACTAGTCAATTCAGATTTTATTTTTCTTTATAACTGTTCTAATGTGTTCCCTTCAAAATGGGCGACCTCATGGTTGATTATGAGCAAAAGGGAGATTTGAAAAAAAATGGAGGAACGAAGGAAAGGATAGAGAAAGGAAGGAAAGGAGGAGTGAAGGAAAGAAAGGGAAGAAAGGCAGGGAAGAAGGCTGGAAGGCAGGAAGGAAGGAAGGAAGGAAGGAAGGAAGGAAGGAAGGAAGGAAGGAAGGAAGGAAGGAAGGAAGGAAGGAAGGAGGGAAGGAGGGAAGAAAGAAAGAAAACTTTGTTTAAGGCTTCCATGGTCCCATGGAAGAAACAGGATAATGATGCTACATGAGGATTTATGTTGGTCCTTTGCTTTAAAACCAGGAGAGTTTCTTAACCTGGAGTCTATGACCTTTTTTAAAAAAAAATAATTCTCAACTATATTGCAATATAATTGATTTCCTTTCTAAGACTTTCTAAAAAAAATTATACATGTAAAGCCATTCTTCTGAAAAGGAGTCTATAAGGCTCACTAAACTGTCAAAAAAGTCCAAGACACACAGAAAGGTTAAAAATTTCTGATTAAGGGGAAGAACTAAACATTATCATTGGCAAAATATTAAACAAATGTCAAGTGCAAAGCGAATTTTGGGTCACTTGGGATTAATGTTACTGGCATTTATGCACTGTCTCAAAGGTATCTGTCCCTTAAGGAAAGGCACTGTCCATCTCACCTAATGAGTATGGAGTTTTGTGTCTTCTTCACATTACATTTTCAGATTTCTTACCCAGCATATTAGACAAGTATAGGCTACCATTCAAAATAGCAACATTGTATATTACTGCATTGTTTTCAATGCAGTTTCTCATGTCATTTTGCTGAATCCTTTTCACAGCCTAATGGTAGGTAGGGTGGGTATTTTGCTTGTGAAGAGAGATGGGACATAGGGAAGTTGTGACTTGAAGAAAATCACAGAATGAGGAAGGAAAAGCTGGGCTAGAGATTCAGTTCTTCTGATTCCCATTACAGGCCTCTTCCTAACAGACCATCTTGTCTTAAAATTCTTCCTTTTTCCCCAACACCTTGATCTTATGTTGAATCATCATTTTCTACTGACTGATCTACAGATATAGTTTCTCAATGCAGAGGACAGAGGTAAGGGATTGAACTGACCAAGTTGATATATTCTAGTAAGTTTGCACAATTAAAAAAAATTCTCATTTTTCAAAATAATATTGGTTTGCAGCATGGTTCCTTAAAGATGCATACATATGAAGTAAAACCGCTAAAACTTACTTCCAGATTCCGTGTATATGAGGAAGAAAAGAAACTCAAGTTGCCCAAATATACCCCCCTCCCACCAAAAGAAAAAAAATAGATTGACAAAAGTTAAAGAATGCAGAAAATGAAAGTGAAGGAGGATTTCTTTACTGATGTTTAAGGTGATTAGGAGGGCCATGGCAGGAGTTTGGGGAGAGGGCAGGGAACAGAAAAGATTTGTACTAAGTGTTGGGGGGACTGGAACTTAAATATTGTAATTCAGGATAAAGAAGCGAAGGTAACCACTTTAATTGTTCTATTAAAATCACTGTGTATTTTTAGGGTAATCTCTTGATCTGGAGGCTGAGATAACTGGTAGTTGCCCTAGAAATAGATATATTTGTGGACAATAAATGTAATTTTTAAAACTGAAAATATTTTCTATCTACCCCTCAACACAGAACTTTCTCTCTCTCTCTCTCTCTCTCTCTCTCTCTCTCTCTCTCTCTCTCTCTCTTACACACACACACACACACACACACGCACCGTGCGCACACACACACACAGAGGCTTTGAGCCTTTTATGGTGGAAAAATAAATATCTGAATCACATATTCCAGTTACCTGGGCCATCCAGGTATATTGCCATCTAATTCATCTTTACCAATAGAATACTGATTCCCTTTCCCTTGGAGACCAGTCATTGGCAAATCTAACACATTTCATTAATGCTAAGTTAGTTCCCAGGTGGCCTCTGAACTTGTTCACTTTATTTTCTAAGAGATGGGGCCCTGTACTGCGTCGGTGTGAAGTAGCCACATGTCTGCTGTGGTTTGTTTCTTCTTTTCAGTTACCAACAATTTTCTTATAGAGCCTAAGTCTAGAGCTTCCATCTTTGCCCTATAGATTAACCGCCTGGCCTTTGATGGTCACATCAAAACGGGGTATTGAAATCTGCTTAGAGAGGGGAATTGGTTTTTGATTTTTATTCCCCTAAAGCCTACATAGTTTGAAGAATATTAGTTTGGGTGGTTTGGCCTGGTATAGGTGTCTGGAAAAATTCACTTCCTCCTCCTCCATCTTCTACCTGCCTGACTCGTTATAGAACCAGACAGTTTACATATGTGATCCTTCCTATTTAGAAAATTAATGGTGTTTTCTGGCTCCAAATCACAGCTTGTGGTGCTCTGCAGGCGATGAAAAACTTGGCCAGCTTCAGCAGCAAGGCAGCCATTAGAAAATTAACCCTTGGTGGCCAAAGAGCAAAGGTAGCCCAGCGAGGTCTTGGAGAAGTGGCAGGCTGTAGCTTTCAGGTGTCTCTACATATGTTAGCGGTGTAAGAACAGCACACGCAGGGCCCCCGGAGAGCCGCTAGCTCGCATGTTTGTAGTTGGCCACTGTGGAGAGGGCATGGACATATCACTTGGCAGCCAGAGCAGCCAATATGCCATGCTTTTTATTTGAGTACAAGAGAAAGCACAGAGCCCAGATTAGGAATCCAAGCCATCACTCTCTCAGCTCGACCTGATTACAAGATATGCCACTCATTCCAGACCCAAATTTGCTTCCATCCTACATGGCACATGTTTGATCACATTGATTGCCTCGGGAAGTTGCCGACCTCAAAAGTCCTGAATCATGAAAGTCATGGTGGGGGGTGGGGGTGGAGGAAGATTTTATTTAATTAACAAATCCCATATTATGTTGACCCTCCTCTACTTTGTTGGTTTGTTTGTTTGTTTTGGAGATGGTAGTGAAAGGGAGGATGGGTAAAGTTGTTATGTTGTTCACTTGAAGATTTCTCATCTATTTTTAAGCCTTTAAACTTATTTTTTTGTTGAAATTATTTTGTTGTTTTAGGTAGAAGGGGCAAATAGAAAATCAGGAGAGAAAGGAGAGTAGGAGTCATCAAAAGATACCCTGATCATTTTATTTTCAGGAGAGAGCTTTGGTGGTATTATAATCCTTCTGCAAATTAAAAAGTGATAGTGGTTCTATATACCTATCTCATTTAAATATATATATATATATATATATATATATAATTTTAATTATTAATTTATGTGTATGTGTGTGTATACACACACACACACACACACATGCAGACACACAGACACATATCATAGTTCTGTGTTTGAAGAATTAAAATGTTGTCCTGGGTCAGCATGGGAGCTAATATTAATGTGGGAGGGAAAGTTTTGGTTTTTTTTCCTGATAAGCATTTTTAAAAGATGAGGTGCTTGAGAAAAGGATGCTATGTAGTAGTACTCCATTGCCATACCTACAACCAAGGTGAACAAAGGAACTCAAATGGTTCCAGCGCTGAATTTTACAGTCCCCAGGGAAACTTCCTGCTACCATCTCGGACCTACCTATGCTACAATATCAAAGAGTATTTTTTTTTTAATTTTATTTTTAGGCCCTTGGTACAGGAAAGCACAGCTGTTAATTTTACTGCCTCTGAATGCTGTGCTCTGTGGTATTCAGTGAAATCAGGCTATATTCATCTCTAACATTGTATAACACCAGCTTTAATAAAAACAGGGGTAAATAACAGTGGCACATTAATTACTCCTTTCTAGTTTACTCTGACAAAAATGTACTAAAATGAAGACTAATATAATTATAGATGATGCATTTTCAATTAGCCTTTGTTAATGCTATTAATAAGATTAATCATATATAGTAAAAAATGTCAATATGCTTATCTAAATAATTTTTTTATCACCCTTTCAAATTCTGGCATCAAACATTAAGACGCAGCATCTTAATTGCGTGGGCTCACAAAGTTAAAGGGATCGCGTTCCTCTCCCACAGGAGAGATGGGCCAAGGCAGGCGTCAGAATCTGCCTCTCCCCAGCTTGTCTTCTCTTTTCTATACACCATTAGCATTTATGAGGAGAGTAAATCCAATTCAACCCAGGACTTTGCAAAGTTCTTATAGAGTGAAGGTTTCTCATAGAAGAGCTTATTCCATAATACATGTGCTAATACAAATGACCCCTTTCTGAACTGAATGATAAAGTGTGTGTTTTTTCCCTTTATATTTTAATAATATACAGCACAACAGTGACTGGTGTTAATGTATAGAATTAATTGCCCCAGTGAGACATTTCTTCCAAAAAAGCAATAATAGTCAGGATTTTGCCTTGTGAATGTGAAAACCCTCTGGTATACTAATAAAATGAAAAAAAAAAAGGTTCACAAAATAATATCCCAAATAATTGGGTTCCCTATTCCAAAGGACCCCATGTAGTTTCTCTTAAGCGATCTAAAAAACTGGTGATTATTCCTTTGGACTTAATAAAACATAATTGAAAAAAATCTGTAAGGATAGCATAGAGTAATCGCTTTTCCATTAACCAATCACATCAATGGTCCTTTTTTGTTGTTTTTTAAGGTGAAGTTCTTAGCACCTTCTCATTATTAAGGAGAATTTGTAAGTAAATAATGATGTTTACTTGGTGGATAATGTATTGGTCATATGCCCAGTTTTGTAGTATGTGTGTGTGTGTGTGTGTGTGTGTTTTACAAATACTTGACCATTAAAACTTTTCAGCAGTGCCTTGCTTGTAAATCCTCTGCCCCTTTCCTCACTAGAAACTGCAAGACTGAAATGTACCTACAGTGCTGCATTCATAATCAAATTAGTGTACTTTGAATAGGTTTGGGGGGTGGGGTGAGGAGTGTGGAAACTGTTCTGCAAGGCAATGGGGTGGGTGGATAGTTTAGTCCCAGAAGCCCTTTTGCATAACACATAAAAGGCATTTCCCCCAGACTGAAGGCTTTCTCCCTTCTAGTTTCTCCACCAATCTGAACCTGTTTGTTTGTTTATTTTAAAACATCACCACCATTAAAACAAAAAAGTATACTTCCTGAAAATGAGCAGCTTCTAGAGGTGAAGAGAGGAAGCAAAAAATATGGGTAGTTTGGGGAGAAGGAGAAGGAAAGGAGAGGTTGGGGGGTTGGCAGTTACAGAGAGAGAGAGAGAGGGAGGGAGGGAGAGAGAGGGAGAGGGAGAGAGAGAGAGAGAGAGAGAGAGAGAGAGAGAGAGAGAGAGAGAGAGAGAGAGAGAGAGAGAGAGAGAGAGAGAGAGAGAGAGAGAGAGAGAGAGAGATGGAGATGTGGGAGAGACACAGCATTAGAGATAGTTGTCCCAGCTACGAGATAAAAGCTACATTACATGAAATTAATGGAGGCTGTCTGAGACATACATGAATCACTGTTTCAACACTAAGAAACCAGCACAAAAGAATAAAGAAGTCTGAGTACTAACTACATCTTCAAAGGTCTCCTATTTACCCAGCTATACCGGGTACTAACACAAGTGGGGGGAAAATATAAGAAGAAAGCACTGCTGTGATGGAATGAATGCGACCATATGAGCTATATTGGAGCCGTATGCATCCTATTTAGCTGATATCAAACACAGTTTAATGAAAGTTAAATAGTTTCTGAGGAGTGCACGAGCTGGAACAGATTAGATTCCACCGAGGGGTCCGTCAGCATATTGTTGCTCACATGTATTCCCTGCTCAGGGCTGCCACAATTCCAGCACTCCATTAGCAATACACAAAAGACTTATGCAGATAGCGGGCATAAGCTCCTACCGCCATGTTGGGAAATAAAAACACACACACACACACACACACAAACAGACGCACACAGATGAAGGTTTTGTTCAGCGTGTTCATCTCCAAACAGATCTTTGTCATTCACAAATGATAAGAGCAAAAAGGAAGGGGTCTGTACCTTTAAAAAAAAGAGAGAGAGAAATATGTAAACTACCTCAAATGAGCTATTGTATCAAGTACCTAATGAGGGCTTGATCTTTCTGAGGACAATGACATGGGTGAATTCCGTGGTGCCCTTTGGATCTACAAAGCTCCATCTGGTCTTAAAGGCACAGGGGCTTCTGGGTTATCGCCCCAAGAAGTTGGAGGGGGCCATGCCCTTGAAAAGCTTATGCCCCCCACACTGTTTCTCCAGTGATGTCTCATTTTTCAGGATGCAGACTGCATTCCAGAAATATTGTTGAACAGCCTGTCCATCCAGAAATGTTTGCTGTCGCAAAAACCTGACAGCAATTGCAATTAATAATTGGATTACTTAGGCAAGACACTTCAATTCCTTGTAAAGATATCTATTGTACATTTCTATGAACTTTTTGTTCCCCTTCATTCCCACCCCTGCACCTCCATCAAATGCCAGTGCATTCCTTACAGGACAAAGCCAGGGGTATTTTTATAGGGTTGATTGTGGGCAAGTGATGATAGCATTTTCATCTCAAGGGATAGAATTGATGTTGCCCCATAACACTCAGGTTTTCCCACGAGCTTCAACCCTAGAGAGACCTGGAAACTGCCTCTGCTAATATCCTTGTCTTCGATCCTAACCCTAAAGTGGGGCTCCCACTGTGCATTTGATCAGGATATCTGTGATATGATGAGCAGATGGGAAAAGGAGAGCAAAATCATCTCCTCCCAACCTCAGATGGTGATCATTTTGTGGCCAGGAGTATGAGACTTTATACTGTTCATAACTTTTTAACTGAGGTAGTACAGCAACAGCATATGTTGTCCTTATCCATAGCAATGTCTGAGAATTTCTGGAATATCAGACCTCAGAGACTCTTGGGTAGCTTCTCTTTTCTGTTTGGGTCATGTTACAGAAATCTAGGCTACTGGGAATTGGTTTATAATATTGAAAGTTAGAATGAACCTTAAAGGTCAACCAGACCCAACCCAGAAACCCAGAGCCAGTTACACAGGTAGTGAGTAGCAGAGCTGAAATGTGACCTTAAAGCCTTCCACTCACAGTCCAACTCTCTGCTGCATCATACTCACTCCACTTGTGACTTCTTTGCTGTCTGAGGTTAATGGGTAGAGGTCTTTTTGTAATTTAGACTTCCAAACTCCCAGCAAATGGTAAATACACTCATTTGTTCTGTTCTCTTTCTCAGTAAGTTGGAGATTTCCATTTTAACATTATCTGGGCTGAAATCAGACTTCTTGGAAGTCATGTTATCATCATGCATTGGAATGAAAATGGTCAAGACTGAGAAAGGTGGGGATCTGCTTAGAGTTAAGTTATGGTCATTGATAAAGGTTCTTCATCTCTAGTCCATATTACAGTAATTTAGTTAGGAGCAGAGTAGGTAGTCTACATGTGTTACTAGCTTCCTATTAAAACTCAGAAATTTTCCCCAGATGATTCTTTTTATTTCCTAGGATATTACATTACCACCATCAGTGTAATATCATGGCACACTGTTGTTATGTGGATTTACGTATCCTTCAGGTAAAAAGGATAAAATCTGTGATAATTTGTTTGGTAAGATGAACTGGAAATTTTTTAAATTAAATTAAAAAAACTGAAATAAGAAGATCTTTCCCTTCTGCTTTAATTTATTCTGCTTAAATATAAGAAAAAAAGACCACTGTAGATTTTTGGAGGTGGTAGGATCCTTACAATCCATTTCTTACTTTAGTGAGGCCAGGCATTATTTATAATCAATTGAAAAGCAATGTTGCATGATGGTCTTGGAGTGGGTATTTCTGTCAGTCATTCGATGAACATTTATTGTTTGTGGTGTGCCAGGCAGTGCTCAGCACTAGGTTCAGATTTCACCTCCTATACTTCTATTGTGTGGTGATAGGGTACTATATCTCAGAACTTTGGTTTACTCATTTGTAAAATTAGCAAGCCTGGACATTGGGTGTAACCACAATGGCACTGCCCACTCCAGAAGGTTGGTTGGATGATCCAATGAGTTGGCACATTTAAAGTGCTTTGCAAACTTTAAGAGGGTATATGAATATTAGTTGTTATTGAAATGCTAATAAATAAAAAATCACACCAGAGCCATGAGAATGACAGTCAGAGAGAAATTAGAGAGGATGACAGTATCTTTCCTTAAGAAATATTACCTATCTAAGAAGGCATAGCACTGATATGATATAACTCAAATATAATTCATTCTATATAAGGACTAAAATCCCACCTGCACATTATGATTGACTGACCTAGGAAATAATTTTTGTAGAGTCTGTATGATTGGACATAACTCCCTTGCTACATTTCTACCATCAGGAGGAAAGTTCAGTATTACTTGACAAAAAAAGCAGCTCCATTGGCATGCTGGCTTTAAGTAGGCCAAAGCAATCCTTTTCTGGGAAAGGCAGATTTATATTTTCCTAAGTGTGAGTATTAACGTGGCATATGTAGGAAATCAGGAAAGCCTGCAAGCTTCAGTGTTTGATTTTTTAAAATGTAGTTTTGATTGCGGACATATTAAAAAGATATTTATAAACTTATTCATTGTTGAAAGTAAGTCTTTGGGAATAGGAACTTTGAGAAATTCATTGTAAGATGCAGTAAGGTTTTCGGCATGCTTGCAACTGCTTTTCTTCAACCTGCAGGTGGCATTAGTACTAAAAATGTATTTTCTATCATTCTTGAAAAGCATTTAGCAGAGAGGGGGGAAGTTTCAAAGAACTCCAATACGTAACTTTTAGGAGGACAAGGCCAGTTCAAAATAGATGGCATTTTGCTGCATTTAATAATGCAAAGGAAGTAAATGATTTAAATCTTGTGATAGTGAAATGCAGACTGTTTTATCTTTTGATTTAAAGGAATGAAACAATGTTTCTAACTCTACATATATGTGCTCATGGTACTCATACATAAACTTTAAAATATTATACATAAATGTAGTAATATTTGTTTTATTTTAATATGTAGCTACACATAGAATAAAGTATTTAGAATGCAGTATGATGTACCAAGAACTTTAATACCAATTAAGTTAATTCTTTACTAAAAGTCAGATTTTGTACTCTCTGCATTGCTAATAAACAGTATGGTTATTTTGTTGTTGGAAATATACTTTCAACAACCCTGAAAGCACAATTTGTCTAAGATTTTTGGAATATTATTATTCTATGTAATATTTAAAAGCCAAAATAAAAACAACCAAGAAAAATGGAATAGTTAAAGTGATTGTAGTGTCTTAATGTAATGGATTGCTCTACTACCAACAAGTATGAGGAATACAAAGAACTCTTGAAAGATCTTTATAAAATATCGCAAAACAAAATAATCAGAATGAAAAGAATAAAGTACACCCTAACTGCCATCATATAAAAAAACAAATGAAAATTATTTAACAAAGTATCATAATAAGGCCTTAAAAGGATGACTAAAAAAGTACCTTCGTAGTTTATATGTTGAAAATAATTAAAATGCAAATATTTACTAAGCAAGTTTAATTGCTTGTTGGTATTTAATAGAAAGCTTTTTAATACAATAAGTTTTTTTTAAGATATTAAGCATGTTGGAATTCAGATTCTATTCCAAAAAGCAATATCCAAAAGTCTCTTTGCAATTTTCTGTCTCCAAGTCATGGCCAAATAAATGTTTCATTGTCAATAACAGTTCCCATAAGTGATGGCCCTGGAATTTTGTATCCCCTCATTATATATTATCACGCTAATCATTTGCCAAACTGAAACCTCAAATCTTTAAGTATATGTGGCAGTCAGGTGGTTCAGTGGCTGGAATGCTAGACCTAGAAAAGACCAGGAATTCCTGAATTCAAGTCTAGCCTCAGACAATTACTGGCTGTGTGACCTTGGGCAAGTCACTTAATCACTGTCTGCCTCAGTTTCCTCATTTAAAATAGGGATGATAATAGTAACAACGATCCCCAGAATTGCTATGAGGATCAATATGAGATAATATTTCTAAAGCACTTTGCCAACCTTAAACCACTATATAAATTCCATTATTAATAATAATTAAAATAGTTAATAAAAATAATAATACAATTAGTGTAAGAAATAAAAAGACTATCTTCCCTCTAATTCTGATTAGATCCACTACAAATAAATTTAGTTATCAAAGGAAAGAGAACAAGAACCCAAGAAAGCATGGTCAGCCTCTTCTCAAAGTATAGTTCTATAGTCCTTTTGGACATCCAAAGGATTCAACAAAGTGAAAAAATTCAGGAAAACAGGAAGAGCATATGAAAAATTGTCTGAATCAATTTCTGTGATTGTTTCCTCTGTCAAAAGGAATAGATTTGTTCTACAAGAAGAGATAGAGCGAGTAGACCTGAGGATAGGAGTAAGGAAAACAATTACTAAAAGCTTCCATGGGAGAGCAAGTTTTGGGGTACAGGAGAGATAAATTAGCCACTTACTGTAATTAGCAGTAACATGAAACGCTGATTTGTGAATTGGGACCATCCAAAAATGACAGTGTTGACCATATTTAAGGTATGATCACTGATAGAGTGGTTTCTTGTCTGGAGTTTCTAATTTTGAAATGTCTGATTTGTAAGAGACTTTTCCTCAGGTGTTTTAACCTGTGGTCCATGAACTTGTTAATGTATTTTGATAACTAAATATTATTATGCTTGGTTTCTCTCTATTCATAGGGATTTAATTTTATGCATTTATAACATGATTCTTTGAAGTTTTCCATAGTCTAGACCAGACTACTAACGGGGTTCATGATGTTGATTAGTTTACTAGCCTAAGACACTTACTGGCTATGTGACTGTAGGTAAGTCCCTTAACCTCTGATTGCTTCAGTTTCTTCATCTGCAAATAGCACTTACTTCACAGAGTTGCTGTAAGGTTCAAATGAGATCACATATGTATATTTTGGCACTTTGCCACCTTTAAATGCTGTATAAAATGGTAGCTTATTATTATTAATATTATTGTTGATGACACAAAAATGATTGAGCACTCCTGGTTGACTTTGTTTTTTCTATCATCCAAGAATCTTCTTGGCTGTTTACATGCCAGAAAACATATACATATAAGTCTTCAGATATATATATCTGAAGACTTTTAAACTTAGGAAATCTTTGTCAGTTTCCTAGAGAGAGAAAAGTCAATTGTGAGAAAATAGAGACTTCATTATTACCTATACTGCAATGAGACAATGATATGAAGGCGTCCATTAACCAACCAATCCACAAATTTATTAAACATTACACAGAGATAGTACAAACACTCCTGCATGGAATTACAATTCAAGGCTTTTAAAAAAATGCCAAATGAGTGCCTACAAAGCTTTCTTCCTTTCTTAAACTGCTCACTCCTTTTTGAGTTTTTTCCTGTCACTCAAGAATTTAATTCATTCAACAGGCATTTATTAAATGAATACAATGTGACAGGCACAGTGCTATATTATAATATCTAGAGACAAAAAAGAAAATAGTCCCTGACCTAAAGGAGCTTACATTTTACTGAAAGGAAACAATAAATAATATGTACACCAGTAAGTAAATATGTAAATATCAAGGTTTTTTTTTTTTGGAACAGCATTAGCAACTGGAAGAATCAGTGAAGACCTTGGGTAGGAGGTGGGTACTAGGGCACTTGAGCTGAACCTTGAAGGAAACTGTAGATTCTAAGAGGTTTGCCTTTTGTATATAGTTGACTACTTTCTGTTCTGTAGTGGATTTGTAGGGCTACATGTCTTTGGAGCATTGTTTAGATTTACTGCATACCTGTTAATTAATATTTGATGATTCCTACTCTAAAGCACCTTTCTTTAGTTCTTTCCTAGCTAGCTAGTACTCATGTTTTCCCTGACAGAGAGCTGTTGCTTGGATATTCCACTGTGGTGCTTCAACAGATAAATCTTGGTACTGTATTTCATATGATCGCATGGAAAAATCTTTTTGCATAGGCTAAATCAATGGCTCATTAATCATTAGCTTATAGCTTCCAGTTCTACACATTCCTACCTTTTGGGTCCCTGGAAGGTCCTAAACCAGTGGTTCTCAACCTTCCTAATGCAGCGACCTTTTAATACTTGTATGTGACCGTATCTGCATGTGGGCGGACTCGCCTGGAGTTGGATAGAGGAGCGGTTTCTTGGTTCCTAAGACCATTGAAAATATGTGTTTTCTGATGGTATTAGGTGACCCCTAAGGGGATTGTGACTCACAGGTTTAGAACCGCTAGGGCCTAAACAGATCTGTCACAAAGGGAGGCCATCCTCCCTTGTCTCAGATTACTCTGACTCCATTAGGATATCTGGAGCACCCCACTATAACAGATACTCTGATAGACCTTAAGTACTCCTGGTATGGTATATAAATGTAATGAAATATTAATGTGCCGTAAGAAATGACAAAATTGACAGTTTCAGAGGGGATTTGGAAGACTCTTGGACTGATGCAAAGCAAAGTGAGTAGATCTAGAGAATGAGTTATACAATGACCATAATATTCTAGAGGAAAAAACAATAACAACCAGAAGAATTAATTCAAGAACTCTGATCAATGCAATGATGAACTGCAAGTTCAGAGAAATGGAGACGAAACATGCCATGCAACTCCTGTCGTAGAGGTGATTAATTTAAAAAGAAGAGAAATCTTTGTCATATTTTTAGACATGGCCTATAACTGCTTTAGTTTTTCTTTTCTTTTCTTTTCTTCTTTCTTTTCTTTGTTTTTCTTTTCTTCTCTTTTCTTTCCTTTTCTTTCTCCCTCCCTCCTTCCCTCCCTTCCTTCCTTCCTTCCTTCCTTCTTTCCTTCCTTTCTCCTTTCCTTTTTGTTCAATATACTGGGAGAGAGAAATTATATGTGCATATAAACTTGATCAATCTTTTTTAAAAATAAAAAATAGAGTTTCAGATCCATGGAAATGCAGATCCTGGCTTTATCTTTCAGACCAAGTCTGAGTATTCTGTCCATCATGAGGGTAGCCGAATAACTAAGGACAAGTCCATGCTGGTAGGAGCTAGGATCTCTGTTATGTGATCCTCCATGAATCATGTGTGACTTCCCCTGCTACCCCTTGTCCCTTCCTCCTATGTCATAACTAAAGCAGGGCGACCAGGGTTTTGTACCACAACATAAACAGTTAATAAGTGATGCCAACACTTGTACTCCTTTAGTAAGGAAAAATAAAATAGAACAAACAAACCAAACAAACCAACCATAAGAATTCTTGGGCTTTGATATTAAATTGTTGAAATTTTAGAACTTCCAGGATTTTGCATCTGCTTTGTAACTGAACTCTCCTATGGGTGTAGTCCCCCACAATGATAGCGTTAGTTCCTTAAGAGTAATGTATTCTTCTACTTGTATTCACAGCATCTTGCAGAGTTCTTAGCACATGGTACTTTTATTCATTCATATAATTATTATACATTCATTCATGAAACTAGTCTTTGGAAGACACTGGACAACAGAGCCAGAATTTAAAACAATCTTTACTGATCAGATCATTTGACCAGCTCTGATTCTCTGGAATCTGGCTTCTGACCTTAGCACTCCGCTGAATCTACTTTCCCCAAAGTTACTAATGATCTCTTAATTGGAAATCTTATAGTATTTTGTCAGTCCTCACTTTTCTTTATCCTTCTGTTGCATTTGATATGGTTGATGTCAAATTGAAATGCAATGCAATCATGTGGGCTTTCATGACACTGCTCTCTACTATTTTTCCTCCTACCTATTAGAGAAGTTTTGTTTTGTTTTTTTCCACCTCCTTTGCTGGTTCATCACCATATTTATATAGGTATTGCTTTTTCTCCTGATAAGACTTAAGTTCCATGAGAAGGAACTCCTCTTATTCTCTGTATTTATATCTCTTTCACCCAGCATAGTAAATGACATAGAATAATAAATAGCTTAATGCACGTTCTTGATTGAAAATTAAATTTAATGGGGATAAATGTAAAGTCATATTATGGTTCAAAAAATCAACTTCATTAGTACAAAAGGGTACATTGATAGTAATTAATATGAAAAAGAGCTATGGACTTGATTCTATGTGCTCAATATAAGTCAACTATATATTATAGCAGCCAAGAAAGCTACTGATATTCTGGAGACTGGAATTTTGTTCAGGTATTGGTTGGGCAAAATGATCCCTGAGGTTCCTTCTTATTCTGAGATTAGGCAAAACACTAGGTAATCAGTTTGCGAAATTACCCCTCATCTTTCATAATTTTTCATTCCAAAAAGCCCCCTTTCTATCAATTAGCTTGACCATTTAAAAATATTATAGAGATCCTTTGCAAAAAAAGAAAATCTTTGCACTTGGAAAAAAGAGAAGTTACTTTAAGCATTCATCATATATCTTGACTTGCCATCCTCAGTGGTATTAAGAGAAATGCATAAAACCTTGCAAAGAGGCAGATTTATGCTCTGTATAAGAACTAGGGAGGTGAATGTCCTATTGTACCTTGCCTGAGTTACAGATTATCTGTAATACTGTATTTAGTTTTGGCTTTCATATTTTAGGAAGAGCATAAAAAAGCCAGAGAGTGTCGAGATGCACATAAGATCATAGATTTCTAGTTGGAAGTGATCATCTGGCCATTTAATCAGCCACCCTCTTCTGGAAACAATGTGCATGTATTTAGTTATTTTCATGCTTATCTCTCATGCTTTGGACTGTGAATCCTTTGAGGACAGGGAATGTTTTTGTCTTTGTATGTCCAGTGCTTAGCACAGGGTCAAACACTGACTGACTGATGCAAAATTATTAGCATAAGGAAATTAAAGTATTAGCATCTTCTTTACTACGACACCCTAAGAAGTACGAGCCTTTCAAGCTGATTAACAACTCCTATATAAGTTCTTTGCCTCTATTAGTATGTGCACTTACAGAGAGCAGATTGTTTTGTATTTCTATTTTTGTATCCCCTTAGTACAACATATACTTCAGATGCTCAACATTCTCTCTTCCCATTTCCCCCTCCCCTGCTCTCTTTCCTTCCTCCCTCAGTCTTCCTTCCCTCCTTTCTTTTCTTTCTTCTTCTCTCCTTCCCTTCCTTTCTTCCTTTCTCCCTGCTTTTTACAGATGATGGAATTGAGGTCTAGAAAGATTAGGTTATTTGTCTATAGTCTAACATATAGTAAGAAGCAAAGCCTTGGATTTGAACTTAAATTCTCCAATGTCAAAGCCAGTATTTTTCCTCTTTGACGAACTGCAATGGGTTATTTCAGGAAAAAGTGGGCACAACGTCACTGAAGAGGCCTTCATTTCATGCAAAGATGGGATTACCATTTATCATCAGTGTAAGTGAAGGCATTCCCATTTAGGTGGGGGTTAAACTAGATGACCCCTGAATTTTCCTTCCTATTCTGGGGTTTTTGCTATGCCTTTGGCCTAATATTCCCTTTGGTCCAATTTTGGCTCCATGCCCCAGTCCCAAATGGATATTATTATTATTATATTGTCGAATTTTATTTACTACACATTCCTAGAGTCCAGTTTATGACTTACTACCTCCTGTGTGCTTCTGCCTTCTCGTTCCCCGTTTTACTAGAGTGTTATCATGATGAGGAATGCTCTGATGATATTTGACAGTGCTGACCTAAAATACTTTTGGCAAGGCCTGTCGCTTCACCATTGGGAATGTCTTCCAGAGCTAGGTGACACGGTCTGAAATTCAGATGACTTTAAATTTGTCAAGTTAATAAAATAATCCACATTGTTGAAAAGCAAGAGCAAAGGTAGAGGAGGCAGGAAGAAGTGTCAGGAAGTGGGACAGAGGGAAGGTCAGGGAGGCTGGGTGACACTAATATCTTTTGAAGCTAAGGCAGCTCTCTGATGCCAATACCAATGAAATGACCCATAAGTCATGAGGAACAGGGCTGTCTTCACAAGTAGATGTAATAAGCAAGTTCATTAAGAACTCACCAGACCCCAAATGCCTATCCTGCCAGGGTACCTTGGCTCCCCATTCAAGGTAGGAGACCTGAAACAGAGTCTCATTGCATAAATGGGGGTCACTTCTGTGGTTTAAAGCTCCTATTGAAATGTGAATGTTGATATGTGTTTACAGTTTGCAGATATATATAAGTGAATGAGAGACAGAGGAAAAGAGAGAGAGAAAGAGAGAGAGAGAGAGAGAGAGAGAGAGAGAGAGAGAGAGAGAGAGAGAGTTTGTGTAAGAGTGCCAAACATATTTAATTTATTCTCCATTAACATTTTTTTAAATTAGTTCATGAGCTTGGAGGGCCAGTCTCCAAACTGGACTTCTGAGTTGGAACTAGAACAGAGGACAAGTAAATTCTGAGCAGGGGATGAAGACTGGAGAAAGAAAATAAAAGTTTGGAATAGTGGTGGTCATCCTATAGGCTGGGGACCCCATCTCTCTCTAAGGGACAGGGAGGCTAAAGATTTACTGCAGGGGACCAAGAGTTCATATGTGGATCTAGAAGTATCATTACTAAATGATAAAGTATATATAAGAGAGTAGTCAGGAAGTTGGAGAGCATTGAGTTCACACTTTTTAATGATCATTTGAAGGACATGAGGATGTTCTTTCTGAAGAAGTTAAAAGTTAAGGGACATGTGTTAACTGTTTTCACGTCCATTTGATGAGTTATCTTGGGGAAGAAATATTAGATTTCTTCCATTTTGGCTTCAGAAGGCAGAACCAAGAGCAAAGGGTGGTAAATTTTGTCATAATTGAAGGAAAACAAACAATCAAACAAAAGCCTTCCTAACAATGAGATCTGTCCAAAAGAGGAACGAGCTGCCTTGAGAGGTGGTGAGATCCCCCTAAATGAAGTTCCTTCAGCAAAAGCTGGATGAGCATAATTAGGCATATTATAGTGGTGATTCCTTTCATGTAGAGATTGTGCTAGATGTGAACTAAAGTCTCATTCTATTCTCAGAATTTATGATTCTGTGAAATGACCTTCCTTAGGATAAATGATTCTCTCTCTCTCTCCCTCTCTCTCTCTTTCTCTCTCTCTCTATTCCTTCTTCCCTTCCTCCCTCCCTCTGTCTTTCTCTCCTTCCTCCCCATATATATATAAAACTATTTTTTCAAATATATGTAGATTTTGTGATTAATATGATATATTTTCTTTTAATGCTCCTACTTAATTTTTAGTATCTTTGGGGTCTGTATCCACCAACAAATATTAATAGTGCAACTATGACTATGTAGAAGGAAGGGTCTGTGAAATGCTTTATTATCATAAATGGATTCTTGTTCTTAGAAAAGTTTGAGAGTTCCTGGTTTATAGGATGACATGCTTCCCTCTGCTTGGTAGGGGGAATATTCCTCAGTATACATAATTTATACAGACAGCTGATCCAGGTTCCCTTTGGGAATTAAGGAAGCTGAAAAGTGTGGACTGAGTTTATCTCTGTTTCTTCCAACTAGAATGTCAAGTCTGATTTAAGGAATGGGAACCTAATAGAATGATACAGAAAGGTTAACAGATAAGGAAGCCAAATATGCTTGTAGCAAGGCCTGGGGCTGAATGCACCAGTAAATAGACTCATGAAATATTACAGCTGGGAGGGACTTTATAGGTTATCTAGACCAGGGCTTCTTAATACTTTTCCCAATAACAACCTGTAAGCATTCCTTGGTGTTGTATGACCTGAGGTCAGGCATCATGCAAAGGTACACATGCTTTGTGTTCAGAACCAAGGCTGTAATGAAGTTGCTCCATACAACCTGGGCAAGTGCTGCCAGAAACACTGCAGATTCATTACACGTTTAATTTTGAATTAAATTTTGATTGTTGAGTATTCAGAATCCTTTTATGTTGCCAATTTTTTGTGACTTCATATAGGATCACAGCCCACAGTTTAAGAAGCACTGACTAGACCAGGCTCATCATCATATAGGAGCAGAAACTGATGAATGGAGAGAGGGAGATCAAGCTTCCTCACAAGAGCCTGAATTAGAATCAAGGCCCCTTGGTCATAGTCCAGTGCTAGTCTGGTACTATCACCTCTCCAATGTTCACAGGAGACACAAGACAGTATCTCTGGGCTGGCCTGGGAATTTTCTATGAGAAATGTGCTGCAGGTAAGAGAAGAAGAGAAGGTTCTCCCCAAAAAGGAAAAGCCATGTCTCTTTGGGGGAGGCTACAAGGCACTTCAGTACTCAATGCCACATTAAAGAATGATCTCTTGTTCCTCTTTGGCTGATTGTGTGGGTCTTAGAGATTTGTAGTATTTTTTGGCAGCAGCATCTACTGAGTGCTAAGTTCTGAAAAGTAGTCAGGCAAATCAATTTTCTCACACTAATTTGCAAATGGGTATGCTAATGGGCTCTACTGGCAGCTAATTTTCATCAGGGGAAATAGTTGCATATTCAAAATGGCTATGCATGGACCCTTAAAATTGTGATTTCTCTTGAAAGGCAGTTTAGGAGAGAGGCCTCTGTCTGGACTAAAGTGAAAATCCAATCTCCAATACTGAGAAATCACAGTCTGCTAAACCACATTATTTAATAAGGAAAAAAATGGGCCTTGGTCCAATAGGAACAAAATCATTGGTAGAAATTGATGAAGTCTTGGGCATCATTCCCACTGCATTGACTAGAAGTGTCTTCCCTAAAAGAAAGTTTTTGTGTTTGTCTGTGCATCCTGTGTGTGGCTCTCCTCTTAATTCTCTTGCCTCTGCTCATGGATTATGGGGAAGCATATGAGACAAACAGGCCAGCCACATGTGGAAGGCACGCTTTCAGAAGTTTTCCCTTGATTTCTTGTATACCAAATGTGGTTCTGAAGGTAAGATAAACGTGGTAATGAGTTTTCTTTAATGTAGCCAGGTTTGTGTAAATAAAATAGCAAACTTGCCCATACACAAATGGAAAGCCGTGTACGATGCCACCTGCAAATATAAGCAAGGATGAGCACATATGTTCTGGATTCGTTCTGAGGCAATTTCAGATGCAGATTTGTGTTTATGAATTTACCAAGTAATTAGTCGTCCATCCATTCATTAGCGGTAGCAAGAACTTCTTGCAAAACCTTCCCCGCCCCCATCCTCAATTCTCCACCCCCACCCCCCAGTGGCACTTCTGAGAAGACAGAAGGGACATAAAATATGTCAGGCAAGATGGGAAAACAAATCAGAAAAAGAAAATCACATGTGAGGTTGGAGAAGAATGTTAGGCATGTAAATGGGGTTTTCAAAGATTAGGGCTTTAGATCTCTACTTGATGCCTCTCTGACACCATTTTCCCACTTGCAAAATGGGTACTACTCCTACTACTCCTACTACTCCTACTACTACCAGCGTTTGCTATGTGCCAGGTACTGTGCTAAGCACTTTAGAATTATTCCCTCGTTTGAGTCTCAAACAACCCTGGTGTTATTATTACTGTCGCTTTACAGATGTGGAGACTGAGGCAAACAGAGGTTAAGTGACTTGCACAGGGCCATGCAATTAGTAAGTGTCTAACAGTGGATTTGAACTCAGGTCTTCCAGACTTCAGGCCCAGTGCTTTGTCTACTGTGCCACCTAGCTGCCACAAAGTTGAGAGTATAGGATGGATGATTGTTAGGGTATTCAAAATGTTTAATTAGTTTGGTAAATGTTGTTCTTACATTTCTAGTTTTTTATAATAATGCTTTACTTTTGAAAACTGCTTTACAATTTTCAAAGCACTTTCCCAAACAGTATCTCATTTATTAGATGAGCCTTTCTTAAGTGGGCTTCTAGAAGAACAAACTAGGATCGACCATAGAACCATATAAGAACAGGTAAAGGAATTGGGGTGGTTTCTCCTGAAGCAGAGATCTACTGAAGTAGGGTAGACGTGACAGCTGTGTACAAGGGTTTGAAGGGCTCTTCCAGGAGAGAGGAATTTGGCTTGTTTGGCCTCAATCAAATGAGATGATATTGGTAAAGTGCTTGGCACTTAGTAGGTTTGAAATAAATACTGATTCCCTTCTTGACTCCCTTCCTTGACCCTAGAAGTCAGAACTAGAAGAAATGGGTAGAAACTGACAAAATGTCAGGGGCAAAAAACAAAAACAAACAAAAAAACCCAAGAAAAACTATAACAAAGATGTGAAAAAAGTTAAGTGGCCTGGTTTCAGAAGTGGTGAGTTCTTCCCCACAAGAGGTCTTTAAGTAAAAGCTGAATGGTAACTTTTCCATGTTGGTGTAACATAGAGGCATCAACCACACCATCAGCATCCCACATTGTGACTCATGATACTTCCAAATGTGGCCCAAACCAGATAAAAAAAAGTGTGTTGTGATGGTTGTTGTGTTTGTCCTTTGTTTTCAAAGGGAGCTGATGACATGACTTGCAGTTGACTTGGATTTGTGTGGGGGAGGGCTGTGCAAGGTACCAGCCTCCCTTTCTCTTTCAAAGCCATCTGGGTCCAGTGGCCAGAGGTCCATCAGGATGACTGGAGATAACCTGGGATGCACTGGGAGACCCTGGCCCTTTTTAGGCTAAGGCCTTTTCAAGTTCTCACTTTGAGTGAGGTAGCACCAATTCAGCAAGTAAAAATACTATAAAATATAGATATTACATTTTAAAACTATGTTAGCATATGGCCTGTAGGGATTCTTATATACAGATTATTATCCCCCATTTCTATTTGAGTTGGACTCTACTGATGTAGAAGACAATTTGTCAGTCAAGAAGCGTTTATTAAGAACTTACTATGTACCAGGCACTGGGGATACTAAGGAAGGCAAAAATAGTTCATGCCCTCAAGGAGCTTACAGTCTAATGGGGGGAGACAACGGGCAAACAATGGAGTACTTACAAAATATATACAGAATAAATTGGAGATCATCTCAGAGGGAAGGCCCTAGAATTAAAGACAGGTAAGGAGAGGCATCTAGAAGGTGGAGCTTTAGGTAAGATGTAAAGGAAATCAGTGGGGCTGATCAGCTAGGTGGTGCCATAGTGGATCAAGTGCTGAGTCTAGAGCAAGAAGACTCCTCTTCATGAGTTCAAATCCAGCCTCAGACACTCACTGTCTTGTGTGACCCTAGACTAATCACTTAATCCTATTTGCCTCAGTTCTTCCCCTGTAAAATGAGCTGGAAAAGGAAATAGCAAACCTCTCCAGTATCTTCGCCAAGAAGACCCCAGATGTAGTAACCAAGAGTCAGATACAACTGAAATACCTCAACCACACCAAGGAAGCCAGGGAGTGAAGGTGAGGAATGAGTAAAGAAGAGATGTTTTATTCAGGTTTGGATTCTGCTAACTTGCCTCCAGTATTCCTTCTGATTCTGAAAATCTGTGAAAGGGTCCCAAATATATTGGAAAAATTTCTTTAAAAAAATTTGATCAGTGAATCACTGAAAAAAATATAATATGAAGAGAAGTTGGTGAGGATAGGAAATAAGTGGTTTTATTTGAGCAAAATGGAACCCATGCTCAAATGATCAGTGTTTAGTTTACCAATCTCCTTCTGTTCCAGTCTCCACCTAGTTCTTGTATGTTATTGTTCATTCCTTGTTTTGGAAGATGACCAGTGACTTCAGGAAGGTGATTTGCAAGTGAATTTAATTTAAATGGGAGGAACTGTTTAAAGTCATCAGCCTCAGTTTCTCTTCCAGAGTCATTGGAATCCAGTGGCAAGACATAGGACAAAATGACGAGCAATGGCCCCCAGATGCAGTGGGAAACCTTGGATTTTTTAAGCAAAGGTCTTTCCCGGGTCTCAGTTTGTTTGAAGCAATGCTCATTCAGTAATTAAAGACTAGGTGTGGTGGCTATTTCGATGCATATGTGTAGCAATACTTCGTCTGGATAGTCATCCCATTTCTATGGTCTTGCACCTTTGTTGAGAAAGAGGGCAGGTGCATTCTCATAGCCATTGGTTTAGGAGCTCTTTAAGGGCAGGGGATGATTTTTGCCCTTCTTTGTGTCCCCAGTGCTTAGTACAGTGTCTGAGAGAGCAGGAGCATAATAAATGCTTATTGACTGACTGTGCTCAGACCTAGCCACTACAAGTGCACAGCATTGTTTCCATTTTGTTTTTAATGTTGCTCTTTCCATTTATGTTTTTGTAGTTAACATCTAGACTATTTTTCTGGTTCTGCTAACTTCATTTTGCATGAATTCACATAGGTCTTCACATGCTTATCTGTATTTATATATTCATTGTTTCTTACAGAAGAGTTGTTTTACATTGCATTCATATACCATACTTTGCTTGGCTATTCCCAAATCAAAACATGCTTACTTTGTTTCAAGGTCTTTGCTACTGCAAAAAGTAATGTTATTAGTACTTTAGGGTATATAGTACCTTTCAACATTGATTTCCTTGAAGTATACATACATACACACACTTAGACACACAAACTCATATATACATACACACACACATATATATATATACATACATACATACATACATATATAAAGTAGCATGGTCACTTTCTTAGCATAATTCTAAATAGCTTCCTGGAATGATTGCACCAATTCACATCTCTACTAACAGTATATTAGTATGCCTGTCTTCACAATAACCTCTCTAATATTGACTATTCCATTCTTTAACCATCTTTGCTAATTTTCTGGGTATGAGTTGAAACCTCAGAGTTCTTCTGATTCGCAATTTTTTTTGGCAATTCTTCCTAGATCTCTTCTAGAAGAAGAAGTTGTTCCCAGAAGTGGGCTATACAGATTATCTCCTGTTCATCAGAGAATACTTGAAATTTCATCATCAGCTTGTTATACTTGAAAATTCTTGTTCAAGCTTGTTATACTTGAAATTTCATCATCATCATTCTTGTTAAAATGCAAATTTTTGTGGGAGGGCCAAAATATTAACCTGTTACCAGTCATTGATATTCTCTTCTTAATAAGAGATCTGAGAGTGGGTTTTGATAAGGGGCAGAAGGAGAAAGGAGGTATAGCACAGGTGGGAGAATGAATGAGAGGAGAGTTCTGAGAGTTTAATGGGAAACAATGTACAGAATAGCAGCTAAGAGAGAATGGCATAAAATGCAGATGACCAGGGATCTTTACCTTGTTCAGTTTTACCCTTACCATCATTGTTGCTTTGGAAGAATGAGTCTTACTTTTGACATCAGTCCTATTCCACTCTAAAATTCTTTGACAGGATAACAGATCTAGTGCTGGAAGGAATATGTGAGGCTATCTATTCCAACCTTGCATTTTACAGATTAGGAAACAGAGACCCAGGGACATGAGGTTACTTACCCAAAATTACACAGGTAAAAAGTACTGAAGGAAACATTTGAAAACATGTTCTCTAAGCGTGGAACCAGTGAGCTGTCCAGTGTACCATGGTGCTTCCAATGGACAGTGCACTTACTGAGCTAACAAAACATGGTGGATACCCTGACAATCCTGCATCCTATGAATGCATAGTGCCCCTTCTAAATCATTTTAGCTGACTAATATGGAAAACCAGTGGCTCTGTCTGAATCAACCACATAGCTTTTTTTTTACTATGAACCATAAAATGTCCAAACTGAATGATTTAGCCATTAAGTCTATGGACCATCCCAATGACTCAGTCTCTCCAACTTTGACTTAGGTTTTGCAGGCTGGCCTAGGATGTGCTCTCTCCATCATTATGCATAACACTCATAAGTTTGATAAGTAGCATGGCATCCTGACTAGAGTGCTGGATATGGATCTCCTTGAAATATATGAGTAGGAGTGAGCTTGCTGCATAGTCAAGGAGACATGGTTTCAAATCTTGACTCTAACACATATAAGCTGTGTGACCACAGTCAAGGCACTTAATTTCTCAGCCAGTTTCCTCAATTGTAAGATGAGATGGCCTTTAGGGTTCCTTTTAGCTCTAAATATATAATCTTATGATTTGAATACCGTGCTAATGTGGGATCATGATGTGTTTTCATTGTTTAGTTATGGCAGCTCTCAGGAACTAACCATCTTCTAAGTCTTAGAAAGGTGACTATGTGCCTTTATGGAGAAAATACCCTTACTGCATAATAATTTTGGGGAGGGGTCCTTTTTTCTATGCTATATTTCGCAGTTACTTGTGTACTTCTCCTGTCTCCTTGAAGATTGTAAATTCTTCAAGCAATAGGAACATTTATTATTTCTTTTTAAAGTTTTGGGGATTTTTTAAAAATTTATTTTATTGACTTGCTTGTTTACTTTTAGTTTACAAGTTTTGTGGATTTTTAAAAACATTTTATGCCATGATTATTCTCCCTACATATCATCTCTCCCCCCCTGCCCAAGATTCCTCTCTTGTATTAAAGAACAGTTAAGCAAAGCCGACCAAAATATTGACTGATTTGGACCACAAATACAACAGATCACACCCATAATCCTTAGCCTCTCTACCAAGCTGAAAGTCATTTTGTGCTCATTTTTGTACACTTGTTGCCTAGCAAAGCATTTTTTAAATTTGTTTGTTTGTTTTGTAAGTAGTGGGCACAGACAATAAGCTGAATAAATTTTAAGTTAAATTCTAAAACCAATGACTGTATTGCCTCCACACCCACTTGATTTTCCCTTGACCTGCAGGCAGATGTTTCTCATGGCTTGAGTAGTCCCCTGGTATGACACTTTGAGATGCAAATGTGTACTTTCCTGTTTCCCCATTATTCACCTCCAGTGCCAAAATATGACATTCTAGTCTAAAATGTTTCTTAGTTATCTGCCTAGAGGAAGGAACTAGACTAAGAATGGTCTATTTCTTTCTGTAGGATTTAGCATTTTGAGGCTTTTAGTTGTATCTGGAGAATTAACAGATTGCTAACAAGGAGGCCTCCCCCGTCCAATATCATGATGAGAAGATTACTATAAGTTTCATCTGGTATTTACTGTTGAGTAGGGGACTGACACGGGAACATTCTATCCTCTATCCCTTTCATTTCCCACTTTCCTCATGATTCTAGGACGAAGAGAGTGTTAACTTTTGTTCCAAACATATGTCTCTTTTAGTGGGACTCCCCCTCCAAACCCTAGGGATATGGAGCAGCTAGTTTGTATGCCAGCAGTTCTGTATTTTTGGATGACGGAAAATTGATTTTCCTTCTCTTAGCAGGTGTGGTCTCAGAGTGTGTCTTTCTCTTCATATCCTGTCATCAATAGCAAAAGAGGGTGTGCAAAGAACTCTCTGAGTACTAGATGCAGTGGCATCTAGAACTTAGGAGCCTAGAGATCTAGGAATAACAACAAGAAAATAACTCTTTCCCCACCTACCTGGATATTGACAGTTCAACATTGAGTGTCTTGTTTTCCTGGCATCTTCATCCTCTAATTAATGACAAGAAGAAGCAGAGCATAATGGATAGACTGGACTTGGAGTCAGGAAGGTCTTTTTTGTTTACTGCAAACTCAATCTTAGTCAACTACGTGACATAACTTCCAAGCAAGTTCATGTTGCCTTGAACTGCATTGTTTGAGGTGTGTACATACCCTCCACAGAGAGGAAGGGGATTGTTGTCTTCTGTCCAGAATCTGTTACATGTAAAGTACTAAGTTATAGGAGGTTGGTGCAAGACCAGACCAATTAAGATGGCATCTTTCATATATTCTTCCTATCACATTGCTAATAGTTAATATAATCATAATAGGAGTTTGTTTTAGACCCAAATGGGGACTATTACAATTATATCAACTTATAGGAAATGTGATAGGAAGAACATTGACAAATTGTGAAGGGTGAGATGAAGAACAAGTAAGTGAATAAGAAGTCAAAAAACAACATCATATAAAAAATGTTGAAACAACGAAGATAATGTAAAAATGACTATCAAAAAAACCCCAGATCTTGGAAAGGATTATAAAAATGGTCTTCAGTATTGAAAGAGTTGCCTTCTATAACAGGGATTAGATCTATTTTGTGCAGTTCCAGAGTATGGGACTAGGATAAAATATATGGAAATTACAAGGGGGAAGATTTTTTTAATCTCAGTTTAAAGAAGAACTTTCTAAAAGTGAGAACTTTCTGTTCAATCACCTGTTTCCTAAAGAAATACACGTAAGTGGCACTGAAATGTCCATGTAGAAACTGGAAAGTCATAGGGCAGAAAAGAGTTCTGCTTTAGGTGAGAGGTTGAACTGGATAACTTTTAAGGATCTTTTGACTAAGATTCTCTGAAAGTGGAGTTATAACTCTGAAGGAATGGGGCTTGTTTTCTGTGTGCCTTATTATTGAGTTTAAAAGAGATTATAGAAAAGGAATATTTTGGTCCATAGCAACATCATTGGAATGAGCATATCGTTTCCCAAGGCAATTATTTTGAAGACAAATATTACCTGAATTTTTAAAAATTTTAGCATCATAGTTTATCAGACCTGGAGAGCATCTGAAAGGTCATCTCTCTAGTCCAATCATACCTTAACAAGAATCCACTCTATAGCATATTGCATCTATTAAGCCTATAATCAGTCTCATTACTTTGAGGTGAAGCTATATCTTATGTGTGGTAAAATCCAGATCTTTTAAGGATTCTTCCAGCACGCAGTTCTCAAAATGGCAACTGAGGAGTTAATCTTTTGTCCTCTGGGCCCACTGGAATGTTTATCGACTCAGAGTGAAGGCCTCCTTTCTTTCTTTCTCTCAGTGAGTTAAGTCAGCCTCTGCTTTGTTTGACGCTGCCCATTTGAGGTAAGCTTATCCCTGACCTTCTGCCAGAGAGACTGATGACAAGGACAGTTTGCACTAACCTTGACATTCACCGGGGTAAATGGCTTTTTCCACAAGTAGTCGGCAAACAAGGAGAGCCAGTCAAGAGCTAATGAATCTGTACCTGAGAGAAACTGAACAACAATTGTGCTTTTAAAGAAGAAAGGGGTCCTTGGAAGATGTAGTTCCATCTGGGGCTTAGAGGTTGGGAGAAATTAACTCATCTACTCCATGTGGCTGAAAAATAAATATATAAATGCATCCCCCAAGGGTAAAAGCAGTCATGAGATGTCCTCTTCAGTGTTGACTCCCTAGGGTTCTCTGCCTTGAAAGAACTTTCCCTGCCATTCATTGCTGCCACAGGAAGGCAGAGTGCCATTTTTTTTGCATGGGCAGGACGGCAGGGTTCTTTATTTCAGCTACTTTTTCTGTGATTCAGCATAAATGCTCCACAGTGAAATTCAAGGGAGGTAAACAAATGGATAGTTAAGTGCCTACAAGGGGGGAAAACAGGAAGTATTTTTCCATCTTCAACATTTCCAGATCTATTCTAAGGTCTACAAAAGTATTTTAGAAGGGGACTCCCAGAGTCACAGAATCTCACAGTTGGGAGGGGCTGAGACACAATCTGGTTTTATTCGTTCCAATAAATCCCTCTATAACACACTCAAGAAGTCATTGCCCAGCCTTTGTTTGATGACTTCCAAAGAGAGGGAATTCTCTACCTTCTGAGCCAATTCATTATACTTCTGAACATCTCTAATTGTAAGGAAGTTTAGGTTTTTGTTTGTTTGAATTTTCCAGAACTCAAGCCTAAATTCATCTTTTTGAAATTCCCACACGTTGCTCCTGGTTCTGCTATTGGGGCTGAGCTTTGAAAAAAAAATCAACTCCCTCTTCCATATTATATAACAGTTCTCAAATACTTCAAGATACCTATCATATCCCTGTTGAGTCTTTTCTTCTCAGATGGAGCATGTTTTCACAAATGACTTTTCCCAGAGAGATCACAGCTGCTAGTTAATGCCTACCCACTTCCAAATTGTTCTTTACAAATTAAACTAAAAAATATTCAGTCAGGTGGTAGCACTTCCTATCCAAGGGTCAGCTAAAGTCCCAGCTCCTGCATGAATATTTTTGTAGGTTATTCCAGTCTCAATTGTCCTTTTTCTGGTCTACTGTAAATAATCAGTTATACTATATAATTTAGCCATTATTTTAGATTGTCATATCAGGTTTTGGGGTTTTTTTTGGTGTTACAACATATGAATTTTTCAACTTTATCATATGATCTTTGAGAGCAGGGGCCATATCTTACACTTCTTTGTTCTTTACACTTCTGTTCTAAGCACATAACTAGTGTTCAGTTTGATGGATGAATTGGATTTAGTGAACTTGACTAATACTATCCTCTAGAACTTCCAACTAGAAGCTTCTTAGTTTGATGGCAATATAGTTGAGCCTATTTCCAAACTCCTTTCTTATTCTTTCTGTTGTTGATGTTGTTTCTGTGGAAATTGGGTTCTTTAGTGGGATGGGAGTTCAGAAGCTCAACTTCCATGAAGGCAGCTGAAGCAGGCACTGTGGAGCACTCAGAGCTTGGTGGGACATGGAAGATGCAAAGGTGACCCACTGCATCCCAGGCCATCACCAGTCTCACTGATTTTTGTCTTGCTGCTGGACTTTGATGACTCTGAAAGAGAAATCGAGGCTAATGACTTTGTGTGCTTCTGCCTTTCTTAATTCATAAACAAATGAAGACATCACTCCATAACATCATTGATCCTTGTTGAAAAATGAAGAATGAATAACAACAGCATTTACTCCACTAGAATTACAAGAAGCACAGCGTGATACTGAGAAATATGAGTGGGACAGATACAGAACTTCTGGGGAAAAGCCAGATTCATTTTCCTTTATTTAAAATAACTTCAAAGAACTATAGAATTATAGCATCGAATGGCCCTAGAAGTAAACATCTAATCCAGGGGTGGAGAACAGGTGACTTCAAGAGCACACCCCACCTTTGATCTAATCTAACCCATTCATTTGACAGTCAAATTGGAGTCAAGAATACCATAGTACCCTAACCAGCTTTAGGTGGCCAATTGATAGCACAGTTGACATAACAACCTGTTTTTTTTCCTCACTTCTCTGATTCATTTCCACAAATTGGGTTGCATTTCTGTAATAATGATATTACCAATAATAATTCTGACAATCTAATTTCATATAAGACATGTGTTTGTGGGAACTTCTTTTGTCATTTTTTTCATGGATATACACTGATTATGTTGGATTACACTGTTTTACACTGAGTGAAAAATTTTAAAAAGAGAAACTAAGGCTTGTTTCAACACATAGGGTAAAAATATCTGATCTATAGCTTTGGGGTCATAGGTCAGCACCAGAGGATCATAGATTTAGAGCCAGACGGCACTTCAGAGGTCATCTAGTACAACCTCTTTATTTTGCAGTTAAGGAACTGAGGTTCAGAGACATTAAGTGATTTTTCTCAGGATCACACAGTTAGTGACTGAGACAGGACTGGGAACCTAACTCCATATCTTTCCATTATACTAAGCTGAATAACAATATTAGATTTTCCAATAGTATCAGGGTGATATGAGAGAGTGGCAGAACAAAGGGATTTGGATCTAGTAGGAAGACATCAATATAAAAACACCCTGAAGGGGCTGCTAGGTAATGTAGTGAATAGAACACTAGCCCTGGAGTCAGGAGGACCTGAGTTCAAATGTGACCTCAGACACTTAACACTTACTAGCCATGTGACCTTGGTTAAGCCACTTTACCCCAATTGCCCTGCCTTCCCCCTTCCAAAAAGCAAAAAATAAAATTAATTAAATTAATTAAAAATTAAAAAATAAAACCACACTGGGACCCATGATGTGCTATAGTTGATTGAGAAGAGTCCTGGTTCTGCCATTAAAAGAACCTGAGCTCTTATTAAAAGCTGGTCCATTACCACTTGCCTGATCCTGAGCCAGGAAACCAGTCAGCTTCCCTTGACTATGAAGTTCCTCATCTTCCAAGTGACTGGATTGGCGTAGATCAGGGGTTCTCAATCTGTGGGTTGTAACCCCTTTGGGGGTCGAATGACCCTTTTACAGGGGTCACAGGGGTCACCTAACACCGTCAGAAAACACATATTTCCAATGGTCTTAGGAATTTAGACAGAGCTCCTCTATCCATCTCCAGGCGAGTCTGTCCATAGGCAGATATACCCACATACGAGTATTAAAGGGTTGCAGCATTAGAAATGTTGAGAACCACTGGCCTAGATGGACTTTGAGTTCTCTTCTAGCTGTAGGCCATGACAACTCACGTGACTTGAGTTTCATTGGTATGTGTATGTGCCAATCAACCACACACTGGTAGCTTGAACGGAAATCTTGGTTTGGTTCAAAGAAAAGGAAACGCATGTTGTAATCTAAACACAGTGAGCATCCCTGAGTAAAGTCTGTCTTGAGTAGGCTAGAGACAGATAAGTAAGTGGAAGCCTCCAAAACAAGGATATTGTTACTGCTGTTGCTAGAAGGCTTTCCAAGAAAAGATACCTAAGTATAGATTCTAATATTTCATCTCCTGCCAGGCCAGTGGGCTCTCAGAAGACTGTTTTTCACTTTGCAGTTTGAGGATTTGCAGACAGACAAAGCCCACCATGCAGCAAAAGTCAGTCTAAATATCAGACAGATAAATGGCACCTGAACTATGGGCACAACTGTGATTTATGGGATCCATTTTGTTCTTTTTTTTTACATGACAAAATAAACATGGGCAACTCTATAGGTGTTGACCCAAAGGGTTTGAGGTACTCTCATTTCCCGGAATTCTCCCTCTCCTTGGTCATAAGGACATTTTCACTCATAATCATGAGAGTTCTGAACTGGAAGAAACCTTAAAGACCATTTAGTCCAGTTGCCTCTTTACGCCAGTGAGGAAACCCAGATATCACAGATGTGGAGCGCTAAAACGGCCTGCCCATAGAAAACCATCCAGGCTAGTGACTTCATTTTCTTAACTGCCCAGAGATACGACCTTACTAGGTACATTACTCTCTGCCTTTCGAGCTTGAATTTTCCCATTATTCTGCTTCCCCTCCAGCCTCTGTATTGTTGTTTTGTTGTTGTTGTTTTTTGAGGGGGTAGTGATGGTAAACTAATCTTAGTTACATTGTGTTTGCAAATATAAAGACTTGATGAATGAAAACATACTTTGGTTTCTGATGTTGTGGTTTCAGGTTAATGAATACACGTTGCCCATGATAAGTAGGTCATTACCGTGAGCTGCATCCCTGGAAACTTCTCTCTTCACACACTAGCAGTTGTATGCATGCTGCAAACCTCCTTGCAAACCCATTAGGTTCATAGAAAAGACTCCCTTCTTCCCCCAATACAGGACATTTGTAGTTGGACACAATTAAAAAAAAAAACTTTCCTCGATCTATTTTTTTTCCCTTTCTTTCTTTCTGTTTACTCCCTTTGAAATATAGCGACGAAGTAATAACCTTGTAGGTTTCCTGCTGACACCTTCCCTCAACTGGTTTGCTCATTACACTTAATAGATTTAAACAGAGCTTTGGCAAACTTCAAAATTAAATCGGCTTGCCTGCCCCCTGCTTCCTCTTCCTAGGAACTAGGAAATGCTACTTGAGTTATCATAGATCTGTCTGGCCTGGGTACTGATACAGATGCTTGACTATGGTAATTCCACACCTCTGGCAGGGAGCCCTCAGCGATCTGCGGCATCTCATTCCTTTTTTTTGCTGTGAGCTCCTAAGTAAGGGCCCAGCCCATTGTGGGCCCCTAGTTTAGAAAGAGATGTTCAGCTCTAAATTCTCTGCGTAAGGGCTTTCCACTTTGCAGGTTGTCTGTGGCCAGTTCAAATCTGTGGTGTGCCATAGATTTGAATAAAATTATGGAGGTAAATTGGCTTCTTCCACTCTATTTTCCCTGTTCCACCCCATCCCCAAATATATAAACATAGAATGAATGCCAGAGTCAGTAGCAGATTTGGGATTATCAGTTGATTTCACCATCCTTGCCAATGGAAAACTAGAGATAGGAAGAAAACTGTTTATTTCAGGGGCATAGGGAACTCCCAGGTCATGAAACTCCCTCTATCAAAATAGGTAAGTACCTTCTCTTCAACTTATATCCAAGGTGTTTTGCTTCTCATAAAATGTTTGGATAATTGTATTGCTTATGTTACAATAATTCATGTTCAAATAGAAAGGATGGACAGGGTTCTAGCTCTGGACCCAGGAAGAGTTGAATTTTACATTCTGCCTCTGATATATACTAGTTATGTGATGCTGAAAGCGTTCCTTAACTTCTCAAGGCTTTGGGTAATGCTCTAGGACTTTAAATTCCAGGAAAATCTGTATAAGTAGAGGGAGTTTCCTCACCTGGAACTTTCTTATAACAGTGGAATCACAGGTCAAGTCCCTACTCCTACCTCTGTTCAAATAACATTGCACTAGGTAGTAGGAGATCTAAATTCTGGTTCCAGGTCAGTGAGCTCCAGATCTATGACCCTATGACCTTGGACAATAGGTTTTACTATTCTAGACTGACAGTGCTTTATCTATAAGATGAAATGGTGAGATCAGATTAGTTCTAAGGTCAGTTCCTAGTTTTGCAATTTCTAAGTTTCAAAGCAAGAATCCAGGATTCATTTTCCTTTCTCCCACTCCCTTCCTCTCTCCATAGTAATCTCCTTTTTGATAATCACTATGAAGGACTTGGATGCATGTGGAGCTTGGTACCTAGGCTAAGAAAATATCGTGGTTGGTAGTCTTCATTGTGAACCAAGAACTCCCTTAAGTGATGTGCCCTATCACAGTAAAAAAATACTGGGAAATTCTCCTATCTTTATTCTTTCCACAGAAGAGCCAGGTCTTCTGGTTATATTGAGATCACCCCCAAATCCCTCACCCATTTTTTCTGTGACTTCTCATCACACAGATGGGCTCATCTATCTTTTCTCAAATAATATCCTTTTCAGCTTGTGAACATTTATTTTTAATGTTACTGTACACTTGTTCCTATTATTTTTAAGTGTAATAAACTAATATTTGCCAGTGAGAAATCCCATTTAAGATCTGATCAAGCAACTGGAGCTGCCAGCAGGGAACCTAGTTCACCTAACCAGTTCCTTATTCATGGTTCCAGGCTAATGCACATACCTCTCTGCTCTGAAAGCTTAATACAAAGAACTTTTCAATGATTACTATGGTTTTATAACATGCATAAAAGCATTATAAAATTATGAAAAGCACTAATATTGTTTTAATTGCTTTTAAGTTCCCTGTGGGATTTGGGGTTTCATAAAGATACCCCTTACAACTTTTATAGCTAAGAAGACATTTGGGTCTAGAAAGAAATATCAATTAATTTATTTATCTCTTTCAAGTCTCTCTTCCCACCCTAAAGACAATATTTTTTACTATTTAAACTGTGTGCTTTATTTAGGGGCTTTGAGTTCACATTGAACATTTTATATTTTGTTTATGCAAAATAATACAGATTAGGAGCTAAAGATATTGATACAGCTGTAACATGTCAGAGATAAGGGGAAGGGAGGGAGAATAACTGCTTTTAAATGGAGGAGTAGATGTTCCACAGTGGTAGGGGGAGGAGGTAAAGTGAGTACCTTCCATGGTTTCTGTTAACTAAAGTGGGCACTGGGCTTTGCTACTCCCAGGGAGTTGTGCTACCCAAGATGCATCTGCAATTTATTTTTTTAGTGCTTGGGAGATGGAAGAATGACATGCCATTAAAATTTTCTACTCTAGATCATTGACTTCAAATGCACTGGGAATTGGATATAATTACTGGAAAATCTCTTTGCCATGTTGGCTGTGGGGCATTGGTCATGCACAACTATATTATATGGCAGACAGTAGTGCAACACCCCCCTTATTCCCCATTCCTAATATAGTAGTGCCCTTAGAATTTCAATTGACATATCCAGAAATAAATGAACAGATTGTTTTAAATTATGTCTTTGCTGTTTATATACATCCTTTAAAAAGATATAACATATAGTCATATATATTTTTTAATTTGAAAAGGAGGCTTCATAGTAATTTATTTTTAAATACTCTATTGGGGATTCCTGCTATAATGTAATACCAAATATTGCCATTGTTGGGGATTCTTGAAATAATGGTAATACCAAATATTGAAAATCTGCTTGGTTTGATAAATTTAACTTAAGTGGTATTGACTAGCTATTACAGATACTACTGCCACTACTACCACTAACCCCCTCAAAGTCTACCCCATTGTCAACATCATAGGGGAGGGAGGGAGAGAGGATGGAGGGAGGAGGGAGAAAGATAAAGAAATGTCAGGCAGGGTGATATATGGTGTGTGTGCCCTGAGACTACCATATGAGCTATTAGAATCTTATAGCAACCCAGAATCTCTCTGTCTCTGTCTCTCTCTCAGTCTCTGTCTCTGTCTGTCTGTCTTTGTCTCTGTCTCTGTCTCTGTCTCTGTCTCTCTCTCTCTCTTTATCTCACTCTAATGTTTAATCTATGTGAAGGAATGCACACCTGTTTGAGTTAGCACCCCACCTAATGATACAAAACTGTTGCTATCAATGTGAGAAATAGATCAGGTTGCATCATGACCATTAGCTTACCTGGAGAATTTCAGAATGAGTGGCTTTCCTTTGTGTTCTAGTACCACAAGAGGGCAAGATTCATTGGAACAAATTAGATATACCAAACCCCACCTGATAAAAATACTTTGCGTAAATGATGCTGGCCATTAAAGTAAAGAAATTGTGTATATGGAATAGACTAAAGATCTGAATGCTTTTATTCTGTGTCAGTTGCTATTGCAATGAAGTCAATGGCCAAAATAAGGCCTAAGTACTGAGTAATTTTGAAAAGAAGATGGACATACTTCAGATGGAATTTCAAACATTCCTCTTTGAGTTTAACTGCACAAATTCAAGTAATTAACAAACCATACCAAAACAGAAGAATTATATGAAAAGGTAGTATGTGATTAATAGCAAAGCAAAACAAAACATCACAAATAATTCCATTCCCCTACAATATTTGACAGTGTAAACTTGGCATTATTTGCACATAATAGTAAATACTATAGTTGTCGCCACAGGAAGGACCATAAGAGAAACATGGGACTATCTAGGAATACTCCAAAAGACAATCATAAAATGTCATCATGTCAGAAACTGATTGGGAAAAAAAGTCTATTAAAGTCCTCCAGAAAGGTGCTATAAAATGACATCAATATCAAGCCAGAAGGGAAATTGTACATCAAGTTCCCCAATTAAAGGAAACACTAAAAGATATGTAGAAAAGAATCTAGAAAACAAAAGAATATTATAAATTCTTGATACTTTTAATCATCAAATGACAGCAAAATTCGCAAAAGTTAAGGCATTACAGATAAGCAAAAGCAGTAGAAAGAGAAAAAACAATTTAAAATCAGTTGAAAAAATATAAAGGCAAATAATATAAAATATATAAAACAAATATATATTTAAGTAAATATAAAATAAATATATAAAATACATAAAAATATAAAAGCAAAGAAATTAGAAGAGAATAAAGAAAATCTCTTGTCATCAAGTCAAGTTCAAGGTTCAAAATAAAATCCAACACAATGAAAGTTTTTGAACTTTTAACATTCTGAATCATAAAAGGAAATGACTGAAACTCTACCTTTCTGTAATGCAGTAATGCAGCAAGTCTGGATAAGAGCCATAATTATTGACTCTTAAACTTCACAGTGGTGCACGACCTACTAGCAAAGCAATTTAATGACTTTCTCTTTTATAAAAGCTTCATCCTACCTTTCTTATCACAAGTTATTCTATATTTGTTACCGAAAGATGAAAATATCAGTGACCCATCCAAATGCAGGCTATGCTTTATGTACTTCATACAAAATATTCACAGCTTGTATTGCTCAAAAAAATCTATAAACAATTACCATAAAATATATCAGCTGAGGTATGCCAAAATGTCCTAGGTATTTAAAGAGCAACTTATCATTGATTATTGGGAAAAAAAATCCCTGAAAGTGGTGGAATGTTTATATTGCCTTTATTGATTACGGTAAAGTCACTGACTCTGTTTGGTACGTCATTTGTTATAAGTATATGAAATAGAACTAATCATAGTGAGAACTCTAGAGTATTTGATATTCTATTTAAAACACATTACCCATACAATAATGTCAAGAACAATTGATATACAATGTGACACCTTCTAGTGAGACAGTTTCTCTGTTATAATTTTGTCTATCCTTAATTCTAGTATCACAGCTCATGAATAGAATCTTGTATCATGTTCAAGTTCAAGAAAGAAAGATTTATAGAAAAATGTTATATTAATTATTTGATTTACATGAATGACATTGTTATATGGTTGCACTGAAAAGTTCATTAAACAGCTACTTCATGTGAAAACTTTCTCCCCAAATATCAAAATGGAATTTGGGTTAAATAAGTATACAATTCTTCATATAAACCAAAAAAAGAATAGAGACTGAAAATCTTGAGCTTGAATCTAGAGGGTAAACTGAATCAATCAGTAAAGGTGATATTCTAAGACGTCTTCTTCTTCTGGAAACATACATCCATACGTAAGTCTAAGGAGGAAGGAATGTTGAGATGCTAACTGGCATCCTGAGGCCAAAGTATAACAAAGAGAAAATATTTAGAGCAGTTAATGCATATGTAGTTTCAGTCTTAACATCTATTTTTGGTTTGATAGAATGGACAACAGGTCTAGGAATCATTCAAACAAAAACCGATACAATGTTTAATAGAGAACTCATTACCACAAGGCAACTGCAGAAAATGAATATTTCTTCAGAAAAAGTGACTGAAAGGATAATAGATGTTCTTCATACACAAAGAGGCTAAAGCATTATAGAAATACTTTTTGGACCAAACAGACCTTGCTACACAAAACAGTAATAAAGACTTCTATAAAGCACATGCTCCTGGATTTGTCAGTTTTAACTGAAAGTGATTTATATTGATGCAGAGCCTATCAAATAGCTAAGACTCCAGAGTAGAATCAAAAGGTGCTCCACGAGTGAAATCTACATGAACTCAACCAACAGTATGCCAAAGGAGAAGCTTTGGATAAATGACTGAATCATGCAGATTTGTTTGTAGAAATCCATAGGGTTTTTGATAGTGATTCTGTTTGAGGTCATTGCCACCAGGGATTTCAGAAAAGCTATTCTTAAGGACTCTAGACATTGGTAGATGTTAATTTTGCAGTAAAGTGGTCAAAAACACACAACATATATGTCCATTACAATTTTATAAAAGTAATAAACATTTAGCGTATCTTGGATTCCTGAGGCAGGGGGGAGGAGACTGATTCACTGGCTAGAAATGTCCATCAGAAACTCATCCTTTATAAGCCAAAATATAGCAAATAGGTACTATACATAAAAGCTTCAAAATATCCTTGATAATTCATTGAATCAACTATATTCAAACCAGAGCATCATTACAAACAGAACAGTTGCCAACCCCCAGGACATGATTCGTAACAATTTAAGAACAATGCTTTTTAATAGATGTCTCCATACCAACTACTCATAATCTTCAGATTGCATGGAATGAAAATCTTTCAAAATGCAGAGAATTACAGAAGAAATTAAAACCATGTGGTAAGAGGAAGAACATATCTCTGTCAGCCTATCTGATATTAGAATTGTCTTGAAGATACTTTCAGTGGGCACAGAAGTGAGTTCAATTATAAAAATTGATTATTTATCCACATGTGCAATAGTCTCAATGATATTACATATATAAAATAGCAGGATAGTGACTTATACTAGGATTCTATTTGAACTCCACTAAAAAACAAGGAGATAGTAATCATAATAATCATAACACTGATAATGATAGTTCACATTTATATAGTTCTTTCAGGTTTAAAAAAACTTTACAGACAGCATTAGTAGTGTATCGAAATGGACATGTATTTGGAATCAGAAGACCTGAGTTCCAATGATACTTTTGTCTGTCACTTACTTCTGAGTGACTTGGGACAAGTCACTTAACCTATGTGTGGTTCAGTTCCTTCATATGTAAAATGAGAGGATTGGAGTGGGTGATTTCAAGGGTCTTTTCCAGTTGAAAAGCAATTTTGATCTTTGATCTTTAGATGCTGCATGCATTATTACCCCATCATACAGAAGGGAAAACTGAAGCTAAGAGTTGGTAAAAAGTTGAAGGAGGGTCATTCACGTAGGAAGTATGAGAGGTAGTTTTTAAATCTAGGTCTCCTTACTCCAAATCAAACATTTTCCCCCCACTATACTGTAGTGCCTCTCAAAGTACAAAATGGAGAACAGAGCTAAATACAGGTATGCACTGCTTTAGAAAACATCAGATATAGTAAAACCTGAGCTTGCCAAACTGAAAAAGTAAAAGATGATTATTCAAATTATGTAAGAATCTTTCCCTTTGCCAAAGGAATCCCTGTAGGGCTCCTTTAAATAGCAAGCTCCCCAGTGTGTGGTATTTAAATGTTTGTTTATAGGTAATTAACTATTTGGTGGAATTCTTGGAGAATGAATAGAAAAAGTTTTTCTAGGAGTGCTGCAATCTACTTCCAATTGAATATCAATAAGAAATCAGAAATGACGCACAGCTTCTCAGAAATGAACACTGAAATCAGTGGGGATAATTGCATTGATGTTACTAGGATTTTTTTTTTCATCTACTGGAGCTCTATCTGCTTGAAGCAAAACCCCATTCACTTCAGGCTACTTAGAACTCTGGGTGACTGAAGTCTTTTAGGAAAAAGAGATCAGTGTTCTTTGCCCTTGATTATGGGGCCAGTGGAGAAGCGGGATATAGTTCTGTTTACAGTTCTGTAATTGAACTAAGATTCAACTCATTTTACTTTCTCAAGGCAATAATAAGGATATAATCCTCTTCTGCTATGTTCTCTTCTAAATGAATCTGTGGCTGCCCCTCAGTCCTTGCCATGGTTGACAGTTGGAAAAACTGGGAGGCCAGGAAATGTTTCTCTTCCTCCTACTTCTCCCCATTCCTTCCCCGTAGCTTCCTTTGTCTCATATTATTTATTTTTTCCCCATGGCTACTTCCATTCTCTTCAACATTATCTAAAATAAAGGTATATTCTGAACATCCAGCCAACGGTTTCTACATCCCTATGCTTTTTAGATACCCAGGGGCCAGCCCTGCTCTTCTCCCCCTCTTCTCTGTGTTCTCTTCCCATTGAAATCTACTCCCTAGAAAGAATCTGCTATCAAATATTTGCACCCTAGACTGAATTAAATCTTTTGTATCTCTCAAAGAGGTTAGTTCTAGTTTTGAAATGAAAAGGTGATCACTTATCGTATTATCATGAAAGTTTCTAGGTGGTACACTCCATAAAGCACAGGACTTGACGTCAGGAAGATTGATTTCAAATATGGCCTCAGACATTTATTAATTATACAACTAGTAAAATTGCTCAGTCTCCACCTTAGTTTCCTCATCTATAAATTGGGGTTAACAATAGCAAATGTAGATGTGGTTCAGTGGGTGAAGTGATGGAATTGAAGTCAAGAAGACCTGATTTCAATTTCATCCTCAGGCTAGTTGTATGACCCTGGGCAAGTGATTTAACCTCTGTTTGCCTTAATCTCCTGGAGAAGGAAATGGCAAACCACTCCAGTATCTTTTCCAAGAAAACTCTGGAACTGGGTCACAAAGAGTTGGACATGACTAAAGACTGCACAACTACATCCCAAGGTCCCAAGGTTCATGTAAGGATCAAATGAGATAATGTTTGTCATTTGGAAACCTTAAAACTATACATATACATATATATTCATATATAAAATACAAATGCACACATATAAAATATATGTATATGTTTGTGTATATGTATATATACACATATATAATATGATAGCTATCATCATTATTATTTACTATCATCATCATCAATATCAAAGAGCTAGGAAATTTACTTTGGGTCAGAGGGACCTTACAAAACCTCAAGAGTCAGTCCTTCTTTTCAAAATTTCCATACAAAGAATGGGGCTGTAGGCTTTGGAATGTGGAATTTTAGATAAGAAGTTTCCGAAGGAATGGTAGTTTTATGTGGACTTGGTTTTATGAGAATTAATTATCATGGCAATGAACAATTCCTTTACAAAGGTAAATGGAGATTTATACAATAACCATCAGAGGGCTTCATTATTATCTTCCTCCAAGACTCTTTAGGTGGCTGATACTCTAGCTTGACATATAAGAACTCCCCAGAAAAACACAACTCAGTAGAACTCAAACATAGACTGTGGCATCAAGAGGTTTCTTGCTCCCTGTGGCACATACAGCTCTCAAAGTATGTATAGGGTGTTGGCACTCAGCACACGGCTAGGCCCAGAGTAGGTATTTAATAAATGTTTATTAATTGATTGATTCGTGGTAACTGAAGGTCAGAATTTTCCTATTTTTATTTTTATAAGCTTCCCTCAAGAATAGAAGAAGGGCCAGCGTTACTGGCAAAAACTATAGCTTTTGTGCTCCATTGTTCAAGTGGCCTGTCTCCGTGACTGGGATTCAGCCACAGTCTGGTAGAATATGGATTGGAAATGCATCGGAGTGAGTAGAACCTAAGTTTGAATGCTGCTTCTTACATTTAACTGGCTATGTGACCCTACACAAGTCACTGACCTCCCTAAAACTCAGTTTCCTCATTTATAGAGAGATAACTGGATTGCTGTAATGAGATAATGTGCAAGCCTTAAAGTGCTGTCAAAATGCTAACAGTTTTTCTTGTAATCTTAATGAGAGGTTTCATCTCTTGCTCAGTGTCATATGCCATTTTCAAAGAAAGGCCATCAATCCATCCCCTGTGGTGGATTTTAATTTGACAAACATTTGGAAGGACATGGAAGAGAGTTGCATGCAACTCTACAAACCCAGTTGGTTGGGTTTCGATGAGTCAAGTCAATCTCCTAGCAGGAACTGTCTAACGTAGTTCTTCAACATAAGCAGCTGCTGAAGCTTTCTACAACCCTCAGCAGGCCATGTTTGATATAATTTCTCCTGGTTCTTAATCTGGGGCCATGAGTTTCATATACACAACAATAATAATGACAATACTGGTGATGATGCTGATGATAGCTAACATTTATAAACATCAGGCACTGTGTCAAGCCATTTATAAATATTCTCTCACTTGATTCTCACAAACACCATGGGACATGAGTTCTATTATCTTCACTCCCATTTTCTTACAGATAAGACAACTGAGGCAAATAGTAAATGGCTGGGCCATGTACACAGCTAATACATGTCTGAGAATGGATTTGATCCCAGGTTTTTCTGACTCTAGGACTGGCCCTCTATCTGCTTCACCATTTAGCTGCCACTAAAAAGAAATCTCTTGAGATTGATTCATTGATGGAGAGGATATTCGATATTCTCTCTCTTTTTTTTTGTCAAGAGATACTCCACCTTCCCTAAAAATACACAGGCTGTTTTCCTATCAATATCGAAACCTAAGCTGGGCCTTTCCAAACAAGCTAAGGGGAAAAGATAAGACAATTTCTGGACCAATGACTTTGATTAGAAGTATATTGATAAGGTACATAGCACTTTTTTAATACTTCACTTCCAGTACCAATCTACTGTGTATCAGAGCCCTTTGTCTAATGTCTCTTAACTCCAATAAAATGATAGATTCCAGCAGACAAGGATTTGGACTTATTTTTTTTTTGCATCTTCAACAGGGATTAACATATTTCTTTTAATATTGGGGGTGTACAATATCTGTTTGAAGGAAGGAAGGAAGGAAGGAAGGAAAGAAAGAAGGAAGGAAGGAAGGAAGGAAGGAAGGAAGGAAGGAAGGAAAGAAGGAAGGAAGGAAGGAAGGAAGGAAAGAAGGAAGGAAAGAAGGAAGTAAGTAAGGAAGGAGGATGGGAGGGAAGGAAGTAAGGAGTAAGGAAGGGATAAGGAGAAAAGGATGAAAAGAAGAGAAAAAAGGAAGAGAAATGAAAGAAAGAAGCATCTTCCAGGCAACTAGATGGCACAGTGGATAGAGCATCAGTCCTAGAGTCAGGAGGATCTGAATTCAAGTGCAGCCTCAGACATTTGAAACTTAGTAGCCGTGTGGCTCTGGGCAAGTCACAACCCTGATTGCCTTGGAGAGAATCACTTAACCTTGTTTGCCTCAGTTTTCTCATATGTAAAATTAGCTGGAGAAGTAAATGGCAAACCATTCCAGTATCTTTGTCAAGAAAAACCCCAAATGAAGTCACTAAGAATCAGACACAACTGAAAAATTTGTAAATAAGGTAACCCTCCTTGCATTTTTTAATCCAGATAAAAAGAGGGTACCCTTCCCTTCCCACCTTCTCCATTTTCATGGACTTCTCCTCTATGGTCTGAAATACTAACATGTTTTTTCCCCCTTAAAGCAAAGTAACTCAACAAACCACACTAAACAACCCAACAAACTTTGCCAAGAACAACAAATATAACCAGTACCCTGACCCCTGCCTGCCCACTCAATCTCACAGCATGAGCTTAGACCTACAGAAAGCAAAGAGCCAACAGAATGTGTGGAGCCTGCCTGGGTCCTTGGCAAACCTGGCTACAGGAGGTCGCTGCTGGGTCAATCTGTACTTTCTCCCCAGCTTTGTTATTCATCCACATCATTCTGTTACTGTTAGAGGGGTCAGTATTGCTGGAGAGCCAGAGAGCCTGGAGATTGTTAAATACAAAATTTTGTTTATTCCACATTTTATATGGGCATATTTCATACAACTTAAAGAAGAGATCAAGGGCTTACCATTAGCCATCATTTTAATGTCTCCCATTTCCTTTTTAGGACTGAGCCTTTTAAGTTATATTCTTCAAAAGTGCTGCTTCTAGCTCTCTAAATTGTTTCTGTTTTGACCGAAGCCCTGAGGGTCTTCCCCTTCCAGACTGATTTTTCTTTTATAAACTAGGTAAAAGAGGTCATTCTTTGCCTCCTTTCTTATCTGGTCTTAAATCCTATTTATTTGCAAATCATAACATCTCATTCCTAAAGTCATGAACCTCTTCTAGAATGAAGGACAAACAATCTGTGAGTGGTAGTAGCTGTTCCACTGGGGACCCAACTAACCAGTCCTACCTGTGCAACATAACTTCTTCCTTCCTTCCCTTTTTCCTTCCTTCCTTCCTTCCTTCCTTCCTTCCTTCCTTCCTTCCTTCCTTCCTTCCTTCCTTCCTTGCCTCTCTCCTCTCCCTCTTCTCATTCTGTCTACATAGAGAATCATACCTTCACCTGTGGATGCTCAACCCAAATAAATATAAATTTTAAATTCCGAAACCTAGCAAGATATCTTGGGGTTTTCATACTGTATTTCTTTTTTTTTTTATGTACTATGCCTTAATCCCAAATCACTCTGGCTCTCATTGATTGGCCAACAGTGGGTCTCAGACCAAGTCTCACTTGGGATTCATTATTTGGATTCTGCTGGCTCAGAGTGAATGTAAACATCAATTGTTTCTATTTTGGCCAGAAACCCTGAGGGTCTTCCCTTCCCATATCGATTTTTTTTTTGCTTAGGTAAAATAGGCCATTTTCACCTCATTTTTAATCTAGCCACTGAATGGGTGTTGCTCCAGACATTGAGACTTGGGGAAGACCTTAGTTCAAAAAGACCAAGACCTCCATCTGCATCTGGGGCCATCTCCAGTCATCCTGATCCATATCTTGCCACTGGAACCAGTTTGCTTGGGAGGAGAGAGGGAAGCTGGTGACTTTGTATAGCCCTCTTCTACTCGACTTAAATGCACTTCACTTACATGTCATGACATCTCCTTCCTGATGTCATGGTCACCTTTGAGAATGAAAGACAAACAACAGCAGCAATTACATCTATCATGTTTCTGTATATCACTATCTATTTCTATCTGTGGCTATCATCTGTATCTCTGTCTTTTTGTCTCTATATCTGCTTATCTGTCTGTCTATCTCTATCTACTCTAAATCTATCTATCTCTATTTCTATCTAATTCTATCTGTCTATCTATCTATCTATGTATCTATCTATCATCCATCTGTCCATCCATCCATCCATCCATCCATCTATCTATCTATCTATCTATCTATCTATCTATCTATCTATCTATCATCTATCTATCCATCAATTCCCCCTCTCTCTCTCTCCCTCCCTCTCCCTTTCTCTCTCTCTCTCTCTCTCTCTCTCTCTCTCTCTCTCTCTCTTTCTCTCTTTCTCTGTGTCTCTCTCTTTCTGTCTGTCTAGTGCCTTTCTACCTCTTTGGCCATTTGTCTGGCTTTGCTATTGTCTAATGCTTTATCCTGGCAAAATAGATCAAAGATTTTTGTTTTTCATGTGTCTTCTGCCATCTTGTCAGGAGCCATTTGGAAATAAAAAAAACAGGAGCTGATGCTTTAAATGAGCAGAAGAAATAAATGAGAGAAGCAGCCAGAATGTAAACAACAGAGGTTTTTATTGTGGGTGAGCGGGGGATTGAGATCAGATGGATGCTGATTAATATTTTCAATATTTATCAGTGATGATTAGTGATGGAATAGTAGTCATGGATAAGTATCTTCTGCTTAAAATCCTGGCAGCACCATTCTACATAGTAAATATTCAGAGTGATTACCAGATTTAGCAAAACGTGTTCAGTGAAAACCACAACACGCATCACAGTGTCTGAACGTTAGGCATCACATGAGTATTTTCTGAAGAAAATAGCACCTCATTTTTCAGGAACAGGACTATAGTTTTGCCTGGTTCAGTAGTGAAATTGTTATGCTCACACTAATATTCTTGGGATCAGGCTATTTGGGGAATGGAACTTATAAGGAGACATCATCAAAGGACTGGCTATGGAGTAGGAGAGACCTGAGTGTAGACCCTGGCTCTGACATTTACTAGCTTTGTGACTTTGAGCAAATGACTTCACCTCCCAGGACCCTGGTCACATCGCATGATGAAAAATGAGAGGTTTAGACAAAATTATCTCTACTATATCTTAACAGTTCTAAATCTATGATCTTCTTGTCTTTTCCAAATTGGTTGACAAGTTCAACTTGAAATAAAAACTAAGGCTCACATTATTTAGAAGGCACACCAGGGCCTTTTTTGGACGTGGACATAAAGAGGGGTGGAGGGAACACTGAGAAGAGAATAATTTATATGTATTGACATATGTATTGACATAAACAGCTGAATTTACATACCCTTCTCAATAGGAGAGAATTGGGACTGCTATTATCAAACTTGCTTAAAAACAAGACTTTCTAACTTATTTTATTTTTATTGGCTTGCGATATGCATGCAAATGAGCATATATTTTCTTCCCTAGTTTTGGACAGTGTTCAAATACAGTCTCAGACATTTACTGTGTGACCAAGTCACTTAACCTTTGTTTACCTCGGTTTCCTCACCTATACCATGGGGATAATAATAGGACCTTTCTTGCAGGGTTGTTTTGAGGAGCAAATGAGACAATAAATTTACAGTGTCTGGCACATAGTAATCACTATATAAATATTAGCTGTTATATTATTGACATTAATTATTCTGTAAAAGTTTGTGAATTCTCCTGTAATTCCATTAGGACCAGGATTTGCCCCTTCTCCCTATACCCCAATAATGCCCTTTAATAGCTTCTTTGCAGATAGTTTTATTGCCTTTTATGAGATGCAATTATTTATAACCTCTATTCAGTGTTCTCTTATTTTGAGTAATACTCGTGAAAGTAATATTCTATTTGGGGGGGTTCTAAATTTTTCTGGCATGTAACTATTTATAAATAGTTTTGATTTATTAATGTTTTTTGGTTTCCTTGTGACTTCACCTTAGTCATTTGATATTTGGTTGATTTAGTTTTTTTCTATCTTATTTTTAATCAAGTTAGCTAAAAGTTTATTAATTTTGTTCATCTTTTTTGAGCCCATGACTTTCCATCCTTCTATAAACTGCATAGGAGCTCCTTTTCTCCTAACATATGATGTTATCCATTGGAGGCACAACATTTTATCAGAGGAAGGAGATTCCCTGTGCATCAATTCTCCGCAGATTAGATGGATCTCTCATTACAGAATATATCATTCTCACTATGAGAGTACTCTTCAGTGTGACTTCCTCCTCACATGGAGTGGAGTTCTCCCCTTTTCTTTTCACCTGTTACAATCTCTCCCTTGACCATCTCATCTATTCTTCTGTATAGTTCATCTTGCTGAGAACATGTATGTGATTTTCTAAGTCAGTATATGGTCCACAGGGGTCTTTATGTATGATATAATGGTCCTCACTTCTATTTGAGTTTGACACCAATGGCCTAGAACGCTGAGAGGATTCAGTCAATATATATTAGAGGCAGGGCTTCAAACTAGGTCTTTTTGGCTTTGAGGCAAGCTCTCTATCAATAACGTCACTCTGCCTCTGTAAATCTAGGTATTTATTGGTGGTAGTCTCATCATGGCTTGTTCAATATCATTTTCCGTGATTGTTATTTTAGATTGCTCCTTTCCTGTTTCGTTATTGTTAGTAAACATACATTTATTTTAGCTTCTTGGCTTTGCTAACATAGAATGTGGAGAGTAGATTTTAATCATTTTTCTTTCATTTCCTCTCTGTTATGGATTTGCTTTAGTCATCTTTGCTTGTTTGTTTTGGTAGCTGAAGGTTTACATATTGTAAGTCTTTTTCAAGGGTCCTCTTTTGGTTTTATCATTTCTTTAGGTATTTTGTTTCATTTTTATCTATTTCTCCTATAATTTTAAAGATTTCTTCTTTTGTGCTTGCTTTGGGTTTGTTGAGGGATTCTGTATTTTTAATTATATACTCAGATCATAAATCCTCTTTTCTTATTTAGGTGATTTGTGCTCTGAGAAAAAAAAATTTTTCTGTGCTTTCTGCTATAGCTGTTTCCTAGAAACTTCATCTTGTTATTATTATTATTATTAAAATAGTTATTAATTGTTTCTGCAATTTGACTCATTATTAGTAGTGTTGTTACTATATCTGCATTTAGGACTATTATCTTTTACCTGTGTTTCAAATATTGATTATGATTTTTATTGTGTTAGGGTTTGTAAAGGATATGTTTAATTTTTATACTCTTTTGAAATTTCCAGTATATACAATACTGGAAAGGAATTGGTTATGTCCCCAGCAATTAACTATATCAGATTTGTGAGGACCAGTCTGGCTGAGAAGAGACAGGCTTATTACTTGGTGATGAATGCTTTGGGTATGGCAACTGATGAAGCAAGGAATATATAAATCTACCCTTAGTATTGTGTGACTTCTTTCAACTTAAAAAATGTACTGACATAATTTGTTTTCAGATTACTTTAATTTCCAAACAAATAAATCCCTTTCTCCTATCCAGAGAATTAATTCCTTCAAATAGGTATCCTTAACCTGGGAATCTAAAGAATTCTCTATTTCATTGAGAATTTTGCTTGATTTTATCATAGTTAAATGCTGCAATAATTTCAAGTGTACTAAGGTCAGAATAAACTGAGGCTGGTGAAGGAATCCAAGTGTAAGCAAAAGGTGCTCAAAAAAATTGTTTGGAGAGAAGAAAGTCAGAAAAGTCAGAAAAATGCTTTGCTGGAGGGTAGAAGAGGTTTTATAACTGACCACAGAGTCTCTTTTCTCTACTAAGAAGAATGACCGTTATACTGAAAATGCCAGGACAAAAAAAAATATCTAATGGGGAGTTGATAGCTAAGTAAGAAGGCAGCAAGAGAACCCCTAGTTGCTCTTGATGAATTGAAGTTACTTGACCTGGAATATGGAATCCTTATTCACTGGAAGAACTTCCATATGTCATTGGTGATATCCAGTCAGTGATATCTGAAATATCATCAAAAAGGTGAGAAGGGCCACAAAATTCTTGAAGGGTAAATTTCATTCCTTTTTTTTTAAAGGATTAGAAATTCTGTAAACTATAAATCAGTGAACTTGAATTCCATTTCTGTGAAAATTCTAAAACTGTTCATTGAAGTAATGGTTGGTAAGTACCTATAAAGTGAGGATGACAAAGATGATTACTTTCTTAATGATGGCTTCATCAAGAGCAGGACATACTGTTCTAAATGTATTCCCTTCTTTATCAGAATTATTAAAATGGTTATGCATATAATTTGCCTGATTTTAGCAAATCTCTTCATAAAGTATCTCTCAGCATTTTTATGGAGTAGAGGGATAAATGTGAACTTTATGGTAACACAATTTTATGGATTCCCAACTTGTTCGAAGGCTGGACTAAAAGAACAGGGAAATAGGGTTAAGTGACCTGCCCAGGGTTGCACAGCTAGTAAGTGTCTGAGGTCGGATTTGAGCTTAGAAAGATGAGTCTTGCTGACTCTAGGCTCAGCACTCTATACACCGTACTACTGATCCGTGCCACAAAATGCACAGCTTCCTGGAATAAAGCTGAAATATTCTCAATATACTATGCCTTCATCAGGTCTTATTTAGAGTATTGTGTTTCAGTTCTGGGTGCCACACTTTAAGAAGGGCATCAAAAAACTAGAGAGTGTCCAGATTTAGACAACCAGGGTGGTGAAAGTTCTTGAGTCTGTCATTTTAAGATTGGTTGAAAGTACGAGAGCTATTTGGCCTGGAGAAGAGAAAATTAAGTGATAAAAGGAGGGCATGATAGCTATCTTCAAGTATTTGGGGGCAGCTAGGTAACGAAGTAGATGGAGCTAAAGAATGGAAATGGCAGGGGGTAGCTAGGTGGCACAGTGAACAGAGTATGGGCCCTGGAGTCAGGAGGACCTGAGTTCAAATCCAGCCTCAGACACTTAACACTTACTAGCCATGTGACCTTGGGAAAGTCACTTAACCCCAATTGCCCTCCAAAAAGCAAAAAAGAAAAAGGAGGAGGAGGAGGAAAAGGAGGAGGAGGAGGAGGAGGAGGAGGAGGAGGAGGAGGAGGAAATGGCAAACCACTCCAGTATCTTTGCCAAGAAAATCCCAAAAGGGTCACAAAGAGTTGGACACGACTGAAATGATTGAAAAAACAACAGCATGTAGAAGAGGAATTTCACTTGTTTAATTTCAGAGGGTAGAACCAGGAGTCATGGGAGAAAGTTACAAAAAGGTAAATTTACATTTGATAACAAGAAAAAACTCCCCAAAACCTCCCATTAGATCTGTCTAAAAGTGCAATGTGCTTCCTCAAGATGTGGAAATTGCCTCTTCCTTGGAAGTTTTCAGAGGGTGGACAATTACAGCCAAGTATGTTAGAGTAAAGGTTCTTTTGCCTCCCATTTTTAACATTTTTATTTAAAGTTTTTGTTTTCCAAATTCTATTCCTCCTTCAACTTCCCCTTCCCTGAGACAGTAATCAATCAGATATAGTTATACATGTGCAATTATGTAAAACATTTTCATAATTGTCATTTTGTGCAAGAAGACTGAAACAGAAGAAAGAAAAAGAAAGTGGGGGCGGCTAGGTGGTGCAGTGAATAGAGCACCGGCCCTGGATTCAGGAGGACCTGAGTTCAAATCCGGCCTCAGACACTTAACACAAAAACTAGCCGTGTGACCTTGGGCAAGTCACTTAACCCCCAACTGTTCTCCAAAAAGCAAAAAAAAGAAAAAGAAAGTGAAGAGTCACTTACTTTCACCTGTATTCAGTCAATATCAGTTCTTTCTCTACGGGCAGACTGTAGGCTTCATCATGAGTCCATTGCCTTGGATCATTGTATTGCTGAGAATAATTAAGTCATTCACAGACCTGTTGAATGAACAATTATCATGAATAATACTGTCGTTCTTTACAATGTTCTCGTGGTTATGTTTACTTCACTTTGCATCAGTTCATGTAAGTCTTTCCAGGTTTTTCTGAAATCTACCTGTCCATCATTGCTTATAGCACAATAGTATTCCTTTACATTCATATATCACAACTTGTCAAGTTGCTCCTCAGTTGGTGGGTATCCCTGCTCAATTTCCAATTCTTAGTCACCACAAAAAGAGCTGCTATAAATATTTTAGTACAAATGGATCCTTTTGCGTTTTTTGGGATATAGACTTAGCCGGGGTACTGTAGCATCAATGGGTATGCAGAGATTCTTTTTCAAGTGTGGTTTGGACCAAATAGCCACTGAGGTTCTCTTTCCAATGTTAAATTCTTGATTTTCTAATACTTTTTCTATGTTCTATGACCTTTATTTATTTTTTACTCATGTTTTCTTTCCATCTATATGAATGCTAATGCTGACTTTTCTACTCAGGCACAAGGCTTATGCCCAACCTTTAGACAGTTCTTTTGGATGTTATTTTGATTTCCAACATTTTCTTGTATTCTTAGAATCATGTTTCTGGCTTCTCTCCTCACTCTTCCCTCAAACACCCCTCCCCCACCCATACTCTTACCCATTTATTCCTTGAAATATCCTATGATAGCCTATGTGCTAGGTGTCCTCATCATCCCCTTTTTGGGAATCTTTGAGACCCAAGGTTTGAATGTTTCCTTCCCTGAATTAAATGAGCAGGTCTACAAACACACACACACACACACACACACACACACACACACACACACACACACACATCTTTCCTTCATTGATTCCCTCAGAATCTCTATTTTCCACCTGAGAAACCATTTACCTGGAATTTTTGCCTTCTTATGAATTGAGTTGTAATCATTATATAAATTGAGAACAGCCTGAGTTCATTAGGTTAGAGAGGTATATGGAGAAAATAACTACATTGCCATTTTGCCAAACACATATCCTGCCATTTATTCTTATTTGAACGTGAATTTATTTATCTAGCTATTTGACCTATTTATGAATTCTTGATATTTATGGAGAGCTGGCGTGTTAGGCAGCAGCTAGGTGGTGCAGAAGATAGAGCCCCAGCCCTAGAGTCAGGAGGATCTGAATTAAACCTGCCCTCAGACACATACTAGCTGTGTGACCCTGAACCAGTAACTTAACCCTGTTTGCCTCAGTTTCCTCATCTGTAAAATGAGCCAGAAAAGGAAATGGGAACCACTGCAGTACATCTGCCAAGAAAACCCCACATGGGGTCACAGAGAATCAGGCACAACTAATCACCTAAACTACAGAGAACAACAATGGGGTGTTAGGTGTGAGGGTGCAATGAACTGTGGGGAGGAAGGCAAGAAAGAATTTAAAGAGTAGTTAAGGGAGGACATTTTACCCCAAGACTTTTATTTTCCTCTTATTTAGGTCAATAACCATTTATTAGACACTTAACCGTGTGCTGGGCACTGTGCTTTTCTTTTCTCTTCTTTCTGTTTTCTCCTCTCTTCCTTTTTCCACCCTCCATTTATGCTCCTATTTGTCTTTAATATTCTCCTCCTTTTCCTTGTCCTTCTCCTGCTCTGTCTTCTTGTTTCTTGATCCCTCTCATCTTCCTTCTTTTCCCCTGCTTCTTTTCATCCTTCCTCCTCCCTTCCTTCTCTTTACCCTCCTCCTTTTCCTCTTCCCCTCTTCTTCCTTCTCTTCTTTTTTGTCCTCCTCTTCTCCCTCCTCTTCCTCCTCTTCTACCTTTTCTCCCTTCCTCTCCTTCTCTTTTTCTTCCTCCTCCCCGCCTTCTCTTTCCCCTTCTCCTTCTCCCTCTCCAGCTCTTCCTTGACTCCTCCTCTTCTTCCTCCTCCTTTCCTTTCCCTTCACTGGGAAGCACAGTTGGCTATCTGAATCACACTCATTGTCTGTCATTGTCGTAACAGACACGCTCTATTCATGACTGTTCCCTTTTTTCCTTTTCAAAAGGAGTCCAATGGCCCTGCTCTGTTTGTTGTCACAAATGAGCTGCCTAGAGTAGGAATGTTTCCCAGACAGGAGGTGAGGAGGTCAGTCTGGACTTCTGGACATTTGCAGTGCTTAGCTTGCAGGCATGTCATGGGAAGGGGGGTGGTGGGTGATCCACTGAGCATGGATGGCAGTTTGTGTCTATGTGGCAGAGCCTAACTTCGATCATGAGATCATCCGCTGGGTCATCTGCTGTAAAATCCATTATGAGAAACACCCAGAAACTGATGCCTGGCTTCCAATCTCCTGTTTACTAAATTGCAGAAATTATCTTCAGAAGGTTTTGTTCACACACATCCATCCATTCATACATACATGCATACATACATATATAGGGGAAAATGTTTTCAATAATGCCTTATGCAAAGTGCTAGTTGAATAAATCTGTCACTGAAACTTCAGTTCCAGATTACCACACTATAATATCTGCTATTATAAATGGAAACACATCTTTAGAAAGTTCACAACAGTCTGAAGTAGATGAGCCATTGAGATGCAATAGCCAATCTCCCCTTCTGTGGATTAGTCAAACAGTGATTGTAGTCCAGTATGTAAACACAGTCTAACTGTATTGTCAGGGTAAAATGGCTCCTAATGTGCTACTAGGAGAACAGGTTAGCATTACCTAAGACTATGAATAATGATAGAAATTATCTTTTAAAAAAATCTTTGCTTGGGAGTATGGTCATGGAATTCAAAGGCAAATAGAAAATCGGAAAATCAGTCCATTACAAAACTACTGTGCCTCTTGATACTTTTTTTTTTAAATCTCAGTAAGCATCAAGATACAATTTGTCAGAAAATGCAGCTGAATAGTTTTTAAAGTACTTTTAAAGGTAGCTTTTATCAATAGAAGGCCTAACAAAGCCACATCCCTGAACTAACAAGATCAAATGAGAGTGAGTTGGATTTATTTCAAAGGTATCAAGGCTGTTTTTGGATCTAGGAGAGCTTAGTTTTGTTTATTTATTGGCACATTCTTGAAGACTGTCAAATGACAGATAAAGTGGAAAAGAATACTCTGTCTGGAGTGAGGGTATACCTAGGTTTAAATCTCGTTTCTGCCATTTATTGCCATGTAAACGTAATTTTCTTAAGCTCTCCAGCCTCAGTTTCTGCATCTGTAAAACTGGGGGTGTGGGTAGAGGGGTTATAGATGATGCCTTCACATGTCCCTTTCAGCTCTAAAGCTGTAAAACATTTTCTCATTGATTCCCTCTGAATGTGATGCCGCATTTTTACAGAAAGTGTTGAAAGTATTATAAAGACACACCTTGAACAACAGGCATAATGGGAAAAGCCAAGAAGGGACATTTAAATAAGAGTCACAGGAAGGCTGACACTTGGGGTTCCTCCCTTCCATATATAAACTTCTTTTATTTCCTGTCAAACTATCAGCTGTGTTGAGGACTAAGTACCCAGGAACCTTAATGACACACAAACTGTGATTAGTAAAGGGAGGAAGGTGGAGGAATCTCCAAGTTTGAAGCAGTAATTTTTTCCTGAATTGCCTGGGTGTCTTACCTCCTCTTCAGGAATACACGTCCATGAAAGGTACATAATTATGCTTTCTCTGTGGTGGCCAAATGGTGTGTCAAGCAGATTGCTAAGACTGGAGGATGAACATATCACCATTGTCCCTCCCCCTCCTCCATCCCCCCTTTTTTCTTTTTTTTGCATTTGCATAAAACAATTACCCCCATGGACAGTGGCTTCAGAGTTGTCTAGACAACATGCTTCAGATGGTATTGATGACCTCAGACACACCAGGCTAGCTCTAAATTAGCAATGAGCTGGGCTGGAGGGAGTATTATAGTAGTTATAAACCATAAGAAGGTATTTAAATAGATAGATAAGACACATGCAAATCTTTTCATTGCCATGACAACCATCTTGATATAGGTTTTCCATATGTAGCAAGAAGGGCAGAGCAAAAGGTACTGAAAAATAGCGAGAACCTGTAATGATAATGAACCCTGACAGTGCATTAGTCTACATCTTGGTCACTTATTAACTCTTAATAGAATACAAACTTCTGTAGTAACACTCTGTTCGTTGGGTCAGGGAGCAATTACTTCTAAACCTCAGCTATAACTTTCTCTGCTATATGGTTATATCTAATGAAACAAGTCTTCTCAAATAGCTTTGATTGATAAAAAAAAAGAGGGGAAAAAGTTAGCTATTATATACAAATTGCATAGCAGCCCAAAAGAGCCTCCTAGCAAGAGCTGACCCAGCATTGAAATATATAATTTGCAGACACGGCTCTAATCTTTTCCATTTTTATTGGTCAGAGAGTGAACCCCTATGCAAATTCCCAAACAATAATCACATAACAAGGAAGGATGCCTAATTTCAAAACATAACAGTGTTCCATCTTAAATATACCCGACACTTTTGAATCATTTATTACTTTTACTCTTTTTTTTTCTGGGGTTCTTCATTTCTTCTTAGTGCTAAAATAGTCATTTCAGGGCCAGCTTTAGGCACTAATGATCCTCTTGGGGCCCAAGAGGGTCCCCCTCCAGCAATGTTTTTTTTTCAAAACAGTTCCATGGAGAGTCAGGCTGTGGTGCTAAGACCTGAAGGCATCTTACCCAGGTCTGGTGATTCTTCTTTCTGTTTGTCTCTGGTTCATTTTGTGAAATGCTCAGGGGTGTCTAAGAGCGGTTGGAGAACACAAATGTGCCACCAGCTCAGAGCAGCATTTTACTCTGTGGATCAGAGGCATCCGCAGCCACCAGGCTCTTTTGAAATATAAATGGCAATTCTATCCATGACTTTCAAGGCTGAAACTGGTCCCATCATCACGGCAGAGTCATTAAAATTCTCCAGTAATATCTTGGTAGGTACAATCAATGTATGGATTAATTTCGACACAAACTGGCATTTTGACACACAAGGGAGAATTGACTAAAACAAGTTGGTTTAGTAATTAAAGTGAAGATAAATAATTCCCTTAAACTTCAATATATTTAATATGGAACTTGTCTCTGACAGTCCTGGAACTGCTGTTCTTTTAAGATGTCGACTTTGACTGTGCTCACTCTAGCATGAAACCATCAAAGACAGGGATGCCCTTTACTATCATAAAGTAACCTAAATGCTAACCTGATCCCAGCCCCCTATAAACATAGAGGGACATGGTATTGTTAAATAATAATTCTTTAAGCATCTTTAAGGTAGTGGCTAGTAAGAGCCTAGTGTTGTTTTTTATGGTGATAAGAAATGAGTAAGCAACAGCACTCCATGAAACCCAATTTAAAACTATGCCCACCACACTCTACCTGTCCTTGTGAACAGATCCCAACTTTATAGAAATGGGAGCCTGTCTGCATCCCTGGAAAAATGTTGGTATTAACACTCTAGGGCATCCTCCTGTGCAGAAGTCTTGATAGTTTATCCAGAATACGTGTTCTGTCTGACAAATTTTGGGGTGTTATTTTGCCTTCCAGATACTCAGATGTTCCTTTGACATCTGGGAGTTTTAATTAACAGCTTCTCTGTGTATTTAAAGCAAAGAAAACTTTGTCTGATCAGGCTGATGCTGGGGAAGCATTCTTATTTATCAAGACTTTCCCACCCCCCATCACATTAATTGGTACCGAGTTTTTGATTTATCCTAAAAAGAACACATTACCCAGTGGATTTGGAGGAGTTAACGGGAATCTACAGGGTGACTTTAATCTTTATATCTTTATATACTTGAGGGCATTTTACCGCACCTCTGGACTCCTTTCACTACACAATCATTTTCTACTTTAGAAATGTAGCCATTTGGATCAATAGTTACAGTACAATATATTGTACTTCTGATGGAAGCCTCACAGGACAGTTAAGAACCTCTCTAGTAATTTTGCCAAATGCTTGGTTACACTCTGAAATCTATTTGAAAAAATAAAGTTAGCACAACATACGTAGAGCTGAATTTACTAGAGTTCTAATGAAATTTTACTTACTCCACTTATGTTTATTAAAATTAAATTAGGAAAAATGGGAGTGCAAGGGAATGTGTTCCTGCTTGAAAAATGGAGGGTTTTTTTTAATGGGACTCTAAAAGTGCTACACGTTTAAAGTAGCTGCCTTCCATTGCAATATTTCCAGTACAACTAAACATGATGATTTAGGTTTGGGGGGTATTTCTAGCTGTTGTGATGACTGTGCACTTCTAATGTTAGAAGAAAATAAAGCAAAGAAAAACATCCTCAAGATGCCCACAGATGTTTCCAGAGTGCACGGGAGACAGAGTGGGAAAGGATCTAAAAATCTGTGTCTCTTAAAGCGTTAACAAATTTAGCCAGCAAGTTGAGGATTTTACAGTAAATTCTTTATCTATAAACAAACTGGGTTATCACAGCTGTTTATTGTACTGCTAGCCCTGATCCTAACCTTTATGTCTTTATTGCTTACATACCATTCCCTTGTTTATATGTCTGTACCATTCTGTGCCCTTGAACTTGGCCCCTCTGTGCCCCGACCTCTGCAAGCTAGCTCACTCACTCTGCTCACGTCTGCAATCAGTAAATCTGAGACAGGGGCGGGCTGATAGCCAAGCTGCAGCGGGGCAATTAACACAGAACTAAAGTGTCATTCATGGCATGGCTAGGAGAGTGGTAGACCACAGATGACAGTTCTCAGCTCTGAAGCTGTGACATCCAGGCCAGACTGAGGATTATAGAGAACAAGGGAAAAAGGAAGGGGGGGGAGGGGAGAAAGTGGTAGAGAGACAGAGAGAGTTCTCCAAAGAAAAAGCGCTGAGTGGCTTCTCTTTGAAGAATTGTTTATTCCCTGATATAAGATTCCAGCTGTCTGACCAGTTAATTGGGTGAATACCTAGAGCAAAGCATTCTTCACGTTAAGTGAAATGGGTAAATGGGCATCTTTCTTTCTTCTTTGTGGAAGAAGAAAGTGCTTTAAAATGCAAATAAAAAGTCCAATAAACTCTCAATTCCTGAAAGAAGAAGGAGGAGGAGGAAGAAAAAGAAAAAGAGAGAGAAAAAGAAAGAGAGAGAGAGAGAGAGAAAGAGAGAGAGTGAAAGAGAGAGAAACTTCTTTTTTTTAATTAAGTATCCGATGCCATGTTTCCCCTGCAGCCACCTACCTGCTCCTACTCTGATATCTTAATAAAGTTACTGTTGAATAGAAGCAGAAAGTCAAGGACCCTGCTAGATGATCCTTTTACCTACTTTCTCCTTCTTCCCCTACCTACATCCCCATCTCCAGCTTTTTAGGTCGTGCCTAGCTTTCCTAGAAACATTAAAAGATACAAGTCATCTTTGGCATAACTAGAAGTACACAGGACCACCACAGAGAGAACCCAGGCCACTAGGGGGCAGTAGGGATCCTAAGCATCCTGCTGCCTCAAATCTTACCAGGCTGGTCCATAAAGCCTGGGAGAAGTTCTTATAGGAGATGGCCGTCTTATAGAACTCCTCTCTCTACCCCCAATTTCCATATAGTTGGAAGTTTATGGATGGATTTTTTCCATCTTACTGGATGAATACCTCTATTGAATGCCTAGGCTGATGCAAAAAGGGAATGAGATAGTAGAAAAGTGTCTAGGGATTGAAGAAAAAGTAATCTAAGAGAAATTTTGCTCTAGGATTCTACTACTTTCAGTTCATTGAGGAGAGATTAAATAGGTGCTTGGAGAAGAACCTGTGGCATAATGGGGATAAAAGCCCTGTGTTCTGAGTCAGACAGTGTGGTACAATGGGGTGAAGGACTTGGAGTTAAATCTTTGCCAAATCTTACTACCTGTGTGACTTTGGGCAAGTCACTTAATTTCTGTTTCTTAGTTTCTTTATCTGTAAGAAGAAAGAATTGAAATAGAAGACCACTAAATCTGTGATCCTATAACCTGGATGAGTGTCTATCTCAACCAAGGGACAATTATCTAAGCCTTCTCAAATATCAATTTCCTTTTCCACAAAATGGAGACGTTTGGATTATAGTTAGATCCTGATTAATGTAAATAATGAATCTCCTGATGTGGTTGCATGCGTTCAGTCTCGCACTATTTGGAGTCATAAATATGTAAAAATATGATCATTAGTTCTAGTCTGATGGGAATTTTCAGTACAAATTCAAAGAATGTGATCATTTCAGGGAATTCATTAAGTCGCACTAATCAGGGCCTATGATGTCTTCTAGCTATAAGGATTCATGCCTCAAAAGCACTTGCAATGTAATACATAGACACATTTATATTAAGCTAGAAGCAACTCTGCACTAATGACAGATAAAGTCATGAAGTGCCTTTTCACATTTGCTCCCCAACCCCTTTCCCCCCAAAAAAGTTGTTCCATCTTTAAAACTTGCAATATGGAGCCTTCTTATTAAATCAGAAAAAAAATACATTGTGAAGAATTCTACGTTCAGGAACTCCTACCAACAGAGGTTACAACCCATCTATGACTTTATAGATAAACCCTAGGCAGTTGCCAGGGGAACTTAGAGTCTGAGTGACTCCTCTCAGCATCACATAGCTGGTGTTAGTTGCAATTTTGTCTTCTTGAATTTAAACCTTGCATTGTATTCACTAGGCCATACCTCTTCTATGAAAGTCATAGCAACAGTAAAATCACAGCTGAAGAAAAAGAGCCCAGAATGCCTGGTATATTAGAAAGAGTGTAAATTCAAGAATCAGAGGAGCCAGGTTCAAATCCTGTCTTTTCCCCTTAATATCTGTATACCCATGGATAAGTTACTTAGTCTCTTTGGGTCTCAGTTTCTTCAACTGAAAAACGAAGAGAGGTGTACCAGCTGGCTTCTAAGATTCCATCTGACTCAAGATCCATGATGTTGTTATTGTTTGCCCTTATTTTTCAAAGATGACATACTTATATTACTGGGTGAGGTCTTGACTTGTATGCGAATTGATGTAAGTAAGACAGAGTTGCACAAAGTTGACAGCCTCACTCTCTCTTCTTGGCTCATCAAAGTCCAGAGGAAAGATGAAGGTCTGAATGACTGGCCATAGCCTGGGATGCAGTCGATGACACATCATGGCATCTTTGATGTCAGATGAAGATATGAGCACTCTACAGCTCCTGCTTCAGCTGCCTTCATGGTTCTTGGAAGGAATTGTTTTCATTGATTTATTCTTCTGGGGAAGTCTTCACATGCTTAGGGTAGACACCCCCCCACACACACCCCAACTCACCACCAACAAATTTGAGTTCGTTCAGTTACCTTCAACCTGGTTTAGTCTGTCTGCCAAGATGGTTTAATAAAAAAAATTGTTCTGTAAAGCATGGACTCGGTGAAAAGGCCATCCCCAAGGACCTAGAAGTTCACATGTGACCTTGAGGCCACAGATTCTCCATTCCTGAGTTCTAGAACACTTCCCTTTGCAGAATATACTAAAAGTGAGCAGCTTAGAGTTTCTTGTTCAGTGAGGAGTTGAGGCATGACCAGAGTCATAGTCACAGAATCTGAGAACTGGAAAGGGTCTCAATTGCCTTCTAAGTTGTACCTGAGTAAGAATCCTCTTTAGAATATATCTGACAGGTAGTCATCCAGGGACTTTAAAGCAAGCCCATCTAATGTAGTACTAGGATGTGAATCACTGGCATTTAGCATTGGAGAGAAGGCACCAGAATGGTACCTTGAGCCAAAAGAAATGGAAAGATACCCTAACCCCACTGGGGGTCAACCACAACTCTGAGGAGGTGTTTCCAGTATCTTTGCTCGGAGGTTATGATTTGTTGGTATAAGTAGGAGTTGGTATAAGGATCTGAGTTTCCATAATAGCTATACTTCTGTTAAGAAAATAATGTACATCTTAAAAGTTTCCCTAGAGATTCTTTTTTAAAAAATTTATTTTTTCTAAACCCAGTCATTCTACTTTAGAATAAGGCTGAGACTGAAGTAGAGTCAGTTTTGTTCATTCTGCCTAAACTGCATGATGTTTTCCTTTTCTATTCATAGAATAACTATCCCTTATATACAGAAGGAACCCATTTGCAAATAGACAAGTCTATCTGCAAAATAACTTCAAATATAGAGAATCATTTGAGTCCTTCAAAATCAGGAATGCTACTTCTGACATTAGACAATCAGGGCAAACTGTTATCTTCTTTCCTAACACTAAAAAGCCAAATTCTCAAAGTCTGAAACATCCATATGTACTCCTGAACCAATTTCATTATATTATTTGTGTTGTTTGGTATTTGACATTCTTCACAATCTGGCTCCAACTCACCTCTCTAGGTTAACTTCACATTGTTCCCCTTCATCAGTTTCTCATTTCAGCAAAAAGGATCTGCTTGCTACCCTCTGAACTAGACATTCCTCCATGCTTTTGCATTATATTCTTCATGGTCTTCATATACTGTCTGCTTGACTCTGCTTCTAACCCTAAGCCTAATCCCAATTCTCTTAGAATTCTTAGCTTCATAAAGGTTCGGCTCATGAGCCATTTCTTATTGGAAGTTGTTCCTTACTCCTCCAATTATTAGTGCTCTCTCTCTCTCTTTCTCTCTCTCTCTCTCTCTCTCTCTCTCTCTCTCTCTCTCTCTTTCACTCTCTTCAACTTATCATATCTGTATCATCTCTATCTACATGGTATATCCTCTGTAGAATATGAGAATTTTAATTATAGGAAACATTTTCCCTTTTTTTCTTTGGATTCCCATTGCCTAGTGCTATGCCTTACAGATAATAAATATTTAATAAAATTTTTGCTGGATTAAATTTGCTTATTTGTAAAGGCAGATAGATAACCATATTCACATCATTTCCATTCGAAGATGGTAAGGGGGCTCTGAAAGAGCAATAAAGAAGACCCAGGTTTGAGTCCCATCTTTTACAGTGACATTTAAGCTTGCTGGGCAAGCCATTTAACCAGTTATGTCATATATGAAATGGGGATGATATAACTAACAGTATGGTAGCCACAAAGTTGTTGTAAAAATAATTTTGCAAGCCTTGATATGTCATAATATAGAGAAATATATAAATGATCACCACCGCCCCCACTCCCACTCCCATCACCATCATCATCATCATAGTCACTACCAACATCACTATCACCATCATCACCACCATTATCTTCTACCTTGTCTCTTTTCCTCCTCCCTACCAATCTAGAAAAGACTGATTGTGCCATTTGAAGGAGGTTTCTACATTCATAAAGATCTTTTTACCATAGGGGATTCTTTATTTATATCTTTTGCATAGATATGGTGTACTGACCTGTGAAAGTGTGAAATGTGCAAAAGGATTACTTATGCTAGCTATTCTTGTTTACTACCATTACCCAAAGGAACTGCAATAGAATAACTAAAGTGGTTGAGTTATCATCCCCGTTATATTCTGTGGTTTGAGATGTCATTAAACATTGACACGCAGATATATGTTCCAATTTTGTTTTATCTCTTTTTTCTTATGTTGCTTTTAGGTGAAGTTTGCATATTGTTGAACATTGATTGACATCATGAATTTGACTGTGTGTGTGTACATATGTTGTTGTGTAAAGGAAGATGACATCACACAGGAAATATCTTGTAGAAGGCTAAAGGTACCATGCATACCCCTGGGATTAAGTATAAAATGATCAGTCAGTCAAAAAGTGAATCAGTCCAGTGTAGAAGAGTTCTAATTTAGAAGATTCTAATTTGAAAATTGGAACCAAGGGTCTGAAAGGAAATTGCCCTAAGGGGATGAAGCATGGAGGCTAGCTGCTAAATTACTAGGCACTGTGGAAATATAGATGAAAAAATGATTGTCCTTGTTTTCATGGAGCTTATGATCTAAGGAAGATGAGGAGAAGAAAGGAGGGGAGGAAGAGAAAAAAGAATATAAAAATGAAAATCACAGGAGAAAGAAAATAACAATAGAAGGAAAATTAAACAGTTTGGCATTTTCCTAAAGCACTTTTCTCTATGATTCTAAAAGCTTTTCTTCTTCTTCTTCTTCTTCTTCTTCTTCTTCTTCTTCTTCTTCTTCTTCTTCTTCTTCTTCTTCTTCTTCTTCTCCTTCTCCTTCTCCTCCTCCTCCTTCTCCTTCTCCTTCTTCTTCTCCTTCTTCTTCTTCTTCTTCTTCTCCTCTTCCTCCTCTTCCTCCTCCTCCTCCTCTTCCTCCTTCTCCTTCTCCTTTCCCTCTTCTTCCTTCTTTTTTCCCCATAAACTTACAAACATGGTTTTACACTGAAGTCAGAGGGTCTGAGGGTGAATTTAGACATGACCTCTTACTCTAGCGAAATGGCCATGAGCAAATAACCTGATCTTAATGTTTTCTGCTGACCCTTCCTATAGGGGTCCTTCCTGATTCCCATTCCCTCTTGAAATGACTTTGCATTGCTTTATATTTATATAAAAATCATATATTTACTTATATGTGTCTATTCTATTTCAATTGAAGGAAATTTCTTGAAGACAATTACTCTTTCTTTCTTTCTTTCTTTCTTTCTTTCTTTCTTTCTTTCTCTTTGGCGTGTCTTTGTATCACCAGTGGCTGACATAGTGTCTCATCCCTTTTAACCACTTCATGGATATTTATGGACATGGAGTTAGTCTATAAAATTGGAATAACATTACTTCTACCTATTTCACAGGATGGTTTGCTTTAAAAATGCCAAATCTTAAAATATTGATCAAATGCTCACTAATATTATTGTTGAAATTAACATTATTTGATGGCCAATGACCATGTGCTCTTCATGTTAAGGTGACTGTAAGTCACATTTCACTTCACAAGATTAGGCATTTTAAATATTAAAACACACACATACACATACCAGATATGAGATAGATTAATGTCATAGGTGAGGATTTTTCTTAGCACTCTTACAAAAGGTAGTGTTTTAGTGTTGGGTTATACTGAACATTTAAAAAGGTTGAAGATATGGAGTATGTGGATTTTATGGGTAAGAAGAGGAAAACTTTTGCATGCATTTGGGAGAGATGTATAGAAGAAATCCTAGGGTCAAGAATAATTATATTTTATACCTTTATGATGCATTTGGTTTACTGATAAGAACACTGACCAGAGTACCAGAAGATTTGTATTTAAATTACATCTTTTCCCCATGATTACTCCAGCCAGCCAGGCCTAGTTTTGCGATATTCAATCTGCTCTGCTATGTCCCCTCGCCCTCTATATCTTGTCTCTTGGACTGCTTTAGTTTTGTATTTGGATACCCAGACTCAAGCATACTGCTTGACTTAGTAACTACTTAATAATTTTTTTCATTCATTAATTTTTATGCTTTTGAAAGATCAGTTAACCCCAGATGAATGCCGTCTGTAATGTGGGGACTTTGATACTTGCCCCGGCTATCTTTTTATGACTAGCACTAGACTCCAGTCCAATCATATATGTGATCATATATACACCTAGATCTGGAAAGGACCTCCAAGGCCATCTGATACATCCCCCTCCTTTTACTAATCAGTAATCTGAGGCAGTAAACTGTCTAATTCCAGGAACGGTAGTAAATGTCAGGGGTGAGTAAAATCTGAACATGGGTTTTCTGACTTCAGAATCAATGTTCTTTCTCTTTCCACTATACCACAAAAATATATGGATTAAGTAATTCATTTAGTAAAATGATCATGGCACTTATGATAAAAATTATAAATGATAGTCATTGCCAAAATTATTATTTCCAGTAGTCAAGGGTACACAGATCCTTAGGGACAGAATTGTATCTATAACTTAACACTTTTTGCACCCAAAGTGAGGCATAGACTTTTCAGCCAGCCAGTAGAAGGCCTTATTTCAGTGGGGTAATTATTAAAATACACTGTTTAGTCTAAAACATTACTTATCAGTTATGCAAAAAGCCCCAAACATTAAAAAAGGTATTTCAAATGGTGTCAGCCTGACCAAATGCCTCTTCCTTAACACACTGATTACATTACTTTTGTCTTCAATCTGTAACATTATTTTTCCTTGACATATGGCCTTTTGACATCTAGCCAACCATGAGTCATTTAGAATGAATGAATTTGGAAGCAGATTTGGGATGGAACATTTTGTTGAATGAATGCAGTAGAATAAAGTATACGCACCCTGTGTATTCTTTCCTAGAGTATTTGTTGTATGTATTTTCAAGCAGATGTTGAGTGTTCAATATTTGTGTCTCTTGGGAAAGATAACATGGGATGGAAGTAGTTGTAATAGAAACTCAGTTGGAGAAATTAACACTCTTAGCTCTCCATTTTCTAATCTCTGCTATCGTGTTCACCATTTTCTCATTCTTTCTTATGTCAAAGTTCTTTCCTCTGAAAAACTCCAGGATCACGTCATTGGTTTCTATTGTCATGTTGTCTATAATAGCTATTCTTAGAGAGTTTTAAAAGACAGGATTCCAGCCTAAGAAGACACCAATATTCTATTGCCATGCCATTTAGATTCTTCTATTGGAGTGGGATAAATCTGGAGACTATAGCTAACGTTCTCAGAGAAGATAAAGTGAGAAGACTTATATTTGTGCTTCTGACATCTAGCCTTTCTCAATCCAACCTAAAATATTATTCTTTAAAAAAAATCCATTCTCTCTCCCTCTCTCTCTCTCTCTCTCTCTCTCTCTCTCTCTCTCTCTCTCTCTCTCTTTCTCTCTCTCTCTCTCTCTTTCTCTCTCTCATCTTTTCCTATTCCCTTACTTGCATATTTCCATGTAATTTGAAAAGAACCAGTCATTGGCTTTAGTTCCCATTCATTATCTTATCTTTCTTACTCTTTTGCTTCCTAAGCTAATAATACATATCCTTTTAATCTCTCTGTATAGAAACCTAACAAATTTCCTTAGCTGTTGTCCTACAATCCTCAGATTTTTTTTTCTGTTTCTTATGTCTAATTTGAAAGCTAAAGTTTTCTAAATGAAAGGAAGACAACATTCAAGGTAACTATCCAATTATCCATTTACTGAGTTGCCATTATCTTCTTTTAATGTATAACAAAGACCTCTTATTTCCCACATCATTCTTTATTTCTTACTTAATACAACCTATGATCCTATTTATTTTTATTTTTTTAAATCTTCTACTGCATGTCGAGTCAACATATTCTTTGAGCTGTCAATGATGACATCTCGATCTCTTTCTTGAGAGGCTCTGGGTAATTCAGAAACCATTAGTGTACTGCATATGAGTGGTCTGAATTGCTCCTTCCACTGTGCCTTACCTTGAACTTGCTAAACTGAATTCCATTCACCATTGTGATGCTCGATTACTAAGCTGTCTTTGGTCTTTCTGGAGTTCTTTCCATTCCCTAAGCTTGACTACAACTGTGCTTAGTATCTGAATAATTATATGGTTTTGATAAATTTGCTGACCTTCCATTCACCCCATCCTTCAGGTTGTTAATAAACTTATGGAACACAAGCTCCATGGCTGATCTGTGGGTCATCAACTAATTTTCAAGCTGAAAACTAGTGATTTCTGTTGGCTTCCCTTTGCCTAACCAGTTTCAATCCAATTGTGATAGGACTTGGTGGCTTTGTCTACAGGATACCCAAATAGCCAGGTTAAAATCTTATTATTTTGTAGAACAATATTCAAATCAGTTGTTTGGTACTATGGAAACATAGCCTATGTTTTATCCTGTTATTACCAACTTTCCACTGCCTCCTCTGAATCACAGCTACTGTTTTATAGAAGTCAAAATTAATTAATTCCTACTTGTTTCCTGTTTCTTTTAAAAACCTTTCAAATAATTATTAACAGGTTAGACAGTGCATAACATAAGTTAATATCTGATTAAATTTTCTTTCTACTATGATTGATTTAAGTGCTCTGTGCTGAATTTTAATTTTCAATCCATCAATCAACAAACATTTATTGAGCATCTACAAATCCTAGTTCTACATGCTGGAGGGGACACAGAGATATAAAAGACATGATCTGTGCCCCAAGGAGCTTGCAATTAAGTTGAGGTATCAAAATATAAACATATCAAACAGTAGAAGTAAAGGGAAATTGCTAAATGTATGGTATTGATAATATTCACTTTGAGTTCACAGGCGGATGAAATTATTCAGGGAAGCCTTCCTGGGGCCAGACTAGGGCCTTGGAAAAATGTGTGGGATGTGTATAGGTTTCAGGATGTGGGAATACATCCAGGTAGGAGCAGTGAGGTGAAAGAGATCATGGGTGGCAGAAAAATGCAAGTGATATCTGAATGTATCCAAAGGTATGAATCAGAGGAGTGGAGGTTATAAGCTTAGAAAGGCAACATGAAGCAAAAGAGGGCTCTAAGTGTTACAGACACTACCTACAAAAGTTGTGAAAGGCAAGTGATCTCTAATTAGTGATCTTTAAAATCAGTGCACGATATTATCTTGGAAGACTGAATATGGATGAAACAAACATATAATTTTGTTTGACAGAGAAAGGCATTTAATGAGGACTGCAAAGCACATGGACTTGGGGGAAAATTTCTAGCTCACTACAAATACGTAAACCCTTCACAATGATTTCTGTCGATTGAGATTATAATTCTTAATAATAACTTTAAAGATGGCACATGGTGGACGGGCATAGATAAGTTGCACTGTGTATAGTTAGAGAGGGTGTTCCCATCAATAGGATCATAGATCCATTGTGCTAATGAGAAGAGGAGAGGAGAGGGGAGGGATAATGAGGGGAGGGGATGGCAGTGGAGGGGAGGGGAGGGAAGGTAGAGAGAGAGGGAGAGACAGAGATACAAAGAGAGGAAGTGAGTAGGCAGAAAAATAAAGACAGGAAAAGACACAGAGACAGAGAAAGACAGAAAGAAGAGGCAGACAAAAAGACAGAGAGAAAAAGAGATAGTTCTTGTAAAATGATTTTTATGTAATGCTAATTTGCCCTTGTATATAGGGAAGGAACGGAGTAAGGGAGTGAAGGAGGAAGGGAGCCTCATAATGATGTGGATACAAAGGTACCCTAAAGGTTGACTTGCCCTTTCCCTGGTTTAACCTCTAAAGGTACCCTAAAATACAGAGGTGCCCTAAGGCTTGAGTTGCTCATTCCCTGGCATTCTAAAGTCTCCCCTTATCTTGAAACATCACAAAACTTTCCTTTATCATAATTCCTTGTCTCCTCCTATCCTGTATCATAAAAATTCCCTTGCCTCCCTTATCTTGGGTCATTCATTGTCCTCATCCAGTGTCCTTACCTTGCAAGATTTATCTTGTTCCTAAATCTCCAATCCCCTATAGAAAGCCTAAAACTTACATCACCATCCTATAGGCTGTATAGCTTTCTGGCTATTTAAGTCTGGTCCTTCTCCTGTATCATTGCCTTTGTTCAGCTCCTTGCTAAGTCTTAGGCCCACATGATTTTGTGTTAATAAAGCTCCCTTTGGATAAAGAGAAGGTCTGATTGAATTCTTTCAAAATCTGAACCAGCTCTCCCAACCCTGAATCCCAACAATGCCCGGACGTAGGGGGTTCGAGGACATATGGGCTAGGGACAGAGAAAAGGGAACAGAGGAGGAACACTTCGAGGCCAGGGACAGTCATAGCCATTGCCACCAGCCACCGGCTACCACCACATGGGAACCTGGCCAAACAAAGAGGAAGAACATACCAGGGGCAGATGTGGGGCCAGGCAGGGAAGAGACAGCAGAGGACTGGGACAAATAGGGGCCAGGGATAAGGTGGATGAGTAGAGATGGCAAAGATCTCCTCCTGGCAGAGGTCTCATGCCAAGGCCAAATCCCAAGACAGCAGCTCTCCAAGGCTTTTCTTCCTCTTTCACTTGGAGGTTTTGTTGTTGTTGTTGTTGTTGTTTCATTGTTTGGTGGTGGTGGTGTGTGAGGAGGCCACGGAATAGGAGCTGAGGGGCAGGAACAGAGAGAGAGAGAGAGAGAGAGAGAGAGAGAGAGAGAGAGAGAGAGAGAGAGAGAGAGATAAAGGGAGGGAGGGAGAGGGAGAGAAAGAGAGAGAAGGGGAGGGAGGGTGGAACAGTGAGACAGAGAGACAGAGAGACAGAAAGCACAATGCTGTAGAATAAAGTTAACTTAGGTGTTTTTTTAAATGCAGATGTCTTTCAGAATTCTTTATGTAAAGTCGAATTTGCAATGTGCAATTTAGGTAAAGCAAGTACTGTCTGTACAGATGAAAGACAGAGGCAGAAAAGAGAGAGAACATAGGACTCATTGAACACTCATTCTGTGCCAGGTTCTGTGCTGAAGATACAAATAAGGAAGATAAGCTGATCTATGACTTCAAGAATCTTATCTAAAGTGGTATTTAAAAGGGAAAAGATAGTGAAGAAATGGCCAGGAATTACCTCCATAATAAAACAAATTAGAATTTATTTCAAAGCTAAAAAATTTTGACAATAACTCAAATTCTACTCCTCAAATCAAGTTACTTTACAAAAGGAAAAGGTAAATACATCTAAAAAGATTAAGAAACATGACAATATGCCATTGATTGAAGGTATGTTACTATCATAAACCATATAATAGGATGGTGTTAGATGACCTCTCCAGAGTCTGGGCTGCTCTTCACATAAGGTCATGCAAACATTTCAACTACTAGCAGAACAGGGAAGGGAAAAGGGGGAGAGGGGAAGAGAGGGAAGAGGAGAAAGGGGAAAAGGGTGTAGCACCAATGTAATATTTACACTGCCAATGGTCACGATAAACATACCTGCATCGTGCTAGATCACGAAATACAACTCTCCATATAGAAGACAGAAGCAAAACATTTATTCAGACACCAGAAAACCAAATCTCCAAACGAGTAAACCAATTCTATCATAGTAGCAAAGAAGTTAATAAGCCACAACAGCACAGAGAGCCACAATATCCTTTAGCTTTCCCACAAACCAACATAAGACGAATATTTGTTCACAATCCTACCTGTCTCCCTCAAAAGTGTCCTCTCTTCCCAACCAGCTAGCTTGCTCTGATTCCCAGTCTCCTGTGGGCTCTGCTTCATCCTTTAGCAAATTCCTCCCACCACAGGCAAGATTTTCAAATTCCCTTAGACTTATTAAGCATCAGGGAAGATCTTCAAATTACCATTACCATTACAAGGGCAAAACAGAGACTTCTTGTTATTTATCATATCTAGGCCAGGATGTAAGAAACCTTTCTCTAAGTAGCATTCCCTTTGTAGGTTTCATGCTAGTCCCTGTGTATTTCTTGGTTTCCCTTAAGCATTGATAACAGTATCACATACTGGGTATTGCAAACTCTGTACTGAATCTGAGGGCCACTCAGGTTGTCACAGCCCTTCTTAAATGGGGTAAATAGTTTTGAATGAAGGAGGGCTAACCTTAAGCTATAAACAGCTTAAGGGCATTTTCTCAATTGAGGCATATGGAAATTGGGACTCTTTAACCAATATCTGTTTTTCTGGCTGGTCCTAAACAGAGGTGAACTAGTCATTTTGATCCCTTTCTAAGTATCATAGAATATCATAAACATAGAACTGAAAGGTACCTCTGAGCAATAGAAGGTACCTTGTTATCAGCTGATAATTTTGTTATTGCCAAGGCTTAGTAAGCAAAGTCCTAATAATGAAGGCTTAGATTTGGAGTGAAAAGATTCCAACTCTCTCATTTGTATAATTCCAGGTAAGCCACTTAACTTCTCAGTGACTTGGTTTATTCATCTGTAAAATGAGGGAATTCGATACAATGATTTCTAAATTCTCTTTTAGCTCAAAAAAATCCTAATTCCTGTAAGACTGTGTATGACTGAATTCCAGGCTAAGGAATTTTTAGATTTTCCCTTCCAGGTATTAGTAGCCATTGAGATTTTAGAGCAAGAAAATGAGATTATAAAAGCTAACAGCAATCTAAAAGTTAGTTTTTTCATCCACATTGAAACAAGAAAGTAGATTAAAGATACTTAATTTCTGTATGGAGTACAGTGGAAAGAACTTCAGATTTGGAGTAAGGGCATCTGGGTTCCAATCCATGTCACCCCCTCCACTCCTTTCAGTAAATCCCACTGGTTCCCCATTACCTCAAGGATCAAATATAAAATCTTCTGTTTAGCTTTAAAGCCCTTCACAACCTGGGCCCTTCCTGCCATCCTAGCATTCACCTCTATAGGCTCTACAATCCAGTAACACTGTCCTCCTTGCTGTTTCTCAGAACACTCTCTGTCTCATCTCCTTGCATTTTCACTAGCTGTCTTCCATGCTTGGATTGCTCTTCTTTCTTAGCTTCCTGAAGTCCCAGCTAAAATCTCATCTTCTGCAGGAAGTCTCCTTGGACTCCCACTCCTCAGAATGATACTTCCTTCCCCCTGGGACTGCCTCTATATACATACCCTGTATGTCTTATTTATATATAGTGGTTTACACACAATATACATGTAGTTTACACATAGTGGTTTACATACAATATACTCATTGCTACTGTTGAGATAGTAAGAGAAATGAAGATCACCTGTCAGTGTACTGAATGCCTCATATATGGAGGACTTATAGAAAAGACGTGGACATAGGATGAGAAGGTATGGAAGGCATGCTCTCTATTTCAGTAGACAGAAGATTCACATTAGTATCTCAGATTGTCCATGAGATATCAAAGGAAAGAAAGGGAGAGACTGGAAGAAGAGAGACCAATAAACTTTTATTGTGGTCTAAGAGTAAAGCAAGGTGGACTGGGTGAGAATGATGGCAGTAGAATGGAAAGAAAGGACGCATAGTATAGACAAGAGACCTTAGAAAATGTCAATTAACCTTATGGCTCAGTGGGTTTTAAGCCTTATGGCTGTCTGAGAGATGCTATTTTGAATGGTAATGGGGAATTCAATAGAGGGAAACTATTTTAAGTGTTAAATCTTGGATCTTTCTGATATGGAGTAAAGGTATTATTGTTTTTTAAATAAAATAAATTTAAATAAAAAACAAAATGAAATAAGTAAATTAAATGAAGATTATTACTGTTGTTGTTCAGTTGTTTCAGTCCTGTCTGACTCTTTAAAACCCTATTTAGAGTTTTCTTGGTAAAAGTACTCATGTGGTTTGTCATTTCTTTCTCCAGTTCATTTTACAGATGAGGAAACTGAGGTAAACATGGCTAAGTGATTTACCCAGGGTCACACAGCTAGTAAGTGTCTAAGTATAGATTTGAACTCATGAAAATGAATCTTTTTGGATGCAGGCTCAGCAGTCTATACAAGAAGCCTCCTAGCTGCCCTGTATTTTATTATGTATCTCCTCCAATCACCCTAAGTACTTTTTACTAAATATGAATACAATTGTTAAACATATTCTAACCTCTGTAAGACTAGCTCTTTTAAATAATATAAAGCATTATTTTATGTTCACTATTCAGGTACCCAAGTACCTTCTGACTTAAGCATCAACAAATCGCCAGTACTTGCATACTTAGTAGAGGAGATGTCATGAGCCACGCATGATGAATTACACAGTTACCTGGTGCTGGTGATTTGTTGCAAATTAACTTCAGCTGTTCAATTAGGGTTTTTTTTTTTGTTTAGGTTCTGCTATCTCTCTGGTCTATTGTACCATTGACATTGTCCTTCCCATCTCGGTTAAAAACAATATTATTATTATTATTATTATTATTATTACTTAATCTTCCTTAGTATTTTTCTCTCTTTTAGGCTTCAATGATCATTCCTCTTAACTCTGTTAACTTGAAAAATGGTGTAGAGACTTGAGTTATGCCATTGGAAGATGATCCAAGGAAACTGAGGTTGTTTATTCAGGAGAAAAAATAGACTTCAGGGAGGGTGGAGAGTGGGACTGGAGAGGAACACAATACATTTCTGTTAAGTATTTGAAGGTTGTCATCAGGAATAAGGAAAAGACTTTTTTTAATGTTTCTTCCTAATAGGCTGATTCAGGAGAAGCTGTGGAAATTGAAAAGGGACAAATGTGGGCTGGGAATAAGGAAAGACTTTGTCACAGTTAGGGCTAACCCATTTCTTCAAAGTGGAATATGATGTCCTGGAATGTAGAAGTTTGTGCCTCAGAGAAAACCTTCAAGCAAAGATTGATAGGATGTTATTGAGAAGAATCTTTTCATGCATGAATCAATCATCATTTAAATGCTTTTCAAACATATATATATATATATATATATATATATATATATATATACACACACACATATGTATGCATGTGTGTATATAGATACACAAATAGACATATATTATATATGTGTATACATTATATGCATATACATATATACACACATATAAATATACATATATATTATATATATTCTGCAATTTCTCACAACGAGGGAATATACACCTATATCCTGTTTGGAGGCCTGCTTTTATGAGCATCAGAGATAAAGGAAATTAGCTAAGGACTACTGCTTTTAGATGGCTTTGGATCTATGGAAAAACGGCATTAGACCATTCTGAAACAATGAATAAATTGGTATAATTGAATGTTTGTCATGCCTTAAATGTAATGGAAAAAGTTGAATTAGTGAAGAGGACAGCAAGGAAAGAATTTTAAAAGGGAATTTATCTCCATGAGGTCTTTGATGTAATGCTATCTCAATGTAATTCATAGTAATTCTACATCTTGTTTTATTTACTTGTTAGAATGGTATAATGGTAACTTGGCTATGGCATCTTGGAAAATTCTATGAGTACGTCTTAATCTTCACAGCATCCCTGGGCTCTGAAGAAAGATGATGATATGCTTTATTTCTAGACATGCCTTGAATCTATCCCCTGAATTTGTGTTCAGAAAATAAACACTTATTTAAGAAAAAGTTGAGCGAGCAAACATAGGATCATTTCTTTGACAGACTTGAGGACTAAAGCACCAAGATTCATGGTGGATGATAAAATTGGATAATATCTCGGATCCTGATATTAACAGAGGCCATGGCCAGTCACTTTCCTTAGGGGACACTCATTATCTTCCAAATAACATTCTTTTCTTAGTGTCTTATCTATATCAACTTTACTAGAAGTTGGTCTAGGATTGGAGTAAAACACTGAGTTATTTTGTGTTTTATTTCTGCAAGTTGGAATGGACGTTTTAACACCTGCGTGCATTCCGATCACCTGAACCTACAATGAGACCCCTAGTCTCTGCTTGTTGGCATCGGTCTGCCTGTTGCCGCTTTTTGAGATTGCTCATTTTACATTTGGTTCAGCCAAGATCTCAGCAGCATCAAACTGTACAAAGATGTTATCCAGAGATACTAGGGGAAAGAGCTGGAGCAGGACCATAAAAATAACAAGGTGCAAACAAATGCGGCGCTCTCTAGGTGTTGATCAGTAACACCTGGAGATTCTAGCCGACAACCTAACTAATCGGTAAATCACCTAAATGCCAGTTGTTCCCTTAGCCACCTCAGGTGAAAATGAACCAGCTGTTTAATTTAGCTTTTATGATAGGAAATTCATATTCCAAGTTGTTGATATCTTCATTTTGTAATTGGATGCTTATTGGCACCCCCTCCCTATTCTTGAAGCTTCCTGGTCATAAGCTAACATGGTTTATGATGGGGGAAAAGGCTGCATTTCATCTTCCCTTTTGGGAAAAGGAAGTATTGAGAAGGCTGCCTGAATGGAAACCAAATGAAATGCTTTGAAACTCAAATGCTGAGGACAGGGGTAACAAAGAAGGGTGAGATTTGGGGTACTGGGTTGGAATACAGAGCCTTCCAACCTACCATCAGGAATGCTAAGCGGAGGAAATACGAGTCTGGAACATAGGCCATGCAAGCTCTTAAAACCTCTGAAGAAAAGAGCTTTGGTTGGCTTGAGACTGTGCAATAGCCAGCTACAACTGAATGCTTTATTGCCGTCTGGAAGTGTTTATTTTCTGAACATAAATTCAGGGGACAGATTCAAGGCATGTCTAGAAATAAAGCATATCATCATGTGAGCTAAGCTGACAAGGACAATTTACTGTACCCTGCATTCGTTCTGGGCCAATCGGAAGAGAGCAGGCTATTAACATTCTGAAATTCCCGCTGTTCATTTCTGATTGTCCCTTCACTGAACTTTGGAATGGCATGTATTAACCCCTTGAGGGCCTCTGATGCAGAGCTCAGATCCCACGAAGGGACACTTGTTTAGCCCCAGCACACATAGGCAGTAAGTCCAGATGTTACTGACAGCAACAGGATGGTCTTAAATGCCATGCCACTGAGGATACAGGGAGGGGGCTGGGGTGGGAGTAGGGGCCCAGCAGAGGGTTAAAAGATTTCCTGAAGGCTTTTGTTGAGACCACTTACATAGTGCACTTCATTGTTAAGCTGTGATTCAATTTTCTAAGAAAGATGGAAGTTACGGTTCTCTATTGAATATTCGGTCAGGCACTGTTAGATCAACAAATGCGATATTGTGGGACTCACCCACTAGGAAGGCAGGAAGGTGCTAAATCTGACACTTGTATGACTTGTGATATGGGCTTTGGTTTTCTGACATTCTTATAAACATATGGTTACACCTGCAGGTGATAGGGTTTAAGTCCATTAATAGAAGGAAAATTGCTGAAAGGATTGCCCCTACTTCAAACTTGAAAAGAAATGAGGATAACAATAAAATATCTGCTTCAAAATACCCCCAAAAGAGTGCACTTTGGAATAGTACTTTAAAAAATGGAGGGCAATATTTAAAATCCAGTTTTCCATGTCATTGATATTGACATGTTTTATTCTGGGCTAATTTAACACTCAGTATAATAGAGGAAAAAGTTGACATAAAATGAAGTGGTAAAGATGATCAGTTGAACTGAAAATTTTTAAGTTTAGATGGAAAACAAATAAATTGCCACAAGGACTTTTATGTACTTAATACTAAGAATTAAATGTGTTTTCATACAATTTAAAAAGATTAAATATTTAGGTTCATATTTATTAACCCCAGAAAAAATGTTTTTGTCCATTTCCGTTCCTTTTCTTCTTTCCCCTGTTAAATCCCTTCCTGCTTGTTTCCTTGATGTAATCCTTTCCTCATGTCATTGTTTAATATAATAATCTTCAGCACTTAGATGAAGAAAGGGGAAACGAAAAAATCAAAGAAGCATTTATCCAAGAAGGGATGCTTTAAGTTGTGCATAATTTCTTCTAAAAGACTTCCGAACATTCTAATGGGTTACTCCATAGACAGACATCAAACTTTAGAATTGTATGTGTCATTTTGACTTTTCTTCTTCAAGATTTCATCTTAGCTGTGATTTCGCCGATATGACAAGCCCCTCCAAAGATATAGATTGCAATCCATCCATGCCCTGTCTGCCTCTAGATTCTTGGAGATCCTCTACAGGTTTAGGGTGGGTGTGGGTGTCCATTCTTGGGGCATTTCTTTAGTACTCTTGAAATTGCCTGAATATTGGATGAGCATACAAAGGTCTATAGGTTATATGTCAAGCTTACAACGTGACTGTCCAACCTCCTTTTGTGATCAATCAAAGCTCAGTCAATAAACATTTATTGAGCATCTGCTGTATACTAGGCAGTATGCTATGTGCTGGAAACATCGGTGACATCATCTCTGCTGCTGCTCTCATGTAATTCTTCCATAGTATTACATTGTAACCTACTTAAGCCCATTATGGACCTCTCCATCACTTCTGAATAATCCTCAATTAAAATGTTCCTGAGACACATCATGTGTGGGGTGACCAACTTTGATAAACTGGGCTCTTCTCAGCAACACACAGTTATAAGACAACTCTACAAGTCTCAGGATGGAAGGAGATGTCTACATTCAGAGAAAGATCTAGAAAGGACAGAGTTTAAATGGAGACTGAAGCAATCTACATGCTATCGTTCTTTTCCATGTTTGGTTTTGTTCCTTCTTTCCCATTGTTCACTCCATTGGTTACAACCCTTCTACATAACCAAACTAATGTCCAATGTGAAAGTATTTGCAGATCCTCTACTTGATTGTTTTTTCTACTAGAGACAGAGACAAAAAAGCTTAAGAGTTAGAAACAGCTTTAGGGCTTATCTAATCCAGCCCCATCCTTTAAATAGATAAGGATAAGGAGTCTCAGGGGTGTTACATTTTTGCCCAAGGTTGCACAGGAAGAAACTGGACCAAGATTTAAACCTAAGTCCTGAATTCAGTGTTCTTTCAACTAACAAATCGTGCTTTTTATGCATTAATGACCATTTGATTTGTCAGCTGAGTGAATGGAAGATCTAAACTGTTATTAACTTGACTTTTTTTTTTCTTGGCTACAGAAATGCTAATGCATCTCCCAAATAGGTTATTCTTATCTTTAACTTATTATCTTCCCAAGTTATATATGGAGGCCCCCTTAGTGGGACCCTTATTGGTATATCTTAGGGCTCTTGCCAAGGTCTTCACCAATAACTTCTTGAAGATGGATGTATATTGAAACCCAATGTGGCCAAATAATGCTATTATTAATGGGAGAAAAAAAAACCCTTTTGTTTTATTTTTTGTTTATTGTTTTTACGAAGTTAATAGATACATCTCATTTCTTTCTAAGATATCTCTCTTAGTGGTTCTGGTGAATAATTAATGCACTGATTTCTCTTTTTAAGATGTTTACAATTTAGTCTGTGTCATACTCTATCTACTTCCGTAATGAAAAGACCAGAGTATTCCAAGGACTTTATATTGCACCCACACTAATAATGATGGAATGTTAAGCATAATGCACCAATAAATATTTGGAAATTGGGTGGAAGGAATGGGGGGAGAGCACTTTGTGCTAATAATTGATACTCTGAGCAACATTGTGATAAATAGAACTACATATGCAGATATTTTTTCCCTCCTATAAATGTAATTTTTAAAAATGGTGTCAGAAATAAACTGTGGTTGGATCTGGAAATCCTAGATAATAAATTATTTATTTTCATATCAGTGGCCATTATTTTTCTTTGTTCTTTTTTCAGAAAGAAATCCTTTCCTGATGACATGAGCTTCAACTATGGAAGTTAAGTCAGGCAAACAGATGTTTTTTTCTGAAATTCCAAGGACCAATTCTTACCCCCCTCCCCTTTTCCCCTTTCTCTTCAGCTGTTTCATTCCCTCATTCTGGCTGATTCCATTTTTCTTCAACTTTAGACAGGATCAGGGCTGAGAATTGCTAGGAATCTTTCACTTTGATGTGGAATCACAGTTGATGTTATGGTATAGCTCTGTCCTAAGCTTTGAGTGCTCTACCCAGTCCCTATATTAGTAAGAGATTTGGGGGTGGGGGTGGGTTGGGTAAGAAGTGATTTCTCAGAGTTTCAGTCCTTGCTCTTAAAACTTTCCTCCTGGAGATTACAACAAATGACCTTGTAACAATAATTGTTCGTATTTTTTTTCTCTTTACGACAACTCTGTGAGGGTAATGAAGCACAAACATTATCATCTCCATTTTACAGATCAGAAAACCACTCTGAAAAAATATCCTATCGAACCATATAGCTAATAAGTATCAGTGTCAGGACTGGAACTAGGGTATCTTGACTTTAAGTCCAATTATATTTCACCACCCCATTCTTCTTTGCCTACCATAATGTCTAGAAAGTATTGGGTACCTCTCAACCACATAGTATTTAGGATATGTTACTCCCTGGAATGGATTGCGCTCCTTATGCCTCACATAAAATAATAGATTTCAAATCTCATGAGAGCTTTCATATCAGAAATGCTTCATTTTCTCTTTTACCTTAGGACTAAAGATAAACCAAATCAACAAGTATCTAATGAATGCCTGGTACTATTCTCAGTGCTTGGTTGTTGAGGTTATGGATGAGGACAACAGAATCTCCCCTTGTGCTTTGAAATTCCAACTATTTTAACATCCACCTGGCAACTAAATCCATGGAAATGTGGAAGCTGGAGTCGTGGTTGAGTGTTTAGACATTTAGTGGGTTCTTACTTGGAAGATTTGTATAAGTGGTCTAATTGAGGATCACCTTTGGTATGGGCTAGGAGAGCTTGCAAAATAAATTTAAAAAAAAAGGAGGTAGTAAGCTAGACACACTTTCAGATGACGCTAGCTTGTTTGGGTTGATTAGTTCTTCCAGTAAGATCTTCCTGTTCCTGCATTTTACTCCCCCTCAATATGCACACGGGCACTTTCTCTTTTGCTCTAACTTGGTTGGAAGTTGTGTTCATGAGTTTAAAGAAGACTTTTTTCCCCCTATGTTATAGTCTTGTACTTCGGCCATCCCGGCTTTCTATCAGGAATGGCAGGCAGCCAAAAACTAGAGTCATTGTTTGCAAACTCTAAATATAGAGTCAAGATTTATATGAAGAAAACAGATATGTCTTGTTATAAAACCATGAATAAGCATTGGCACAAACATAATAGTTTATTCTTCCTTGATATCGCTTATTTTAAATAGCTTTCTATCTTTTTCATTTTTTTTTAACCAGGATACTGTAGATAGATACATTACAGAAACATTTCCTTTAGCTGAAAGTACTGGAGGGCTGCTCTTTTCTTCATGCAGTTAAGACTTCATTATTCTTTGGAAGTGATGATGGAAATAAGAGCCTGAAGGAGATTTGGTCTCTCTGAATTTCAGGTAGCCTGTGGGGATTTTATTATTAATAATGTATAGTATTCATCTGCAGGTCACTGTTGATGCAAGTCTCTTTCTAGGTTTGCCTGAACTTTGCATAAAAGGTGCCTTGATCCCAGTGATTCCTGGTACTTCTAGTCCACAAAATGTCAAGTATAGTAAGAGGGAATAACCTCTCTGCTAGTCACCTACCCTCTGCTCCTTGCTTGCTTCCCATCCTCCTCCTCCTTCTTCCCTCCCTCCACTTTCAAGCACTACCCCCGACCCCCTTTAATCATTGCTGCCTAGTCCACAACAAAGGGGCAGAGAGGGGGAGAGAAAGAGAGACTTTCAGAAAGAGTTAAAAAGGATGGATGAAATTTGTACAATGTACACCATATGGCTTGACATTTTCCAGATTAGTTAAACATTTCTATTGGGAATAAATAGTCCTGTACATTCACATTCAGCAGAGTAATACTATGGAGTAATGCTTACTCCCTAGGAGCATTCAAAAAGTCAAAAACTGAGGTCTGAGCAATAGGACTAATGCTAGCCCATGCCACCCAACTGTTCTGACAGGGGGCAAATACCTTCACGTAGGAGCTCAAGTAAATTTGAGCCCTTAAAGTTGAGCATGGATAATAATTTTCCTTTAAAAAAAATCTCAATGCCACACAAAACTCTCTTTGAAATAGTTGAAGGATTAAAGTTTGTCAGAATCCATTCCGAAGATCTTATTGCTAGTGCAAAGATGCTCGTGATGGCTGCCAAACTGATTCTAGGTGGGTTGATGTTGGTGAGACGGCAAGCAGATATGCTCATGTCTGGTGTAGACTACTCTGCTCCTTGGTGAACAGCCCTAGAGCCATAGATTTCATTTGATCTTTGCAAAGGCTAACATCTGTCTGCTGTCATTTTAGTAAGATTGATGACAGGCTGGGAAAGAGGAGTGGGGTGGGGGGAGTAGAGGGAACAGATCGAGAGGAAAGGAACTCTCAGTGGCCCCAGTGGCGGTGGCCAAGGCTGCCAGGGGTCACTGGTGCAACCTCTCTGGTCGTCCAGAGGCTGTGGCAGGAAGCGCTCCATGCACCATACTGGCAGTAATTGCACTGGCCTGTTACAGTTGATTGCAGGAACTCCAAGACAGAGAGGCAGCATTTTGCACCTTATATATCTTAATAGATTACTCACATTGCAAACTGCACTGAGCTAAATGTTATGACAGCCATAAGAATGTAGTTTACTGTTATCTTACTGTAGCTGGGCAGTGCAGGGTAAAGCTATCACAAAATATATTTTTTTTAAGTTTCCAAGAGAAACTAAGTGATGCAGACATGGAGCTATTTTTACACAAAACCCTGAATTTTGGCAAACTCCTTTCAAGATGTAATTTTTAAAGATGCACACCCATACATATGCAAAAATATAGACATATATGTATATATATATATATATATGCACATAAATGCGGGTGTATTTCCCCATGATACTGAACAAAGCAGCATATGATTTTTTTCTTCAGTGCTTTCCCTAAAGTGTTATGTGAACCCCATGCAGGGCTGAGGTAATTTAGGTCCTGTTTAAGGGATGTGTCCCATATTTTAAGCTTGACTATTGACTCAGTATGCACAATTCTTAAAGAAACAAATTGTTTCCATGGCCATGTGGGGGAGGGAGTGGATTTTGCGGGGAAGGCTAAATCTGATTTTTACAAATCATTGCTTAGAAGACCGTGATCTTAATGTTCCATCCATAGTGCCCCCTTTAAGTGTGTATGTGTGCATGCACGTACACACAAACACATGCACATGGAACACAGTAACATGTGGCTACATGTTTGGCAGAGAAGAACCTTGCCAAACGCATCCAACTTGATAGGGTTAAATGCCTCACAGAGTAGGAAGAAGCTGGAGAGCTAGACAAAAAAAAAAACAAAAAAAACTCTGTTTGTTGACTACTGGTGTAGTCAAGTGTTTGATTGGAACCCACTGGAGCACTGACTTTGGGCTATTTTGAGTCTATACCAGCAGGAGACAGATTCCTCCTTTGGAATTCAAGCTAAACCCATGGGATGCTTTCCAACTTTGACTTGAAAATAAGATTCTTATTTTCAGCTGCCAGCCACAGGACCCCAGAGTCAGGTGTAAGCCTTAGCATCCTAGGCCATGATGACATATGCTTGTATTGTGACTTAATGGACTGATTTACAAAGCAGTAAAACATGCAAAGCTATCTCCAGTGTTTTGAATAGATCATAGATCACAGGCTATTAGTATTGTTAGAAACTTTTAGGTATGGTCTAATCCAGGGGTGGGGAATCTGAGGCCCCGAGGCCACATGTGACCCTCTAATGTTTGACTAAATCCAAACTTCATAGAACACATCCCCTTAATAAAAGAATTTGTTCCTTAGAACAGGAACTCAGTCAAAAGGTCACACCCAAGGACATAGAAGATTGTATATGACCTCCAGGCCTCAGGTTCCCCACCCTGGTTTAATCTGTCCTCATTCTCTGGATGAAGATATTGAATATTTTCCTTCCAGGGAGCCTTCAAGTCAAGAGAAGTCTAAATCTTCTTTTTAGTTTCTTAGGTTCAGCAAATAGACTGCCTGATATTCAATTCAATTCATATCTATTTTAAAAAACATATTTGTTGTGTGCCTAGCATGTGAAATGCACTGCTAAATTTTTGGAATGGGTTCAAATAGAATTGCACAAAGGAAGAGAGAGATCATGGGAACATATATCTAGGACCTGGTCCAAATCCTCCATTTTGCAGAGGAGGACATTTAGGACTGGAATGGTGAAATGACTTACTGAAACATACCAGTAAGAAATGGAAGAATCAGGATTCAAACCCAGGTCTAGGTATACAAATCATAGAGATAAAAGAACTTAGAAGAGACAGTATCCAAGAAACACGTGAAAGGCTATGTTCCCATGATATCAGAGCAAAAATTTGGAAACTGAAGGCCGTTTAAGCCACAGGAAGCCAAACAACCAGTTTGACAATGGTTTACTTATGTATGTTGACAGTCTTGATTGGTTATTTCCACTATGGGTAGAAATGATCTAAGACATTTTTTCCCAGACGGTAACCAAACAAACCAAAACCAAAAGTGAGTGCAACGAAAAAACCTATTGAGTATAATGTAAGGACATTTTTTTTCCACTATTGATAGTGGCATATTGCTAACATTTATGGAAAAAATAATCCTTATAAAGATAACACTTAACTTACAGATTGAGAGAACTTAGTTTTCTTTTTCCGATCTGAATCTAATATTGGCACATTGCAGGCCTGGACAGGAGGCTCCTTTGATCATTTTGTTTCCCTTCCAATTTTTAGGAAGTGATTAGTTTTCTAGGAAAAAAAAATCAGCGAAGCAAAGCAGTGAGATTGCATTTGATTTTACATCTATTTTACAGAGCATTATCGCTGAAACACAAATATTTCTCAGAAAGTTGATAAATTGATACATAATTAGGGGAGCAAAGTAGATGAGAAGATAAACTACCTCAAAGCATGTTGTCGTATGACTTTATTAACCTCAAAATTTCTAGTTGCTCCTCCTTTTGCTTTCTCTCCTCTGTTTTTCTTTTCTTTGCCTAGCTTTCTAAATAATTTCTTTCTTAATTTTTCCTTTTTAAATAGACTTGAACCCAGACTCTGGCCTTCCTGGTTCTTCCAGGAGAGCAGCCCATGAGGGTTGGGTCAACCTCAGTCCTTTCCCTCTACTGCCCAATTAAATGAAAGGCCAAAAGTCTAGGCTTAATGGATCAGACACATTTCTTTGTTTAGTATTAAACAAATATTTTTAAAAATATATTTTAACACACGTATTTATGTATGTACATATGCAAATATAGATATTTATACATGTGTATATTCCTGTATAGGCATTTGCGAATATATGTATACATATGTGTGTATATAGCAAATTAACAATCAATAAATATAAATTTTAATAAAAATAAGAGGATTATAAGATCAAGAGCTGTTAAATACAATTTTAAAATAAGTATTTTAATGTAAGTAATTTTGATATAAGTATTTTAATATAATAAAAATAATAATTTAATATACACTAATACATTAATATTTTAAAATAATTAAAATATATTTTACTATAATAGTAAATATTTATATATAATTCAATTTAACATGGTAATATCTAATTTGCTCTATTTATGTGCCCCCTGTGCACTTTGCTTTTCTTTTGAACATTAAAAAAATTATTAATATTATTTTTGTGCATATCACTACTTACCAATATCCCACTTTTTCACCTGAATAGGATTATTATATGTACTAGCACTTCCCAAAAAAGATAGATTCCCTTGTATGAACAGACCAGTTTCATTTTCCTCAGTCTTCACAGAACTTCCAGCTGAGAGGAGAGAGGTGGGGTGGTAGTGGTAGATAGAACTGGTTTGTCTTTAATTAAAACCAGTTGGTGACTTTTGGCTCTAAAATTTAGAAAAAAAAGCATATTGTCCTTCCTCTTCCATGCCTCTCATGCCTCTTCCCTCTCCTTCTTAGACCTAATGAAGCCCTTGGTTCAAGTATCTGTGGGAAGCAGAAAGCCCCACCTGCCTGCCAGGTAAAAGAACAGGACTCATGCTTTGGGATTTTAAAAGCCTTACTTGTGTTTGTTTTAGGTATGCTGAGAATAGGATGGGTATAAATGTGACTGATACATAGTTTGGACTGAGACACTCAACCACAGTCTAGTGAAAATGTTTATCGTGCCCTGCTGTTGAACAGGAGAGTGGCACAGTTTCTGTCACTGTCAAGTGCAGTTCTCAGGTAAATCCTTCCGTCTGATGAAAGAATAGCTCCAGAAAGGGGTGAAAGAAGATGTACAGGACATTTGTATTCATGTATATATATTTTGCTGTTTATAATTCTGTCATAGCAATCACTTCCAGAAGCAAGATGCTTAGCCTGGGACCCCTACTAAAGATACTATGGGTTTTCAGCAGGAGGAACTAGTGGATGACAAATTTATTTTTATTGTGCAGAGTTTATAAGCATGAGCAGGGTGCATTTATCTCAGGGTCACTGATAAATATCTAAGTACATTCATCCATTCCACATCATAGGATTTGGGGAAGAGGTCCCCCTGTGATCTAGAAAATCTCAGTAAAAAGTTTGGACATTCTCTTTATAGCAGAGAAGTTTTTTTTTCTATTATGGGGTGTTTAAAGTACCTCATTGTAAAATTTGGGTTAAGTATTTGATCATAAGCTCTGTGTCATCTGCTGGCCTTTCTGTGTCATTTGTGGCTTTTGCAAAACTCCCCCCCCCAATTCCCATTTAACTTCTCATGCCAACCTATGATATATAAAAACTGCAATGGGGAAAGTTGTGAAGTAGAAGGAATGACTATCTATATGGCGCCATATTGTGGATCTTTCTTTGTTCTATCTCTTTTTGTATAAGACCTTATACATAAGGACCTGAAGTGTTACAAAGTGGGTTTAGTACCCCCGGATATAATTAATTTAAAGGAAGGTATCAAATGAAGAAAACAGCTTTCCACATTACCTTGAGCTGTGTTCAAATCTTCATCCTTTGTGTGCTAGGGAGATGGTCACATTGTTAAGCCCTCTACCCATTTTGTTAGTGTTCAGTCATATATTCAAGGTATGGAAAAGGAGAAAAATAGAATAAAGTCTTATGTGCGATGATTGAGAGGAGAGGATGCTTTCTGTCACCTTCAGAAGAAAATTAGTCGTTTGATTTTCTAATACTTAGGAGCTTCCCCCTACTCCTCCGCAACAAGACCCCTATTTGCTAAATGTCACCAATGCAGAAAAAAGGGAATTTTGTAACAGGATTTTTGTTCAACTCTCTGTCTAAAATTACACAACTCCAAAGGCACCTTTCACGCCTGAAATTCCTTGATTCTGGGAATCCTAACCTGGCTTTTACTTAATTTTGGCTTAGGCTCTGATTGGGAATTTGGCACCATGTGAAGATGTTATAAGGGGATCATTTTGTACAAAAGTACTGTGATCTTAGACTTAACTCCCCCACCCCCACGCCTAGACATGCTTTTATGAAAGTGAAGATTCAAGAAATTTGTTGGTGTTTTCAACTTGCATATTTTGAGGGTTCACCGAACAACTTCTTTAAAAAATATTTTAAAAAACAAAATGAAAAATGACCTACAGAAGCCTTCCTTTTTTTTAATAGAAGCACAAAATTCGAGGGCTAAAAGAGATCTATGGTCATCTAGTTTAAATGCTTCACTTCATAAATGGGGATATTAATAGCACCTACCTTTTAAGGCTATTGTAAGGAACACATAGGATATTTACGAAGTGTTTAGTTCAGTGTCTGGCACACACACACACACATACACGCATGCACACATGCATATTTCTTTCTGAGATAGCTAGGTGGCACAGTGTATAGAGCACTGGGCTAGTAGTCAAGAAGTCCTGAATTCAAATCTGTCACCAAACACTTACTAGCTGTGTGACCCTGGGCAAGTTGCTTAACCTCTATTTGCCTCATTTTCCTGAACTGTAAAGTGGGGATAAAAGCAGCATCTACCTCACAGGGTTGTTGTGAGGACCAAATGAAATATTAGTAAAACACTTAGCACAGGCTCTATACAAATCAAAACACAGTAAAAGGAAATGACTGTCACAAGGTCACATCGCTAGTAAGGGATTAAAGTAGGATGGAAAACTAGATCTTCTAACTCTAGATTCAAAGCTTCCCCTAACTCCCCCGTCCCCAACACACCTTTCTGGCTCTGCACCAATCTTTATTTGTTACTTTGAAAAGAAGCTATTGAATATTTTCTGTGTTCATACCACAGGGGAAAAGATGAGATCCTATTTTAAACTTGAATAATTGTTTTCTTGATGATGTCATATGGGAATTTAAGCACCTAATTACTGCATTTTTCCCCTTTCTAGGTCATCAATAAGCGTTTATTTAGTGCTTACTATGTGCTAAGTACAGTTTTGCATAAATGCAAAAAGACAAAAAAACAAACAGACCAAAAGCAAAACAGTCTCTGCTCTCTAGGAACTCATTGTCTAATGTCTAATACAACCATACAAAATAAGATACGTACAGGATTTGTTGGATATAAACTACCCAGAGAAGACACTAGGATTAAGGCGGATCAGAAGAGGCTTCTTATAAAAGGTTGTATTTTAGCTGGGACTTTCTCCTTCCTGTCATCCAAAAAAAGAATTATTTTACCCCCTTTCCTCAAAAATTTGGTGTGGGTGAAGGAGAGTAGTAGTGTGCTGAACATGTAGCAAGTATTCCATAAACATTTGTTAATAGAGAACTTATTGGAAGGCAGTGTTAATTAAGGCAGCTGTAGAAGCAATATAGTTTCAATGCAAGACCCTAGACAAATGAAATAATAAATAGGAGCACATTTGCAAAAGTAAAAAGAGAGACAATTTTACATAATGGATAGTGTTGAACTGGGAGTGAGGAAGATTTGGGTTCAGGTTCCACCTCTTACACATACTGGCTATTGACCAAGGGTAAGGCATTTAACATCTCAGTTCCTCAGGCAGATCTCTAAAAGTGTTTGCTGAGCTAGCATTAATCTCCACCACTTGGGGGGGCGTGGGGGAGAGAGGGAATTTCCTCATTTTCATGTCCCTAAACCAGTGAAATCACAGGTCTAAGCCAAAATAAAGGGCAATAAAAATGTTCTTCTTTTTCTGATAAAGTCCTACTCTGATGCAGAGATGTGAGTGAAGAGCTCAATTGGGCAAAGGATAGTTCAGTTGGGTGTCAGTGTGGAGAGTGGTAGAGAGGGTAATACTTTGTTGAGTACAGTCATCATATGAGAGGGGGGATATTTCCCCCCAAAATTTCCCACAGATGGCACTTTGCACCTCTAGAGGATTATAAATTTCAAGAGAGCAATTGCCATGGGGGAGAAAGTAGGGAAGTATGTCCTCTTTTGTAGGAGAAAGATCTTTCCCACCCTACCACACTGGTGTCCTGGGAGCATATATTCCCATGCTACTTACAGTTAAATTCCTGTTTAACTTCTTACGCAAACCTATGATATATCAAAACCATGATGGGGAATGATATCTCATCATGGCATGGAGATTCAAAGGGTAGACCAGCAAAATACAAGCATTGGCATACTCTACCAAACTAAAGCAACTTCTAGTGTTGGTGCAATGATTTGTTACGTACTTTTGCCCTGGAAGACTGGCCTAACCAATTCAAAGAGAAGCATCCCTTATTTGGCTACTAAGAAGAGACATTTTTCAGCTAGGGTCCTCTTGAAAACTATCCACTATATCTACTAAGGTATAGAGAAGTTGCCACTTGTGTTGGGGGAGGTAATATCCACACTGATGAAGTCTTGGAATCACAAAGTATTTAAGAATATTTTTTGTTGTTGTTGTTAAGTTTCTGGGACAGAGGGTGGGTGAGAGGTTTGGCAGCATGTGGATGGGTTTTTAGGAATCTAATTTTGATTCTGACAACCGTATATGCCCATTGTTAAAACATGCAGACTCTTTCTCCCTTCCTTTGTAATCTCAGGAGCATTTTTACAATGGTCACTGGATGTTAAGGTTTTTTGTTTTGTTTTCATAAAAAATAAGGAGATTTTAAATGCCATGAAACACACACAGCTGGTTTATAAAAAAAGAAGCGTGGAGGTGAGAGAATGTGGGGAATTGGTAGCCAGCAAAACATGGATTGACTCCATATTGTTAGAATTTGTCGTTCCGCACTGGGAAAGTTCTTATTTATGTGCACGGTGCCTCTCTGGATAAAAGCTCCTTGAAGGCAAGGGGCTGTTTCCTTCCTGTCTTTGTATCCTTGGTACCCAACACAATGCCTGATACATTAGGGGTTTAGTAAATGCTTTTTGATTGATTGACTACTCTGTTCTGAAAGGATTTTCATATGACTGGCTTCACCTTTTCAAAAGTAGCTTATAGTAGGGTTAGAAGGAGGATGGTGTAGGGGTTGGAAGAGATAGAAAAGAGGAAAATGCTCCACTCACACTGTCCTGAAAATGGTGGCTAGATTTTTTTTTCTCCTCCAGTTTACTGTTGTTTTTTTTTAAGGTACAAAGAACAGTTATGGATACCTCGTCCTTGTCTCAGGATGAAGAAACTCTGTGTATCTCACAGTAAGCAGCAACAATGTCTAGCCTGAGATCATGATGTTAATTAACAAGATGGTTAACAATTATAACACTTAGCATTTATATAGCATTTTAAGGTTTAATAAGCACTTCACAAACATGTCATTTCCCATTTTACAGATGAAGAAAATGAGGCAGAAAGTTTACATGCCATGCTTAGGGTCACAGAGCTAATAATATGTGTCTGGGGTGGGAATTGAACTCAGATCTTCCTGACTCAAGATCCGGTGTTCTATCTATGGTACCAGGTGTTATTATTGTTGTTATAATTATTACTATTATTACTAATGCTTTTGTTTAATTCCATCACAGGTCTAACATTTTCAGATGTTCACAGTGGGAAAAACAATGTTGCAAGCCAAGCTGTAACATCAGGCTTTGGGACTTTGGTCATTTCGGTCCCACAAAAGCCCTTGGTGCTAGAAAAATCCTCTGTGTTTTTAAAATGAGGATTTTTTTAAAACAAATAATACTAATCTGCAAGCAGTGTGTCAGAAACCCACAAGTGCCTTCTGCCTGGCACATACTTAACCCGGCAGCTCTCGCAGGGGCCTAGAAATTCCGATTTGCTTTTTATCTAGTGGGCCACTGAAACGCTCCATGTTTAAACCGTGGGAGCCCGAACAGCTCCCATTAAATATGAGATGAGTGAACAGAATCGGTTCACCCATGCTAACCAAATGCAAATCCTCAGATGGAAACTCATGGTCAGCTCTTTCCGATGCTATTTTCAGAACTTCCACAAAGGACTGCGCTGTGATTATATGTATTCATGATATGTATATCATGTATTCAGCTCAAAGGATATTTGAATGATGCATTTAGAATTATTCCTAAAAAAAGGACTCAGCCAGCATCTGTAAACTGCTTCGTCTTTGAGAAGCGGGAAGAGGGGGAAAAAAAATGTAGCTTGATTTTCTTTAAAAAAAAATACCAACTCATAAAGCAGAGCAGCTTATGTGAGTTGGTGTTAATGCTACATTACACACAGACACACTTAGGCATAATCACATGCATTCACATGCATACTATCACAAACACATAAACAACCTTATAGAATTTGTTTCTCCCTTATTATTTTCATCTCCAAATTCACTTTTTAAATCAAGGGAGCCCTCAGCATCAGATCACAGGCTTTCCTTCCTCTCTCTTTGGGAAGACAGATGTCCATGAGACATCTATAAAAGATCAAAGATTTTCGTAGTTGGTTGATTGGTGGATTCTCCCTGTCCCCTCCCCTCCCCATCCCCCACCCCACTCTACACACCCCCATCATCTATATGGCCAGTATGCATTGACTACCCAGCCTTCTGTTTAAGTACTTTACTTCTCTTCATGGCTTGAAATGTTGTTGTGGATTTTTTTTCTTTCCTTCTTTCCTTCTTTTTCTTCACTCCCATTCCATCCTTATCCCTATTACCCTTCCCCCACTTTACTGCTTCTGTGGCTTGTCTTCAGTGGTGCAGCAAAGGTCTGTGTTATGTAGCCTCCTGGGAGACCAAGAGTGTCACATCCAGGTTGCTCCCTGTTTCCAATGACCTGGAAAGAAGAAGACCTGAGGATGCTCCCTGATTTGGGTTCCTTGTTCCAAAACAGACAAGACCATGCCTCTGGTCTCTGGGCTGTCCAGTTCATTTATCTCCATGGTGTCATATATTCCATTTTTCACTGAGTTGCTTCAACAGAAGGGGTAACATCCATGGCCTGGTTTGTTCTTGCTGGCTGAGAGACCTTGGGATAAGGCTAAATTGGAAACAACAATTGGGAAGCCTAGTGACCCCCGCTATCTGCTTTCATTGTGAATTATTTTACTTCCTTTGGCTGCATGCTGTGAGATATGAAGGAAAGGTGTCTCAGTGTTGGCCTGATGTTGGATGAGAAGTTTACGTTCGTGGCCTCTTAAGGTTTTTCTCTGTCCAGTGCAGGATGGTTGTAAGACTTCTGGATTTGGGGCCAATGGACCTAGGTTAGAATAGAACTTCTATTAGTTTCTACTCATATAACATTGGTCAGTCCAGGACTGGGGAGCCTGTGGCCTTAAGGCCACCTGTGACCTTCTAGATCCTTAAGTGCGGCCTTTTGAATTCAGAATCCTCTGACTGAATTTGCATTTTAATTCGCCCTGTAAAATTTGAATTCCTCTAAAGGTTAGACTTATAGACCTAGAAGGTCACACATTCTTTAAAATTTGAATTCAATCAAAAGGCCACACTTAAGGACCTGGAAAGCCACATGTAGCCTTAAAGCTGCAGATTCCCCACCCCTGGTCAAGTTGCTTAATTTCTCCACAACTTCCTTAATATGGAAAAAGAAGGAGTCAAATGGAATGATCAACCCCCTCCCCTCCAGCTCTAAGTCCTTTAAGGTTGATCATCCTATGATCCTATGATTCTATGATTTGTTGAGCACCTGCTATGCAAGATACTTCCCAGGAGACAGCTGCTCAGCATGTATTTATTTGTGTTCAGTCCATCTCCCTCATCAGACTGTTCCTTGAGAGGAAAAGCTGTATGTTCTCCTTCCTTTGCAACTGCCCACACCAGGGTTGTCCTTTGGGAAAGGGATAAAACAAATAATATTTCCTTCTACACTCTAATCTCCTTATCTTTCCTCCTCTCCCAGTCCTTACACATTTTTAGTGACCCAGTGATTTTACTTCTATGAAGACCTGTTCTCATTTAAAGTAGTCATTTATATTTGATTTTTTATTTGTCACAATGGGTGTGGAGGTTCAGGGGAGGTGGCACATGGAAGGGGAAGGGGAAACAGTTCTAGGACTAGAAAGTGCAGGAGATCCAAATAATATGAATTCTGCCTTGTTGTTTCCATAGCACACTAGACCTCATTTAAAGTGGTCAAATCTAGTTGCTTGGGGTTATAGGGTATCCTGACACCGTGGTGTCAGGAAAGCTCTGAGGGCTGGAGAGGATTTGCATTCTAAGCCATTTCTCCTACTTTGAAATGAAAGGCGTCCTTCCCTATTAACACAATTTCTAAGCATGGATATGAGGGTAAAAGGACTCTTGCCTGGCACCCCTCAAAGTTTTTTCATTGAAAAGTTAGCCTATTCTAACTGTATGTGAGGCAGCCGGGCCATACCGTATGGAAGCCCATAAGCTAGGACTGATAGTAAAGCAAAATGTGATCTAAAGACAGCTGTAAGGACACAACAAATAAATGAATGTATTTATCCATGATCCGTTAGCTCAGCAGGAAAAGGATTTTGAGAAAATTGATACGTTTAGACATATTGTGCTCCTAGGGACCGTGTCATACAGCAGCTGGACGAAAGATGAAGCCCTGACCATACTTGGGCTGGTTTCTGACTGCACATGTGTCGTTGGCCTTCATCTACTCCAACATTAGTAGAATCTGTTGGGTGAGCGTGTCAGGGCAGTGAGAAGTGCAACATGGGGGCTTTACTAGGCAGTGTCCAATGAGGGGAGTCACGAGACATTGCTGAGCTGCAAGAGGGGGAGAAGCAGGGAAGTACTGACAGCAGAAGAGAAAACAAACTTGTGGGGGGAGGTGGGGCAAAGGTGGGAATGGCATTTCTGCATTCTGTGAAGAGCGAGGGAAGAAAAGTGATCCTCTTCCTAGCAGATGAACTCTTAGAAGTACATAATTGTAGGTTTGAGACAAAAAAGTACCATTTCCCAAGCTTAGAGTTAGGAGGGACCCCTTCATGCTGGTCAAACCCCTTTATGCTATAGCATATCAGGAAACAAATAGTTTTGAAATAACAATAGCAACTAAAGGAACACTTTTCCTCTTCTTTTGCACTAGCAACAGCAATTCAGTGAATGCCTATAAAGTGTATCCCACACATTAGGTACTATGGGGTTTTACAGAGTATGAAGATGATCTTGCATGAAGATGATCTTGCTTTAAAGTAACTTATTACTTAGGGGGTTGATTGCATCAATCAAGCACACCTAATGGGATACTCAGAATTTGTAAGGTTGGCGCAGCTCTTTAGGGCTCAGAGATCCACATGTAATAACTGCCGTGTCCTCTACACAGTAGACATTAAGCAAGTATCCATAGATTTGATGTGATTTGCATCCATAAATTTTGAATCCATTTGCTTTGCTCCATAGATGTTTGCTGTCTGACTGATAGACATTCGGAAGTGTCTGCCTAGAAATAGAAAAACTGGAAAAAGCAGTTCTCTGGTATTAGGTTTTATTTTTAGTAATACAGACTGATTAGGATTATACTAAATCCACCAGAATAGCATTATGTAGCCCTTTCCTGAATTTCATGCAAGAGGGTCTTTGGGCAAGGATAAAGAGGAAGAGTTAGGCTACAGACTAACGTCATCATGAATCTTCTTGACTATCTTCAGGCCTTTCCTGCGTTTCCTGGTAAAGGGTCACTGTCTTTCAAAGTGTAGCCATTGTAGAGTCAGCAAGGACATGGAATTTACATTATATAAATCTAATAGATATTATTAATAACACTATTGATATATTTTTAAAGCCCTCTGAAAATCACTTACAATTTTTGGCCCTATGATTTAAGAAGTTCCATCTATCTTCCATAGGGAACCAGTTCCCAGGCCGCTTCTCTAAACTGCAATGGCTTAGACTAGAATTGAACATTGTAGACAGCAAGGAAAATGGTTGAACAAGGTATATCTATTTTGCTCACAGGATTGGTCCTTACTCCTGGGTAAAACCTTAAATTACACAGCCTAAAAGTAGTTCTCAGTTATCATGGTTATCATTGGCCATCTAGCATAACCTAAAAGACAACTTAAATGCCAGAGAAAGAACTGTGCTTACTTGGACCTTCTCTATATCCGTATTTCTAGTCGGATCCCTCTGAAAGGCTGTCAGATAACAGTCTTTATGGCATACTCAAATCAAATTAATGGATATATTTAGTGTTGACTGTATAAGATCATCCCAAATTTGCTGACTAATTAATTAATATACCTTCTGTTTTGAGACATGATACCTATTATACCAACCAATCTTAAAAAAAAGATTGCCTGCAGTATATTTGTTGACCTTGTTCATATTGCGCATCATTCTGTGCAAGGCCTGGCAGTTGGATTTGTACTTGCTCTGATGGAACTTATTTATTTATTTATTTATTTTTGCTTTTCGGAGGGCAGTTGGGGTTAAGTGACTTGCCCAAGGTCACACGGCTAGTTTTTTGTGTTAAGTGTCTGAGGCCGGATTTGAACTCAGGTACTCCTGACTCCAGGGCCGGTGCTCTATTCACTGCGCCACCTAGCCGCCCCAAAAACATACTGATATATTTTTTTCTTTTTTGCAGGGCAGTTGGGGTTAAGTGACTTACCCAAGGTCACATGGCTAGTTTTTGTGTTGTGTCTGAGGCTGGATTTGAACTCAGGTCCTCCTGATTCCAGGGCCGGTGCTCTATTCACTGCGCCACCTAGCCGCCCCTTGGAACTTATCTGAGGGTCAATTTTGACATGACTCTTGTTCATGGCAAGCCATGTCTCAAAGAAAAACCTGGCATAGATCAATGAGAAGTGGTGGCATTTCTCTTTCTGACTGTCTCCTTCCCCAATATGATTTAGATAAAGGCTACTAACTGTTTGATAACTGTATTTTAGACATCAACACTCTTTTTTAGTTTTTGGTCTTCCTTTCTTCATATTCAGTTCTGGCAGATAGCCATTGGAATGAGTGTCCCACATCCTAGAGATGAACTCAGAACCATCCTCATTGACCTAGCAAGTCATTTTTCCCCTGATGACAAGCTGGGATCACATCTCATAATGACTACTGCAAAATTGTCTTGTTAGAAAAAGGGCTAAGGTGGGATCGTCTTTAATGACAGTGAAATCACCTCATAAAACCTGACTCCTCACTTTTACAGGCATGAGTCTGGGATCCTAGCAGATGTAGACTTACTAAATCAGTCAGTCAAAAATTATATCAGTTGAAGAGCAGTGTTCCTGGCAGTCCAAAAAACCTGAACATGTAGGTGATTTGGAGAGCATTTCGTTAACTCTTTAATTGGTCGTTTGAGTGCTGGAGGCAGTAGCTAATTGCCTGTAGGTCACAGTAGTCCTAGAGCTTAGTAAATGTATATTGTCATATGTCACATTTTCATAGGGTTCCTTTGCACAGGTTGGTAAAAAAATGATTGCAGCATAATTAAAATTAAGACAAGGTGGGAAAAGTGATTCAATTAAAGCCCTGAAGCCATTGCACAAATTATCTGATGTACCAAAAACTAATGAATAGTTATAACTAGTTTTATCTTTTGGCTCCTTGTTCTTCCATCCTACAGGCATCGCAGTGCCAGTTTGCCTTTCAAGTTCTCCAGGGCTGAATGTTGGGTGGACAGCAAGGCCAGTGAGTAAGCTCTCAAGACTCCCAGTCCTTTAAAGTGCCTATCTATGGGAACTGAAGTAAGCTGAAAAGAACCAGACACGAAACACAGGAGACCTCTGCTTTCTCCATAGTCCAATATTAGTCTGAAAACATCTGCAGTATTTCCCTGCCCATGGAGTACTTCATCTACAACAGGGAGAGTTGATGACAATGAAAATAAATGAGTATGTGGTAATCAAAACATCCAAGGTTCTACGTCATTTATTTCACAAACATCCCCATGCTTTTCTAAGAACTTTAAATTGGAGGTAAGACGAGAAGAAACTTTGTGATGGCAAATTTATCAAACAATCTTAATAGCTTGCCATTAAGAAGACAATTGAATAGTTCTTAACAATAAAATGTATATAAGAGGAAAAAAACAGTTGTTCTGTAAAGATCTGGTATAACAATAAATTGATATATCAGAAAGTACCTACTATGTCCATGGCACTATACTAAGGTAACAAAGACAAAATGAAATAATTCCTGTTTTTCATAGAGCTTATGTAAGGGGAGACCACATACATACATAGGCAGTCTATACAAAGACATGTAAGATAAGGGCAAGCTAATTTGGGGACACTAGCATTTGGGGGATTGTAGCGCCATGCGTAAGCAGCTTCCCAAAAGAATGTTACTGTGAACAGCTTTTAAGGTTTGGATTACACAGGATAGTGAACACTCCATTTAATACATTACAAATCAAAGCAAACATTCACAACAAATCACAATATAATATTCACAACATTACATCTTATCATAGATCACAATATAGTGTTTACAACAGCTTAACATTAGAATGGCCACATAGTTTTTACTATAGTGGCCACAATATTTAGAACAAAAAACAAAAGAATAATTATATGGTTTCCCTAAGGGGGAAACCCTCCTTACTCAATCATTCAATCAATTCACAATACAATAATCAATCTTCCGCTCTTGGGGCAACCATGGATTAACTTAATCAGTTACTTATCTAACAATCAGTCTCTAAATACAATCATTAGAAAACCACACAAGCCCTCCACCCCTTGGTGTCCAGCAAACTTCAATTTCATCAGGAATTCTATATCTGAGGAGAGGTCTTTTCTTCATCTTGACTTCGGGTGGTCTCTCAGATTCCCTGGATCCCCTTCCATGGTCCTAGCTCCTACTTGAATCCACCAAACCATCACCTGGATCCAGAAGCAGACAGCTCCCAGGTCCTCATCCAGTCATTCAGGCAGTTCCTGGTACAGACTGAAATTCACAGGGTCTAGCACATTTCAAAATCTTCACCACTTCTGTGGCCGGGAGCTCAAGGATCAACCAAGCCACAAACAAATGAAGTCTTAACATCCTGGTCACGCTTCTTTAGTCCTCCAGCAGTTCAGCTGGCCCTAGGACCCAGGAGAAATCTTGGCCTTCTAGGCAGCCCTCTCAGCCTTCCAGGCAGCCTTCAATATATTCTGGTCTCACAGAAAGCTCCAACTCAGTTCTCAGTCCAGAAAGCCTAGCTTCCAGATGCTAGGACAATCCGGCTTCCTCAGCCAGGAGCTACCAGGAAGAAGATTCCTGACTCTGTCAGTCTGTCCTCTGGACTGTGTCAGCCAACCTTTGCCCTCCTGCCACATCAGCAACAGGAGACATAGTTCATACCTTCCACTTCTTTCACATAGGAGACTGGGTTCACACTCTCTGCCTCTTTCACAGAAGTACTTAGCCCTTAATTACTAAGGACCAAGTACCTGCTAAATTAATTACCATTACATGGATCCAGAATGATTTCCTGTAGAATATAATGCTTGAACAGAGTTCTGAAGGCACTATGGAATTTCTATAAAGCGAGAAAGGCATGCCTTCTAGGCACTGGGGAAAATAGTGAGTGCAAAGGCATGTAAGAAGGTATACTATATGAGGGAGGTAGTGAGGAGGTCAATTTAGCTAGACCATAGAGCATAGGAAGGGCAGTGATATAGGTGGTATAGTCAATAGAGCTCTGGGCCAGAAGTCAAGAAATCCTGAGTTCAAATCCAGACTCAGACACTTACTAGATGTGTGATCATAGCAAGTCATTTTATCTCTGTTTGCCTCAGGTTCCTCAACTGTTAATTGCATGTGAGGGGGAATAATAGCACCTTCCTCCCAGGGTTATTATGAGGATCAAAGGAGCAATATGTGTTAAGTGCTTAGCACAGTTCTAGCTTTATTATTGTTGTTGCTGCTATATAGTGAAGCTAGAACTATAGATTGAGGCAGATTGCAAAGGACTTTAAAAACCAAACTGAGAGAACTGCTGGAGTTGAGTAGGAGAGTGATGTGGTCAGTTCTGCATTTAAATAAAAGTCACTCTGGTAGCCCTGCAAAGGAAAGACTTGGAGCAAGGAGAGACAAGACAGAGAGACAATTGGTATAGTCAAGGAAAGGGTTGATAAAGGCTTGAATTAACAACCTAGTGGTGTGAGGAGGGAGGAGGTGATAAATATCACATATGTGAATGTAGGAATACGAAAATTTGGCTACTGATTGCCTGTATGGGGTGGGCAGTTAAGGAACCTGTCTAGTATCATATAGCCAGCATTTGTCAAACACTGGACCTGAACTCAGGTCTTCCTAACTTCGTCCACTGTGCTATTCAACTTAGACTCTGGATATGGTTAAATATTATAAAAGTGTGAGCTGTTTATGATCTACTTAAAACATTTAAGAATTGGTGGGATTACTCTAAACTTGTCAAAATTCACAAGAATGTGGTTGTGGTATGTCTTCATCAAGTAGATTTGGCGCCTTTGTGGGGAAAAGGCTTTCAAAGGCTACTGAGAGAATTGCTTAAGTATATGCATGGCTAGGTGAGCTGGCAGAAAGTTAAGAAGTGAGTGGTTTGTCTTCCTTCCTGTTCAGAGCTGGGCAATCTCCATAAAGACAGCCAGGTATGGAAAAAAAAGGATCTACAGATATAGGCTTGGAAGATAAATCTAACCCCCAAATAAGTAAGAAGCTAAGGAATACGTTATTTTGACTTATAAATTTTCAAATTAACTATGAAGGACAAATGAGGAAAGTGGCTATCTATAACCAGAGGAAAAAAACTGGTAAATAGAAGTATCTATAAAATAATTTTATGTATTTATACCTATTTGTGTCTAACAGTAACCATCTCTAGGGTCAGGGTGGGGGGGGTGAAGGAAAGAAAAAAAAGAAATTTACATGATAAATTTGCTGTATATTTGGAAGGAATAGCAAGTTATGCATAGTAGATTTGCAATTTTATGTGCAATCATCTTTTTATTGTACTGTGTTATGGAAATGCTTGTTTCATTTCATAAATTAAAAATAAAATTTTAAAAGAACAAAAAGAGAAAATGCTTGAGTCACTTTTGGTTTATTCCAGTCCTTTTAAGAATCCCTGGCTACCTATCACAAATTACTGATCAAAGACTCTTTTATCCTTTTGTAGCATCTCACCATCTACCTGTCTTGGCCACCATTGAGGAAGTGTGAATCCCAATTGAGAAAGAAGGGCTGAGTATCAGTCCTTACTGCGCTAAGTCTTAACAAAGATGTACCATCCACCCCAGTTGCTACTTTCAGAATATTGAAAGTATGTGACAGAAAATTCCGCTGAAAGCTGAATTTTTCAGAAAAGCTGTCATTAGAGCTGATAAATTTTGGCTTGCAGAGTATATTAAATGACACCAAACACAAGATGCTGAAATCACACAAAGTCACCAAGTAACCTTAAGTAACTCGGTATGTCCTAAGTCAGGTATCTATGTAAAGACTTTCAGAAATTTTCAGATTTATTCGGGATGAGATTGGGAATAAGTCTTTTCCTTTCTGCATAGAATAAACCTATCCATTTTTTGTAAGCTACATTCTTCTCCCCTCTCCCTCCTCCTCTTCCCTGGCAATCAAAATCTGGGCATCTGTTTGAAAAATGAAGTTGATTCTTTCACTGCTGAGTTTGACAGCAGAAAATCGATCTACCTATCTATTGATATATTCTAAAGTGACTCTCTATGAGAACACTGAGTCACTCCCCTGAACAGAAGGATGAAGCCTGTCTAGAGAGATGGTAATTTACTCCTTCCAGCTGCTACATCACTGAAACCCACGTAATGGAGAGTGGCTGGTGGGCAACAATGATGAGGGGATTTTCATTCTTCTGATTCATCTGGTGAAGGCCTTTGGAGAACATATTCCATTATATAAAAACTGTACAGTCATATATAAAAAATGAGACTTTTCCCCTGGCATTTTCATTTGGGTTGCCTCTCAATGGGGTTTCTGGAAATTGTTCTTGGGAAATTGAACAAGTTCAGTGTTGGTCCACTGAGAATTTTGGACTTCAGAAAAACAAAAGCTGTTCAAAAGCTGTACTGGGAGTTGATCTAGAGAAGCAGTAGATAATGGGTTAGATATGGAGTGAGGAAGACTTGGGTTCGAATCTGACTGTGGATATTTGCTTTAGGACTTTTGGTAAGTAATTTAACCTTTCTGAATCTCAGTGTCTTCTATAAAATGGAAATGATAATAGCATCTAGCTCACAGGCTTGTTGTGATAATAAAACAAATGTGCACAAACTGCTTCATGACCTTAAAACTGGAGAAATGTGAGCAACAATTATGATGATGGAGATGAAACTGAGAGACCAGTACTTGTCTTCCACTCGCTCTACCATCCCTTAACCTATCAATCAAAAATGTGTATGAAACATGCACTTTATTCCAGGCTCCACATCTTATTCCTCAAGGGAATGAAAGGAGCTCTAAAGCCTTTCCCCTCAAGCTATTTGTAAGGCATAAACATGTCCAGAGTTAGGTAACAATGCAAAAGTTAAGCAACAGCATATGACAAAAATACAAGAGAAGCCATAAGTCACTACATAATAAATTGCTAGATCTGTCCTACACACAATGATTGCATGGATAGACAGCCCATTAATCTAAGGAAAGGGAGATTGCATTTTGGTCCTCAGTCTCTTAACTTGATAGAACAGAGTTCAGAGGTTAAAATAATGGTGCTAATTGTGATAACAACAATAATAGTGATAGACTTGTGCTTCCTTTTTAGGGGTAGGGTTTCTGTGGGAGACCTTAAGCCTCTTTCCTTAGCTTCCCAGAATGGAGACAGCCAAGAGTACACAGCAGGAGTGTATAACACCAAACTCACTTCTGACCCCCAAAGTGTCCTGGTGGATGCCTGTATTCAGGTATTAAGAACCAGGGTTTCTGGTCCCATTAGGAGGTTTTTGGAGTTACTTTACGGTAACCATCAGAACTCTGCATATTAAAATAGGGCGAATTGGTTCTGGGGCTTATTGTATAAAAAAGTAAAGGAGCCCCCCCCCACACACACACTGTGCTTCTATTACTGTTTTTGATCATGTGTGCCATGGAGCAAAGTTTAGAGGTACCACAGCTCTTTGTGATGATTAGGGCAATAACGCCATTTAAAAGCCTCAAATAAGCCATCATTTTGTTTAAGGACCAAGCAGATTGTATGGGGCAATAGAAATGTCCTTGGAACCAAGCAATGGAAATGCTCCCAAGCTCATGTCCTGAAACTGAGCTGTGTGACCATGCCTTGTCAAGTCACTCAACCTCTCTTCATCTCCATTCCCTCATTGGTGAGATAATTTCACGTGTGCCAATTACTTTATAGGACTGTTATAATGAAAACCCTTTGGAAATTTTGCAGTGAAATAGCAAAAATGAGATATTTGGTTTTATTGCATTATTTGAGTTTTAAACAATATTATGGAGATAATGAAAATAATAACATTCTTTTTCTTCTTTACAGTTAGTTAGGAGGTTACATATAGTCTATGTGTGTTTCTAAAGTTTCTAGTACCAATTCTAAATTCTCTTGTTCCTTCAAACAACCATCTGAAGTATACACACATTTTATCTCTGTTCTTTCTAACAACAGGCTGAGACAGTGATTTTGTGTTCCAAGGCCCCCAAGTCCCATGTCTCAGCACCTATGATTTTAGGCCTTCTTTCTGACCAAGAAAGCTAGTTAAGTTCATAATATTACTCATGATTATGACCATCTTCATGATAACTACCTAATATATAATAGAACTTTTAAAGCTGTTACATAATTCCAAAACCTGTGCATTCATTGATTAATGAATTTCTAATAGGAACATGCTATTCTGTCATGGTATGCCAAGTGCACAGGTTTTCTAGAATTTTCTGGAACCAAAGTTTTGTTTGCCTAAGCCATGTCGTAAATGGGAGTTCCTTGGGTGCAGGGACTGTTCGATTATCATTTATTCTCTCTCTCTCTCTTTCATTCTCTTTCTCTCTCTCTCTCTCTCTCTCTCTCTCTCTCTCTCTTTCTCTCTCTTTCTCTCTCTGTCTCCCTCCCTCTCTGTCTCTGTCTTTCCCTCCCTTTCCCTCTCTCCTCTCTGTCTCTGTCTCTCTCTGTTTCTCCTTCTCTTTCTCTGTCTCTCTTTTTCTCTGTCTCTGTCTCTCTTCTCTCTTCTCTGTCTGTCCCTATCTCTGTCTCTCTCTTAGATGTATCCTCAATGCCTTGCATATAGTAGGTACTTAATAAATGTTTGTTGAATCTAATTAAATTGAATTGAAGATGGGAATGTGAAACAAGGGAGAAAATAATATACCATTCATTCAAAACGTTCATTTAAACCTGGCTAGCTAAAAACTCCCTAAGTGCTTATTTACCTGATTAGACAGTAAATGCTCCATTGAATGTGAACTACTGTATGTGTAGGCAATTCCAGCTATTATCTGCCTAATATGTAATATGGCTTTTAGAGCCATTACACATTTCCTGAGCATGTGCACTTAACAATTTTTGACAGTCTATCTGAATCAGAGCGTTCTATAGTTGTTGGGGTGGTTGCATCCATTGTCATGGTTCCCTTAGAATGGGTGCACAGGGTTTTTAGAGTCCTTGGGCTTTCTCAGCTGCTGCTTACTCCTAGACTTTAGCTCAGTAAAGACCCTGATTTTTGCAATCATTCATTTTTGGCTCACAGCGTATCAGAAGTGAAACATTGCAATTGTTGATTTCACCTATTTATCTTTCTCCTGATCTCTAGTCCCACATCTCCACCTACTTGCTGGTCATTCTCAGGTAGATATCCCATAGGTATCTTGAGCTCAACATGTAGAAAATTGAATTTGTCTTTCCTTTTAAATATATTTCTCCTTCTTCATTCTTTCTGATAAGTGTAACGCTATTGTCCCATTCACTCAGGTTCAAACACTAGGAATCATCCTCAGTTTTTATCATCCACTCTAATCTCTCGTATCCAACCAATTGTTAGGTATTGTCAGTTGCAATTCCTGCACATTTTATTACCCATCTATCTCCTTCTAGTCCAGTCTAGATCCTTATCACTTCACACCTTACATGATCTAGGTCCTAGATCAAGAGTCTCCTCGTTGATCTCCTTTCTTCCAGCCTCTATCTTCCATTCGGGAAATATCATTTTTAGCATCTGTGTCTTCACATAGTCAATAAAATAGTTCTAAAACAGGTCTGACCATGTCACTCCACTTTTCTAAATTTCCATGGTTTCCCATTGCTTCTTCAACATAGACTCCTCTGTTTTGTGTTTAAAGTCCTTAAATAATCTGACAGCAACCTGTATTATTATCAAGTTGATTGTACCTAAGTCACACTCATACTCTCTTTAATCCAGACAAACTGATCCACTTAGTTTTTTTCTCCATGGATGCTCCTCCAAGTTTTGTCTTTGTATCATTGTTTGAGCCATCTTTCCTGGAACTCTCTTACTCCTCACCACTTTCTCTAGGAACCTCCATCTCCCTGAACAGCTCAGCTCAAGTTCCATTTCTTGGAAAAGCTTTCCTGGACCTCCCTTCCTCCCTCAGCTCCCTCCCCGCCCCCCCCCCAGCACACCTGCCTCAATTAGATTTTATGTATATCCTATACTTATCCGTGAAAATGCTTTCTCCCCATGTTGAATGTAAGTTCCTTGAGGGAAAGGACTTCCTTTGACATTTTTATTCTTAGAGCATTTCACAATGCCTGGCAAATAGTACGTGTTAAAAAAATGCTACTTACTGATTGATTCCTTCATCTCCACAAGGTTTCTCTATGATAGATTTTAAGCAAACACATTTTTTTTTTATTTAAAAGTCAGGTGAAACGAGAATTGCATTTGAAACTGACCATATGTCCTAATCATCAGACTCATCAAGATGATAGTAAGACCAGTTCCAGGAAGTGATTATTAATAACTAAGTAGAAGGGAACAATATCTCTTTGTTGGTCTCAGGAACTAGACTGTGTATATGAACAGAACAAACAAACCGGTAATTCATCTAATCTGATCCGATCTATTATAACAGAGGTTTAAATGCAGGGACTACAAAGAATAAATGAAAAACAGTCCCTTCCCTCATGGAGCTTATATTCTACTAGTGAGATACAACATGCAAAAACAAACAACAAAGATTATGATAATTTGAGGGGCAGGGAGAAAGCACTAACAGTTGAGGAGATCAAAAAGGATTTCCTTCGGTGATGATACATGACTGGGTCCTTGATTCTAAACCAGTACTATCTAATAAAAATAGGAAATAATTATTATATATAAAGCATTACTAAAATAAAAAGAAAAATCTAGCTTTTTTATGCTCCATAATGTAGTTTTCAGCCTGTCTTCCTTTTTCCTGTGCTGTGACCCATTAGCATGTAATCTCTTTGAGTGCAGGGACTTGTCTTTCTTTCTCCTTGTATTTGCATTCCCTCCATTTAGTACCATGACTGGCAAATACTAAGTGTTAATAAATGCTTATTGACTTGACTTTTAAAAGAGCTTGCTAATTGATTTCCTTGCCATAGGTGTTTCCCTACCCTACCTAAAATGCAGGTAGAACCATGTTTCTCCCCAATTCAATAAGTGCCACTTGCTGCTTGTTACCTCCAGGATCAAATGTAGAATCCTATGTTTGGCATTCAAAGCTCTTGATAACATGCTTCCTTAACCACCTTTCCAGTCTTCTTTCATTTTACACCTTCCTCCCATATTCTCTTATTCAGATCTGGCTTCCTTGCTGTTTCTTGAACACCTGATTCTAGGTATTTTCAATGTCTGTAGCCCAAGCCTGAAATGCTCTCCCTCTTCTTCTCTACCTCATGACTTCCTTCATGTCCCAGCAAAAACCATCTTTTACAGGAAGCCTTTCTTGATCCCCAGTATTTATAAGACTTTCTCTCTGTTGATTATTTCCCATTTATTTTATTACGATCTTACTTGTACATAGTTCTTTGCATGTTGTCTTGCTTGTTAGAGTGTGAGCTCCTTGGAAACATGAACTGTCTTTGCCCTTCCTTGTATCCAGAGTATATAATACAGTGGCTGGCACATAGTAGGGGCTTAATAATTATTTATTGACTAATTGAGTTAAGTTCAAGCCTTGGTTATACACTAACAATGTGATTTCAGGAAAATCATTTTATTTTTCTTGTTCTTTTTTTGTTGTTGCTTCAAAGCTCATTATTTTAAGGTTCTAGGGGAAAGGAAGAGAGCATATAGAAATGGAAAATCTTTAAATAAGCAAGATTTAAAAATTTTAATAATAGCATTTTCCTCTGTCAGTGCATCATTATGGCAGTTCCAGTTGGGCAATGCACCTCCTTTTTAAGTTCTGCTCCCCTCTTCCTTCCACCACCCTCCCCTCCCCCTCCTTTCCTTTTCCTTCCTTTTCCTTCCCTTCCTTTCCCTCTCCTCTCCTCTTTTCTCCTGTCCTATCCTGTCCTGCCCTCTCATCTCCTGTCCTGTCCTGTCCTGTTCTGTCCTCTCCTCTCCTCTTCTCACGTCTCCTTTTCTCTCCTTTTACTTCTTTCTCCCTCTTCCTTTCTTTTTCCGTTTCCCTTTCCTCTTTGCTTCGTCTGCATATAGTATCATACTCTTACCTCCTGGTGCACTTCCCAAATGAATGTAAATTTTGATCACTGAAACTCCATAAGATACCTTGGGGCTTACGGACTGGATTTCTTTCTTAAGGACCATGCCTTAAACCTAGATCACTCTGGGTCTCATTGATTGGCAAGCAGTTGGTCCCAGCCTGAGACCACTGGGTCATTTTTTGGACTTTAGTGGCTGAGAGTGAATTTATGTAGCAATTGTTTCTGTTTTGGTCTGCAACCCTGAGGGTCTTTCCTTCCCGGATTGTTTTGTTTTGTGGACTAGGTAAAAGATGCCATTCTTTGCCTCATTTCTGACCTAGCTATCACTGAATGGGCATTGCCTTAGTCAAACTGAGACCGAGGGAAAGACCTTAGCTTAAAAGATTTAACTTCTCCTACTGCACAGGGGCCATCTCTGGTTGTCCTGGTCTATATCTTGCCATTGGACCCAGATACCTCCAGAGGAGAAAGTAAGGCTGGTGATTTTGCACAGCCCTTCCTCACTTAAATCTAAAATTCAGTTCACTTGCAAGTTATGGCACCATCTTCATGATGTCATGGTTCTCTTCCAGAACATGGTTCACTTCCAGAAGTGACTGAATTTTAAGGGAGTTCTTTCATTTTTGTTCTTTTGTCTGTTTTTGTTTCCTTACCAGTGAATTGATGAATCAACAAACAATTATTAAGCATATGACTGAGAGGACCCCCCACCCCATGTTGTGACAGGATAATCTATTTCCTTTACCTTTATAGAGATGAATAATGGAGGCATCCCTTGAACTTCCAGGGGATATCCTCCTCTTGCCATATAACCCAGAAAATTTCAGTCAGGACTACCCAACTTCATTAATTTCAGCTGGAATAGAATCAGCACCAGGTGCTTTGCTACACAAAAGGAGCCTAATGGCATTCAAAAGCTCTTGTTCAGATGGAACTTCAGATAGGGAGGGACTTTAACCTAAGGTAAATGGCCAATGGCTTCAGCCAGCACCACACCACCCATATGTGGAACCAGTGATTACAGCAAATGGAAAAGTTTTGAATGCTGTGGAAAAGTTCAATTTCCTTGGTAGTGTACCCTCTAGGGATATACATACTGATAATGAGGTTGATGCACACATTGTCAGAGTTAGCTTGGTCTTTTGGAGGCACTGAAGGAAAGTATGGGAGAGAAGAGGTATTAGACTTATTACCAAACTGAAGGTCTACAGAGCCATTGTGTTGACCTCAGGCCTGTACAACATGTGCCATGCCAGAAAACTGAATCACTTCCATTTGAATTGTCTTAGGAAGATTCTGAAGATCACCTGGCAGAATAAGATACCAGACACTGATGTCCTTTCTCAAATTAAATTACCAAGCACTCAAACTCTACTGCAGAGAGCACAGCTCCAGTGGGGCTGGCCACATTGTTTGAATGCAAAACATATGTTCGTCAAAAAGACTGTTTTGTGGAGAACTCCCACAGGGCAAGTTTTCACATGGTAGTTAGTTAAAGTGATACAAGATCTCAAGGTCTCTCTTAAGAACTTTGGAATTGATTGTATGACATGGGAGACACTGGCATAGGACCACTCAGCATGGCGTGCCCACATCAGAGAAGGTGCTGCGCTCTATGAGCAAAGCAGAATTGAAGGAGCTCAAAAGAAACACAGGATGTGCAAATTTAGAGAATCCACTTCAAATATTCACATGGACTAATTGTACCCGACCTGTGGTAGAGCATTCCAAACTCATTTTGGTTTGATCAGTCATGGTCAGTCATACATTATAACTTGTCTCTAAGATAGTGATGTCACTTTGGTCCTCTTAGAGAATGAAGGACAGCAACCAACTAATGAATTAAGTGTATACTAGGCACCAGGCACTGTGTTAAGTGCTAGGGATACAAAGAGAGGGAAAAAAAAACAACAGTCCCTGTCCTCAGAGAGCTATCAAGGGAGGAAAAGAAGAACATATATAAATATATATTTTTCAGTTTATAGAGAATAAAAATATAATAAAATTTTAAGGAATTCATTATTAGCTAGAGTTGGGAATTCAGAAAAGGTTCATGAAAAAGGTGAGGCTTTAGCTGAGTTATGAAGTAAAAAGGGGGCTCTAAGAGACAGAAATGATAAGTTATTGAGTATACTTTAAGCCAGGTAGATAGTCATTGTGAAGGCAGAGAAAAAGGAAAAGAATTGCTATGGGGGGAGGAATAGCAGGAAAGTCATTCTGCTGTCTGCAGGTCCTACTGTTCTGGCAAAGCGTAAAGTTTAGGCTAGGTCTAGAGATGGATTCCATATTTATTATCCAAGGAACATCCTACATATTTTAACAAAATGACAGATGCCTATAGTATTGAAATGTCATAGAGCTAAAAATATTATCTTTTCCCCTAGATTAATCCTTTTAATGTAAGTGAGGAATCTGAGGTCCAAAGACTTTTAAATATACTTTCTTTTTTTTATTAATTTGTTTTTTACTTCTAGTTTACAACATTTAGTTCCACAATCCCTTGAGTTTCAAATTTTTCCCCCTCCTTCTCCTTCCCCTTGCCATGGCAGCATGCAATCAAATATAAAATCTACAAATACCTTCACATGAAACATTAGTCAGGTTGTAAAGAAGGATTTTAACTAATGGAATGAACAATGGGAAAGAGGAAACACAATAAAACAAGAAAAAGACAAAGAGCAAGTAGTTTGCTTCAATTTGCATTCAGACTCCATAGTTCTTTCTCTTGATGTAGATATCTCTTTCTATCATGAATCCTTTGCAGTTGTCTTATAACATTACATTGCTGAGAGGAGCCCAGTCTATCAAAGTTAGTCATCACACATACGTTGTGTCTGTAATTGTGTACAAATTTCTCCTGGTTCTGCTCTTCTCATTCAACATCAGTTTATATAAGTCTCTCCAGGTTAATAAAAAGTCCATCTGCTCCTCATTTCTTACAGCATACTAGTATTCCATTGCATTCATATTCCGCAACTTGTTCAGCCAGTCCCCAGTTGATGGGGATGCTATTGATTTCCAATTCTTTGCCACCACAAAAAGAGGTGCTATAAATATTTTTGTACATGCAGGTCCATTTCCAACTTCTATGATCTCTTCGGGATATGACCCTACAAATGATATTTCTTCCCTTTTGCCCTTTGGGCAGAGTTCTAGATTGCTCTCCAGAGTGTTTGGATCAGTTCACAACTCCACCAACAATGCATTAGTGTTCCAATTTTTCCACATCCTCTCCAGAATTTATCATTTTCCTGTTTTGTCATCTTGACTGGTGAGATGTGGTACCTCAGAATTGTTTTGCTTTGCATCTCTCTAATAAATAGTGACTTAGAACATTTTTTTCATATACTTGTAGATATCTTTAATTTCTTCCTCTGAAAACCGCCTGTTCATATCCTTTGACCGTTTATCAATTGGGGTATGACTTGTATTCTTATAGATTTAACTCAATTCTCTGTATATTTAAGAAATGAGGCCTTTATCAGAGACACTGGTTCTAAAAATTATTTCCCAATTTTCCACTTCCCACTTAATCTTGGTTACATTGGCTTCATTTGTATGGAAACTTTTCAATTTAATGTAATTAAAATAATCTCTTTTTCATTTTGCATTTTATAATGCTTCTTACTCTTGTTTGGTCATAAAATCTTCACTTCTCCATAAATCTGACAGGTAAGGTATTCCTTGCTCTCCCAGACTGCTTACGGTATCAGCCTTTACACCTAAGTTGTGCACCCATTTCGACTTGATTTTGGTATATGGTGCTAGATATTCATCTATGCCCAGTTTCTGCCATACTATATTCCATTTCCCCCAGCAGATTTTGTCAAATAGTGAGCTCTTATCTTAAAAACCCAAGGTCTTTGGGTTTATCAAACAGTAGATTACTATAGTCATTTATTGCTGAGTCTTGTGGACCCAATCTATTACAGTGGTCTACTCACTACTTTATTCCTTAGCCAGTACCAAGTAGTTTTGATGACTGCTGCTTTATGATATAGATTAAAATCTGGTATGGCTAGGCCACCTTCCCTAGTATTTCTTTTCACTAATTCCCTTGATATTCTGGACTTTTTGTCCGTCTGAATGAATATTGTTCCTATTTTTTCTAGCTTTATAAAATAATTTTTGGTAGATTAATTGGTATGGCACTAATATGTAATTTAATTTAGGTAAAATTGTCATTTTTATTATATTAGCTTGACCCAGCCATGAGCAACTGATGTTTGTCCAATTAGTTATATCTAACTTTATTTGTGTGAAAAGTGTTTTGTAATTGTGATCATAGAGGTCCTGGATTTGTTTTAGCAGGTAGATTCCCAAATATTTTATAATATCTACAGTAACTTTAAATGGAATTTTTCTTTCTCTCTCTTGCTGTTGGATTTCATTAGAAATATATGGAATGGAGGCAGAGCCAAGATGGCGACATAGAAGCAGCAAGGTCCCGCAGCTCCCACACCACTTCCCTAAACACTCATAAAATTATGAGCCCAGACAAAGTCTAGGACTCTCAGACTCACACAAAAATACAGAAAACACATCTCTTGCTGAAGGCAGCTCAGCAGCAGGGGCTCAGCACGGCGGGTGGGAGAGGAGGCTGGCCCAGCCTGAAGCCGAGACCGCGGCCAGGCCTGGGGAAGTGGGAAGGAGCTGAACTGAGCTGAGCCGAGCCCCATCGCAGCCAGTCTGTAGAGGAAGGGATCTACAGCCGCCAGCACCTCCACATCTGCCAAGGTGTGAGGATGAGGGACTGCAATGGGGCAGCTCGCACTGAAGCAGAAACCAGCCCAGCCCAAAACCACAGCTGCAGCCAGGCCAGACCCCAGGGTGGCCAGGAGGAGTGAGCCTCCCAAAGTGCAGCTTGAGTCTACTTCAGAGGAGATCTAAAGCACCTGTCTGAGAGGATCTTCAAACCCTGGTCAGAGACAGTTAGTGAAAGTGAAACTTTGAAAATTAATTTGGGGGAGGTGAAGCAGTTCTACCAATTTGCCCCCAGAGAAAGGAAGCAGTGGGGGAAGGGAACTGCTGGAACCGGCAGCGGCCCCCACCAGGCTGCTTCAGAGCCCCTGGCCTGCAGACTCCGCAGGGGGGCTGAATCGATTGATCAGGGCCAAGTGCTATTGCATTGAGTGGCCTGGATCCAGATCCTGGTCTTGGGTGGTGGTCCTGGGGAGCGCTTTCAGCAAGCCAAAGCAACATCCCCCTAATAGCTCCAGCAGCTGGGAAAACCCCAGTGATTTGGAACAGAGCTTCCTCCCCTGGAAACAGAGTTTCACAGAGCTAAAAAAAAGCCAACCAATTAATTGACTGGCCAACATGAGGAAAAGGAAGCAAAATAAGAACAGCAATAAAACTCTAGAATCCTTTTTTATGGACAAAAAGGGTCAAAGCATGGAAAGGGAGGAAGACAGTCCA
>CM053595.1:237143296-237174355 GCA_028646575.1 Pseudocheirus occidentalis
AGAAAGTAAGAGAGCAGAGCAGGGGAGGGGCTTTACAGTGGGATTGCTGTTTTAGGGTTGGGACAAGGGCAAGATGGGGAGAAAATTTGTAATTCAAAAATGTAATGAAAATGAATAATGTAAACAAGAAAATAAATAAATAAAATAGAAAAAAATAAACATAAATAAAGAAAACTATATCACAATGAGTAGGTAAGAGAACAATCATAGAAACAATTAAAATCTGTATTAAAGAGAATGATGACAACAACATAGTATATCCAGATTTAGGGGATGCAGTTAGAGCTGTCCTTGGCAGGGAAACACACATAGGCTAACAGATAAAATAGCAAAAAGAATGTTAATAAGCTGCATGTGTAACTTAAAATGATAGAAAAATCAAAATAAAACCTAAATAAATATAAATATGGACATCTTAAAAATCAAAAGAAATACATAAAATGGAAAATTTGAAGACTATAGGTACAATATGAAAAAGTAACATTGGTTCTTTGAACAAAGTGTTTGCATAGAAACTACAGCAATACATCATAAAGGTTATGATACATGATTAAGAAAACTATAAATATAATTCACCCAGTTAATAACAAGAAGAAAAAACATAAAAATGTATCAATACATTCATAAAGTATTTTAAGATTATAATAACAATTTCTTTTAAAAATAATAGAAAGCATAGGAATAAATGGATCTTTACTCAATATGATAGTTGTATCTACCTAAAACTGAGAACCAGAATTAGCTGCAATGGGGAAAGAAAAAACACTAATAGGATCAGAGGAAAAGCAAAAATACTAACATCCCCCTTATTATTCAATATAGTGTGAGAAATCCTAGATATAACAATATTTAAATTGAGGGAATATGCATAGATAAAGAAGAAACAACAAAAACAAAAAGCACGACTTTTAAAAAATGATAGAATTGTTTACTTAGAGACTTCTAGAGAATGAACTAGAGAAGTATTTGAAACAAATTCATTCAAAGTTCAGAATATACAGTAAACCCAGATAAATCATAAACAATTCTGGATATTGTCAAAATCTATGAGGAAGAGAAAAATTCCATTTAATATAATTTTTAAAAAGCACAAAATACTTCAGTGTCTACCTGCTAAAATATACACAAGAACCACTATTGATACAAAGGAAACACTAAGTAATCAGATAAATGTTAACTGCTCATGAGTAGGTTGAGCCAATTGAATAGAAATAAAAAATCTCCATAGATTAATTTACCTGTTTGGTGTCATACCAATCAGGTACCAAAGGATTACTTTATAGAACTAGAAAAAAATAGAAGAAAAATTAATCTGGAGCAACAAAAAATCATTAATTTGTTAGTTGGTCAGTAAGCATTTTTGAAGTATTAATTTTGTTTGAGGAATTATGCTAACTTTTCTTTTTCCCCCAAATTTTAAATTCAAACACCAGAACACAAATAGAGAATAAAGAAAAGAAAAAATAACATATCTTAAACATAAATATTAGAACTTAAATACAAAATAAAAAGTAATAAAAGCATGCCATGTGCATAGCAGAGCATAAGAGCAATTTCAAAATAAGTAACAATAAATTTTCATTACAAGAAAGCCTGTATGATAAACAATACTCATTGTTTTGAGAATTGGCCGTCTTTTCTTTACTTCTCTGTGAGTTTTCTTTTGTTCTCTGCTGTGTACTTTTTTTACTTTATTCTTTTTTATTCCCTCCCCCCACCAGAAAGCTGTAATAAAATTTAGATATGTTTGTCCATAGGTATAGATATATACAGGCACATATACATATATACATACACATATAGACATAAACTTTCCCAAACCTTTCTACTCTTGATCTTTGTTTTTTATGTATATGCATATCGCTTGTTTCCTATCCCTCTTGTCTCTTCTACTTTACTTTTACCCACGACCTTGCCTCCTATGACTTGCCTACTCCCCTCTAAGGTTCTCTCCCCATCCTCTCATTCCCATAAATCTAAATACCTTTCTACACCCCTATTTACCTCTTCTCTCACTTTCCCCTCTGAAGATACCTCTGTTGTCCTCTCCCTCTTCACTATGCCCCTACCATTTTATTTCTTCTGAATTTAGAAGACTTCTATACTCTTTTAAGTATATATATATATATATATATATATATATATATATATAGTTCTCTCTTACACCCATTCTTGATGAAAGCATGCTACCAGAACTACCACATCTCCCCCATCTAATTCCTATGCATCAATTCTTCCTCTTGTGCCTCATTTATATAGAGTAATTACTCTTATTAACTGTTCCTAAATGGTTTTACTTTTTAAATTCATATGATCCCCCGGTTTTCCTTAATCTTTCTCATGAACTATCCAATTATCAGTAAGAATCCTAGACATAAATTTTACATTTTACATATATAAAAAGTAAAGAGTCTGGTTTTATGGATCCCTTATAATCAATCTTTGCTATATACCTTATATTTATATTGGTTCTTGTATGACAAATCATCTATTAAGTTCAAGTTTTTAAAAAATATTCTTGAATATCTGAAAGTTTATCAAATATCTATTTTTTATTCAAGATAATAGTTAACTTTGCAGCATATATTTTTGTCCAGAGCCCTAGTTATTTTGCTGTTCAATATGTTGTGTTCCAAGACCTGCCATCCCTTAATGTTTCTGCTACTTGATCTTGTGTAATACTAATTGTGACACCATCATGTTTAAATTGTTTTAATCTTGATGCATTTTTCCTTTTTTAAATTCATTAATTTATTTTCTTGTTTACATCATTCATTTCCATGCGATTTTGAGTTACATATTTTCTCCCCATATTTCCCCCACCCACCACCCCAAAACAGCCATCCTACTGTATAACCCTTCCCCCAATCTGCTCTCTCCTGTGTCTTCCCCCACAGTCCCTCTGACTTTCTGGTAGAGTAAGATGGATCTACCTACCCCAGTGCCTGTATATCTTAGTTCCCAGTTGCATGTAGTTGATAATAATAATAATAATTATTATTATTATGTATATATATTATTTATTTAATATTTGATTATAGAACTTTAAATTCTAGATTCTTTCCCATCTTTCCTCATCACCCGCCCACATTGGAAAGAGAAGCAATTCAATATAGACTGTACATGTGTAGCTACGCAGAACATCTCCTCAATGGACATATTGTGAGAGACTGATTATATGTCCCTCCTTCATATCCTGCCCACTCCTTGTTCCATTCTCTACCCTGTCCCTGTCCCTTTACAGAAGTGGGTGCTTCCAGCAACCCTCCCCCCCCATACCCTCTCCTCTGTCATCCCACCTCTCAATCCCATTCCCCCCTACTCTCCTGTGTAGCAAGATACCCAGTTTAGAGTTTTTGTCATTCCTTCCCTAAGCCAAATTCAATGAGAGTAAGGTTGACCCTCTCCCTTTTGCCTTCCTGTTCTTCCCCTCCATTGTAACATTTATCCCTTGCCCCTTCTATATGAGATGATTAATGCCATTCTGTCTCTCCCTGTCTCCTCTCATTCTAATCCTCTCCCACCTCAGAATTTCACCATTTAAAGTATCATCCCTTCCTATTCAGTTGATCCTGTGCCCTCTATGTACACGTACATACACATACTCAGATATGTTTTCATACGCATATATGTACCCTCATATATAGACATACGTGTATGTATATGTATATATACATTTGTATTCCCTTCACCTATCCTCATAATGAGAAAAGACTCATAAGTTACAATTATTTTTTTTCCATGTTGGCATGTAAATAGTTCACCTTTGATAAGTTCCTTATAATTTCTTTTCCATGTTTACCTTCTCATGCTTCTTGTATTTGAGTGTCAAATTTTCTTTTCAGTTCTGTTTTTTTCAGCCAGAATGCTTGAAAGTTCTCTACCTCATTGAATCCATATTTTCCCCTGGAATATTATACTCAATTTTTCTGGATAGGTGATTCTTGGTTTTAATCCTAGTTCCCTTGATCTCTAGAATATCCCCTTTGATCCTTTAATGTAGAAGCTGCTAGATCCTGGGTTATCTTGATTGTGTTTCCATAGTATTTAAATTTTTTTCTTCTTGGCAGCTTCTCCTTAATCTGGAGGTTCTGGAACCTGGGTATAAAATTCCTAGGAGTTTTCTTTTTTGGGATCTTTTTCAAGAGATGATTGGTGAATTTTTTCCAGTTCTATTTTGCTCTCTGGTTCTAAAATATCAGGGCAATTTTCCTTGAGAATTTCTTGAAGGATGCTTTCTAGGTTCTTTTTTTATCATGGCTTTCAGGTAGTCCAATAATTTTAAAATTGTCTCCTGGAACCATTTTCCAGGTCACTGGTTTTTTCAAAGAGATATTTCACATTGCCCTCTTATTTTTCATTTGTTTGGACCTTTTCAAGAGCATCTTGATTTCTTATAAAGCCATTGGCTTTCATTTGCTCCACTCTAAGTCTGAAGGAATTATTCTTTTCAAAAAGTTTTTGAGATTCTTTTCCCATCTGGCAGATGCGACTTTTTAAGGCAGTCTTCTCATCATGGGGCTTTTGGGCCTCTTTTGACATTTGAGTTCATCTATTTTTAAGGCATTATTTTCTTCAGTCAGGTTGTTGATTCTCTTTTCATGATTTTCTTGCATCATTCTCATTTCTTTTCCCAATTTTTCCTCCACTTCTCTTACTTGGTTTCCAAAATCCTTCTTAAGCTCCTTTATGGTTTGTACCCAGTCTTCATTTTTCTTAAAAGCTTTTGCTGAGGGAGTTCTGACTGTATTGTCTTCTATAGTTTGATTGCTATTCTTTTTTTTTTTTGCTTTTTGGATGTCAATTGGGGTTAAGTGACTTGACCAAAGTTACACAGCTGGGTTTTTGTGTCAAGTGTCTGACGTCAAATTTGAACTCAGCTCCTCCTGGCTTGAGAGCCAGTGCTCTATTCACTGAGCCACTGAGCTGCCTCTTGATTGCTATTCTTATATTGCTTCCTTTGCCTGCTCATGTTGCCAGTCAATTACTTGACTTTTTAGCTCTGTGTAACTCTGCTTTCAAAGGGGAAAGCTCTGTCCCAAATTGCTGGGGTTTTGGTAACTGCTGGAGTTATTAGGATGCTGCTGCAGTCCCCACCAGCTTTGGCTCACTGAAAATGTACCTCAGGACCACCACCCAAGACCACAATCCTGATCCAGGCAATTTAAGTCAAGAGCGCTTAGCCCCTAAGTGATGGCTTGCCCTGCATCCCCCCCCCCACAATCTGCAGGCTGTGAGCTCTGAATCAGCCATGTGGAGGTGACTGCATCTCTTCTGCTACTTCCTTGCCCTGGGTGAAGTTAGGCCAGACCCTCTCCCTCAAATTTAGCTGAGTTCCACTAACCTTTCACTTAGTCTTTATTTCTTATGGCTTGATAAGTCTGGAAATCACCACAGCTGCCGCTGATCCACTCTCCTGAAGGCTCCAGCTGCAGCTTGTCCTGGCTGCCCTGGGCCAAGCCACAGTTTTAGGATGGGCTGGTTTCAACTCCCAGCATGCTGTGATGAGCCCTTCTTGTCCTGCCTGCTGAGCTGTCTTCAGTGGGAGATATGTTTTTCTGCACTTTTGTGAGTTCTAGAGCCCTAAAATTTGTTTAGAGTCATATTTTATGGGTATTTGAGGTGGCTATGTCAGAGCTATGGAGTTTTCCTGCTTCTATGTCACCATCTTGGTTCTGCCACCCAATCTTGATCCTTTTAATAGCTTTTCCTTGAGTTGAGGATTTTGGAATTTGACTATGATATTCCTATGAGTTTTCCTCACAGCATCTCTTTTAAGTAATGATGGACGGATTTTTTTCTCCCCTCCCCCCTTGTTCTAATGCTTCAGTAAATTTTCTATCAAGATTCTCTTTTTGGTGGGAAAGAAATGGAAATCAAGAGGATGCTCATCAGTGGGGAATGATTAAACAAGTTGTGTTATATCAACGTAATTGAATGCTTTTGTGCTATAAGAAATGAAGAGCAGATAGTCTTCATAATAACCTGGAGATACTTATATTAACTGATGCTGAGTGAGGAGAGCTGTACCAGGAGTACTTTGTACACAATTATAGACACATCATATGTGTGATGACTAACTCTGATAGATGGGAGTCTTCCCAACAATAAAAAGTTAGAAGCCAACTACAAAAGATTCATGATGAAAAGGGATATCCACATCCAAAGAAAGATCTACAGAGTCTGAATGCAGATTGAAGCAAACTACTTGCTCTCTCTCTTTTGTGTTTTGTTTTGTTTTGTTTTGTTTCTTCTTTCTCATTGTTCACTCTATTGGTTATAATCTTTCTTTACAACTTGACTAATGTCCAGTGTGAAGATATTTATAGAACCTATATTTGATTGTATGCCTCTGTGGGTGTGGGGAGGGAGCAACATAGAGAGGGGGAGAAAATGTGATATTTAAGGGATTTTGGAACTGAATGTTGTAAACTAAAAGTAAATAGAAATTAAAATAAAAAAAGATTTTTTATCATAACTTTCAGTTAGTCCAACTGTTTTTATATTTTCTCTTCTTGATATATTCTCTAAATTTTTTGTTTTTCTTGTGTCTCACTTTATCTTCTATTTTTCATCATTCATATTTTATTTAATAATTTCTTGATCTTATCATTTCACTGACTTCACTTTGTCCAATCCTAATTTTCAAGGTGTCATTTTCTTCCTTAAGATTCTGGATCTCCTTTTCTACTTGGTTGACTTTCCTTTCATACCCTTCTTGTTTTTCTTGGGTTATTCTTATTTTCTTTTATAGTTCATCCTCCATCTCTCCTCCATTTGATTTATTTAAAGTCTTTTTTAAGGTCTCCTATAAATTCTTTTTGGGCAGGTGACCACTTGACATTACTCTTTGGGAATTTCTTTAATTTCCTCCTCTGAAGATGAATCACGGTCATCTCTATTCCCATAGTAGGCTTCTATATTTGGATCATTTCTCCTTTGCCTATGCACTTTTTTGTGGTTATAGCTTAGTTTATTTGTAGTCACCTATAGTCCTGGGGTATGGGAAATGGTGCCTCTTGTCCCAGATCTTCAGTTCTTCCCTGAAGCCTGAAACCAAAACCAAATCTCCAGCCTCCTGTAAGTGCCCACAGTCAGGGGTTTTCTAAGCCTGCTGAGAGCATTCACCAGGCATTTGCTGGTTCCTTCTTGTCCCCACTGCTCTTTGCAGAACAACTGGGTCTGGCATTCCTGGTCAGCAGAAGTTGCCTCAATCTTCCCAATTTTCCTGGGCTCAAGCCCCAACTCTCCTCACTCTCCCAGAGGTTCCTGGGATCAAAGCAGCCTCTCAAACCAATTAACTCTAGGGTGCGGTGCTTGCTGTTTAAGAGACTTCTCACTTGTTGTTAAAAGGGAACCTAACCTAAATGTGTTTATTTTTCACAGAGACCAAACCTTGTCCTGAGATTTTTCTTCTAATCTTCTTAAATTGTGCTGAGATTACATGGGTTATGCACCTATTCTTATTATGTCCATCCACACATTGTTTACCCTAAGATGCTATTTTAACTCTATTGCGGGGGAAGATCTTGAGAGGTTGGAATTTTCTGACATACTCCTATGCTTACTTTTCAAGGAACTTTGATTATACTGGGGAAGATATTACGCAAACAACAATGTACAAATAAGATATATACAGGATAAACGGCAGGGTATCAACAGAAGGAAGGCTTTAGAATTAAAAAGGAATGGGTGCAGCTAGGTGGTGCAGAGAACAGAGTACTGGCAATGGAGTCAGGAGGACCTGAGGTCAAATCCAGCCTCAGACACTTAACACAAAACTAGTAAAGTGAACTTAGCTAAGTCACTTAACTCCAATTGTCCTGCCTTCTCCCCACCTCCAAAAAAGCAGCAAAAAATATCAGAAGTTTCCTTTTCTTAAAAAAGAAAGAACTTTAGAAAAGACTTGAAGGAAGACAGAATTGTTCCAGACTTGGTAAAGAGCAAGAGAAAATTACCAAAGTTGAAAAATGAAGTGTCTAATGCAAGGATCAGGAAGGAGGCCAAAGTCGCTGAAATATAAAGCTCATCATGGGGGATCAGGTAGGGGTTAATGTTTAAAAGGACTGGAAAGGTAAGAATGGTTGTACAAATATTTAAAATGCTGGGAAATTCCTTATTTGATAAGAACTACTATAAAACCTTGAAAGAAATTCAGCCAAAAAAAAATCACATCAGCATTTTGCACCACATACTACAATAATTTTCAAGTTCAACTTAATTATAAATGACCACATCATAAATAATTGGAGGAAAAATAGGTTTAAGTGTCTTTCACACTTATGACCAAGCAGAAAACCCTTAACTAAAGGAAAGAAGTGAAAACACACACGCACACATATACACAATTGGATAATTTCAGTTACTTATAATTGAATATCTTTTTCACAAGCAAATTCAATGTAGTCAGGATATAAAAGTAAATTGTCATTTGGAGGAAAATATGTGTTTTGAACATCTCTGATGATGACCTGATATCTAAAATATATGAAGAATTATAATAAAAACATCTCACAGAATAAGTGTCATTTCCTAACCAATACATGGTCAAAAGATATGGTTCCCAAAGGAAGAATCACAACGTAATAATAACTATCTGAACACTTGCTTCAAATCATTAACGATAAGAAAAACGCAGGACAAAACAATTCTAATGTTTTATATTTTACAGCTAGCTAATTGATAAAGATTAAAAAACGATGATGGACGTCTCTTTTCTTGATGGAGCAGTGAACTGGCTGAAACATTCAAAATTATGTTACGAAAGTGACCAAAATGTTCATCTATACTTTTTGTCCCAGAAATCCCAGAATACTCAGCAATAATTGTGCACGCACACGTGTGTGTGTGTGGGGGGGGGGGTAGCAAATAAAAGGAAACAAGGTTGCCCTTTGATTGTCAAAAAGCTAAACTACATTTTTTTAAAGATTCTCTGTGGAATGTTGGTTAAGTCACTTAAATTCTCTCTGCTTTTATTTCTCCATTTACAAAACAGAGTTAATAAAACCAATCCTTTAATGCATTAAACTTCAAAGTACTAGAGTAATACCATAATAATACATTTTATTTACAGAAGTGGTAGACATATAATCTAATACTTCTAAGTCCTATCTCTGTGATTTGACCAAACAGGAGTTACTCAAACCCCTCCTTAACTATTAATAGCCAGAGCAATTCTATCTTTTTACTTAAGAACAAAATTATCTTAAAGGAAATCGTCCATGTTATTAGAGTTGGGGGAGTGGGGACTTAGTAACTAGAATTGGATAACACATCCAGTACAATCTAGCACAAATTGACTCTTAATAGTTCTTCTCAAATTTCATTTTAACTGAAATTATGTTTTTTCTTTTTTAAATCTGTTGTGATAATCTCTATCACTTCTTCATTTAAGGATTTTTTCCCCTCACTGTCACACTTGTAAAAGAGATCTTTATTATTATCTATTTTTATTTGACTATTTATTTAGACATAAAGGATCTAATTTGAAATTCTTGTGATATATGGTGTAAGATGATTGCTTTCCATTTAGATTTAATCTCCTCAAGGGCAGACACTACTTTTCCTCTTTTTGTATTCCTAAGTGCTTAGCACAATGCCAGACACATACTAGGCATTTAATACATGTTTGTTGATTGATGACTGATTTCCCCCCCCAATTATTGTCAAATATAAAATTCTTCTCCAAGTAGTTTACATTCATATGTATCTGTGTAATCCATGATCTGAGAATCAGACCTTATGGAGGCATCATAATGTAGTAGAATGAACACTGGCTTTGAAGACAATTGACTTGTATTCAAGTCTCTGATAGTTAATGATTATGTCATCCTTGGGCCTCAGTAAAATGTAATTATATAAAATTAAAGAATTAGACTCAATGGTGTCTGAGATCCTTTCTATCTCTAAATCTATGATCCTTATCAAAGATATTTACTGCTCATTTATTTATTGGAATATTTTACAGTTGCTCAAATAGTGAGTTTTATTTTCCTAAGGAGAATACCAATTTAGAACTATGAGAGGTGTGTACCCCCCCTTTCTTCCTTTCTGCTTTCCCTTTCTCCCTCCCTCCTTTTATTCCTTCTTCCTTCCTTATTCTTCCTTTCTTTCTATTTATTCCTTCTTTTCTTCTTCCCTCTTCGCCTCTCTCACCTTCTTCCTTTCTTCTTTCCTTCTTTTTCTATCTCTCTTTACTCCTTCCTTTGTCTCTCTTCTCCTTCCCTTTTTCTTTCTACTACTGCCTTTCATTTTCATTAGGGAGAGAATAGAATAAAGAGCTCCTTCATTTTCCCTCAAGATAATTTATTTGTTGGTTTGCCCCCTTTGAATCAAAGTGGCTGGGATTTCCACACCATAGAATCAGTTGCCCTGGGAGCCAGACTGTGGCTGATGAACCTCTCTGTCCTTAGCTAGTCTGGTCTTTAGACAATAGATTCTTATTGTTGCTAGGATTATAATGCTGCTATAGCATCTGCTCTGCTGACATAGTGAATGAATGAATGAACATTTATTAAGCCTTTACTATATTCCAGGCATTATATTTGGCACTGGGAATGCACATAAAAAAGTGAAGCAATCCTTGCTCTCATGAAGTTTATATTCTAATAGGGGACAACAAATTTATTGCAGTAGTGGCTACAGAAAGAAAGGTCCAGGGATTCACAAGGATGGTGAATTAATACATTCGGTAGATGATTGGCATAGTCTTTCCAGGAAAATGTTGTATTTATTTGATTACATTGCTCAAAGCAAGAGTTAGAAAGGCATGAGGTCATGGCATATGAAACAATGTCTGATGGTTTCGTCTGAGTATTAAGACCAGCTAGATGTAGTTTTTATTTTTTTAAATACATGTAAAAACAATTTTAATATTTGATTTTTAATATTTCATGTTCTCATTTCTCTCCCTCCCTGTCTCCTCCCTCCCCTCCTGAAATTGCAAGCAATTTTACATGGGTTATAAATGTGTAATCATGCAAAACATACTCATTAAGGAAAGTGGTATATAGTTTTCTTTTTCTATTTTTCCCTTTTCTTGGTTTAGGTATCAGTGCTTTATTTGTGTTGTAAAAGGAATTTGGTAGGACTCCTTTACTTATTTTTTCAAATAGTTTATATAGTATTAAATTGTGGCTTTTTAAAAAAAATATTTGGTAGAGTTCACTTATAAATCCATAAGATCCTGGGGATTTTTCCTTTGGGAGCTTCTTAATGACTTGTTCAATTTCTTTGTCTAAGATGGAGTTATTTAAGTATTCTGTTTCCTCTTCTGTTAATCTGGGGAATTTACATTTCTGTAACTATTTGTCCATTTTATTTAGATTGTTAGATTTATGGGCATATAATTGGGCAAAACAGCTCCTAATAATTTCTTTAATTTTATTTCATTGGTGATGAGTTCATCCTTTTCATCTTAAATGGGTAATTTGGTTTTCTTTCTTTTCTAATCAAATTATGGTCTCAGACAAAGCAAAAGCAAAACTAGATCCAATTAAAGGAGATAAGGAAGGAAACTATATCATACTTAAAAGTATCATAGACAATGGTTTGTCCATTTTATTTTTTCATAAAACTCCCATTGTTATTTATTTGTTCCGTGGTTTTCTTTCAACTTTATTAGTCTCTCCTTTGAGTTTCAAGATTTCCAATTTGGATTTTAACTGGGCATTTTTGGTTCTCTTTCCAATTTTTTTCAGTTGGATATCCAATTAATTGATCAATTCTTTCTTCTATTTTACTGAAATAAGCATTTAGAGATAGGAAATTTCCCTGAAGTATTACCTTGGTCACACACCACAAATTTTGGAATATTGTTTCATTGTTATTATTCTCTTTAATGAAATTATTGATTGTTTCTATGATTTATTATTTGACCCACTCATTATTTAGATTTATTTCATTTCCAACTAATTTAAATCTATATTTTCATGGACTTTTATTGAATGTGATTTTTATTGCATTATAATCTGAAAAGGATGACTTTAGTTTTTCTGCATTTCATTGTGAGGGTTATCTGCCCTACTACACAGTCATTTTGTGTGTGTGTGTGTGTGTGTGCATGCATGCTCAAGTGTGTGTTTAGGTGCCATATACTGCTGAGAAAAAGATGCATTCCTTTCTATTCCCATCAGTTTCCTCCAGAAATCTATCATATCTAACTTTAAAATACTATTCATCTTTTTAACATGTTTCTTATTTATTTTTTTTGTTTAGATTTGTGTAGTTCTGAGAGGGGAAAGTTGAGGTCCCCTACTAGTTTTGTTTTACTCTCTATTTCCTCTTGTAACTCCTGTAACTTTTCCTTTAAGAATTTAAATGCCATGCCATTTGGTGTGCATATGTTTAATATTGACATCACTTCATTGTTTATGGTACTTCTAAGCACAATGTAGTTTCCTTCCTTATCTTATTTAATTAGATGTATTTTTGCTTTTCCTTTGTCTGAGACAATGAATGATATTCCTGTTGTTGGTTTTTTTTTTTACTTTAGCTGAAACATAAAATAGATTCTACTTTAGTCTCTTACCTTAACTTTGCATGTGTATCTCTGCTTCAAGTGTGTTTTTTGTAAACAATATATTGTAGGATTTGGTCTTTTAATCTACTGTGTTATCTATTTCTGTTTTATGAGTGAGTTCATCCCATTAACATTTACAGTTATGAATTTACCCTCTATCCTATTATTTTCCCTCTCTGTGTCTCTGTCTCCATGTCTTTGTCTCTGTCTCTCTGTCTCTCCCTCCCTCCCTTTTACCCTGTCCTTCCTCAAGTGTTTTGCTGAGACCACCACCTCCCCAAATCTGTTCTCCTTCCTTTTGGACTTCTTGATTTTCTTATCTCCCTCCTCTACTACTTCCTTATAGGATAAACTAGATTTCTATACCCAACTGAGTGCATATATTATTTCATCTCTCAGTCAATTCTGATAAGAATAAGATATAAACATTGTTGACCCCCACACACATTTTCACCTCCACTATAAAAGCTCTTTTGCACCTCTGTTTTGTGATATAATTTACCCTATTTTACCTCTCCCTTCCCTCATTCTCCCATGATTTTACTCTGTCTCATCCCTTAATTTAGTCTTGGAAATCCAGGGCCACTTTTATGGGACAATGTGGCATTGAAGGAAGATTATTTTGGAAAAGATTTTAAAATTCATGTCCTCATTTTTTATCTTTTGTCCTTGTATTGGAAGTCTGTCGGGGATAAGAAATCTACCAGCCAACCCTTTTCAAAATAAGGGACATAAATAGTAAATTTCTGTCCAAGTTTTTGTTAACTTGCTTAGACATCAAGGGACTTTAGGGCAGCATAAAGGTCAGGTTTTTGTTGTTTTTATTGTTCTTTATGACTTTTAAAAATATTCATAGTACATATATGGTTTTCTTGTTTTAAAATACCAACTCTACTACTTACAATGTATGTGATCCTGGATAAGTCATTTAAGTTATATAGGTTCAGTTTCCTCATCTGAAAAAATGGCCTCTAAAAACCATTTTCAATTCATAAATAAGGTTATGCTAACTGTATCTTGATTTACTTCAGGGTCTAGGTGACTTGACCCTAAAATATCCTTCCAAACAATTATTCATTATTTTATTCAGTTTGTAAACTGTCACTCTCTTTGAAAGATATTCACTTCTATACAATGGGTCATAGAATATTAAAACTAGAGTTGACCTTAGAAATAATCTAGTATAATTCTCTCATTTTAAAGATGAAGCTAGATGGGGCAAGGAGTTAGTTTAAGGCTACAAAAATAATTAATGATTTCAAACTACAGTGGTACCTCCTACCTTTCCCATCCCCCACCCCCTCCAAAAAATCACTTGAACCAAAGTGGGAATAAAGGAAGAACACTGCATAGACAAGTGTTCCAGAGTTTTACTTTGCTTATACTACTCTTGGCTGCAAATACTCAGCCCAGAAGAGTCATAATTATGAGTTTATCTTCATGACCAAGAACTTTCTAGGGAAAGGGGGATTATGGTTACACGTCTTAGTGGGAGGGAATTTATGTGGGTAATTCCTTGTATGCCATATTAAAAATGGAGCCTATTATCTCCAGACTTCCTTATTCCTAATGCTCTTTTCCTAACAAATGATTCATGTATTAATAATGATAAAAATAATATTTAGCAATTATGTTCTGTTTTTTATCTTGAGGGTGCTCTGGTGGACACTAAACATGGCATCATTTTTTTCCCCAGACTGTCTTGAGTAGTGGGAGAGAACTAAGCCATTGGGGAGGACAGTTTACATTTGCTTCATTTTGCAAACAAACTTTTCATGCAAATTTTATTTCTCTGTACCTCCACTTCCAGAAGAAGAAAACAAAGCTGGCTCAACCTTTAAGAATAACAAAGAATAGCAATTGGTACTCTGCAGGAAAGCAAAATCATAGGTTCATAAAGGTTGTAGGAACGCTGACCTGTCATTCAATCTATTCCCTTGCCTCTAAGTGGGAACTTATTCTGCCGCTGATTATTTCCAGCCTCTCTAAAAATTACCAGAAACTTACCTTGGCACCACCAGTCATAGCTTATCACTTTTTTGCTAGTAAGAAGCTTATTTTCATAGCTAATGCTAACCTCTAATGAGTCTATACAGCCTAGGACTCAGTAAAGTTGTCATTTATTGTGATTTATATAATAATAGCTGTCATTATAATTATAATATATTATAAGGTTAGTAACACATTTATATGCATTATTTCTCCTTGATCTTCACAATACCGCTGGGAGGTAGGTGCTAACATTTCCCCCATTTTACAACTAAGGAAACTTAATTTTGGTCAGTTAACAAACATTTCTTAATATTCCAGGCACTATACTAAGCACTGAAGATGCTTTGAAATGTAAAAATGTGATCCCTGCCCTCAAGGAATAAACATCTAATGGAGGAAACAACATGAAAATATCTATACACACATAGGACATAGACACACACACACATAATATATATTATCAATGGAGAGTAATCACAGCACTTGGGAGAGAGGAGGCTAAATGGCTGGGGAGGAGGAACAAGTACAAAAGTCTTCTTATAGAAGTTGAGATTTGAGCTGAATTTCAAAGGAAGTCAGAGAAGATAGGAGACAGATGGAGAGCATTTTAGGCATGGACATGGCCAGTGCAAATGAATGGACTTTGGGATGGAATGCTGAATGTGAGGAAGAGCATGTAGGCCAGTGTAGATGGATACTATAATACTTAATTCTCTCTCTTCTTCTGTCCCCACCCACCCTCATTGAGAAGGCAAGTAATTCAGTATAGGTTATACATGTGTATTTATGCAAAACACTTTCATAATAGTAATGTTGTGAAAGATTAACTATATTTCCCTCCATCCTGTCCTGCCCCAACTTATTCTATTTTCTCCTTTGACCCTGTCCCTTTTCAAAAGTGTTTGCTTCTGACTATCCACTCTCCAATCTGCCTTTGATTCTTCTATCATCCTCCCCCACCACCTTATCTCCTTTCCTCTTACTTTCATATAGGGTAAGATACCCAATTGAGTGTGTATGTAATTCCCTCCTTAAGCCAAATCCTATAAGAGTAAGGTCCACTTATTCCCTCTCACCTTCCCCTTCTTCCCCTCCTTTGTGGAAACATTTTCTTGCTTCTTTTATGTGAGATAATTTACCCAATTTTATGTCTCTCTTTTTCCTTCTCCCAATATATTCCTCTCTAACCCTTTAATTTTATTTTTAGATGAGCCCATCATATTCAAACTCACCCTGTGCCATCTATCTATCTATCTATCTATCTATCTATCTATCTATCTATCTATCTATCTATCTATCTATTGATCAATCTATCTCCTCTGAGGAAGGTCTCATGGGTTACAAACATTTTTCCATGTAGTAATGTTAGCAGTTCAACTTTAATAAGTCCCTTAGGATTTCTCTTTCCTATTTACCTTTTCATGCTTCTGTTGAATCTCAGCTCTGGTCTTTTCAGTCCTCTTGAAAGTCCTCTATTTAATTGAATAGCCATTTTTTCCCCTGAAGCATTATGCTCAATTTTGCTGGACAAGTGATTCCTGGTTTTAATTTGAGCCCCTCTGACCTCCAGAGTATCATATTTCAAGCCCTTTAATCCCTCAATGTAGGAACCACTAGGTCTTGTGTTATCTTGATTATATTTCCACAATACTTAAATTGTTTCTTTCTGGCTGCTTGCAATATTTTCTCCTTGACCTGGGAAATCTGGCATTTGGTTATGGTATTCCTAGTAGTTTTCCTTTTGGGATCTCTTTCAAGAAGATATATAAAATATGACTCTAAACAAATTTTAGAGCTCCAGAACCCACAAAATTACTGAGAAACAAAGCTCCCACTGAAGGCAGCCTAGCAGGTGGGACAGGAAGGGCTCATCACAGCGCATTGGGAGTCAGAAGCAGCCTGGCCTGAAACCATGCCTTGGCCCTGGGGTGTCGAGGAAGAGCCGCAGCTGGAGAGTGGGTCACCAGCAGCTGTGGCAGTCTCTAGAATTATCAACCCATAAGAAACAAGGACAAAGTGAAAGTTCAATGGAACTCAGCTAAATTTGGGGGAGAAAAGTGGCTGTCCACCCCCAGGGCAAGAAAGCAGCAGAAGTGGCAGCCCTGCAGCTGCCTTCATGTGGCTGCTTCAGAACTCACAGCCTGCAGATTGCAAGGGGGCCAAGGGATCATTCAGAGACTAAGTGCTCTTGCTCTTGCTCTGAATCAGGATCATGGTCTTGGGTGGTGATCCTGAGGTACATGAGCCAAAGCTGGTGGGAGCTGCAGAGACTGCAGCCTCCTAATAACTCTGGCAGCTGTGAAAACCCCAGAAATCTGGGACAAAGCTCTTCCTTCTGCAAGCAGAGTTCCACAGAGCTAAAAAGTCAGGTAATTGACTGGCAATATGAACAGGCAAAGGAAGCAAAACAAGAACAGCAATCCAACTTTAGATTCCTTTTTGGGGGACAAAAAAGATCAAAGCATGGATCAGAAAGAAGATGACACAGTCAGAACTCCCTCACCAAACGCTTCCAAGAAAAATGTAAACTAGTTACAAATCATAGAGGAGCTTAAGAAGAATTTTGAAAACCAAATAAGAAAAGTGGAGGGAAAATTGGGAAGAGAAATGAGAATGATGCAAGAAAGGCATGAAAACAGAGTCAACAACATGACTGAAGAAAACAACACTTTAAAAAATAGACTAACAGCAAAAGAGGCCCAAAAAGGCAATAAGGAGAAGAGCGCATTAAAAAGTCCAATTTGCCACTTGGAAAAAGATTCTCAAAAGCTGACTGAAGGGAGTAATTCCTTCAGAATTAGAGTGGAGCAAATGGAAGCAAATGACTTATATGAAAAATTAAGATACTATTAAATAGATTCAAACAAATGAAAAAAATAGAAGGCAATGTGAAATAGCTCATTGAAAAAAACACTGACCTGGAAAATAGATCCAGGAGAAACAATCTAAAAATTATTGGGCTACCTGAAAGTTATGATCAGAAAAAGAACCTAGAAATCATCCTTCAAGAAATTATCAAGGAAAATTGCCCTGATATTTTAGAACTAGAGGGCAAAATAGAATTGAAAGAATTCACCAATCACCTCTTGAAAAAGGTCCCCAAAAGAACTCTCCTAGGAATGTTATAGCCAGGTTACAGAGTTCCCAGATCAAGGAGAAAATATTACAAGTTTCCAAGAAGAAATAATTTGAATTCTGTGGAAACACAATTAGGATAACCCAGAATCTAGCGGCTTTTACATTAAGGGATCAAAGGGCCTGGAATATGATATTCTGGAGATCAAGGGAGCTAGGATTAAAACCAAGAATCACCTACCCAGCAAAACTGAGTATAATGTTCCAGGGGAAAATATGGTCATTCAATGAGGTGGAGGACTTCCAAGCATTCTTGGTGAAAAAAAAATAGAACTGAATAGAAAATTTGACATTTAAATACAAGAAGCATGAGAAGGCAAACATGGAAAAGAAATCATAAAGAACCTATCACTATTTACATGTCAACATGCAAAATTGATAATTCTAACATATGAAACTTTTCTCAGTATGAGGATAGGTGAAGGGAATAGAAATGTATTTATATATGTGTACATACATACATGTCTATAAAGGAGGTTATATATGTGTTTGAATACATCTATGAGTGTGTGTATATATGTGTACAGAGACAGAGGGCACAGGATCAATTGAATAGGAAGGGATGATATTTTAAAAGGTGAAATTGAGAGGTGGGAGAGGAATAGAAGGAGAGGAGATAGGGAGAGATAGAATGGCATTAATCATCTCATATAGAAGAGGCAAGGGATAACTGTTACAATGGAGGGGAAGAAGAGGAAGGCAAAAGGGAATGGGTCAATCTTACTCTCATTGAATTTGGCTTAGGGAAGTAATGACATACACTCTAAATTGGTTATCTTGCCCTCCAGGAGAATAGGAGATCTGGGGATGAGAGGGGGGATGATGGAGGGGCAGGCAGGTTAGGCAGGGAGGGTTGTTAGAAGCATACACTTCTGTAAAGGGACAGGGACAAAGTAGAGAATAGAACGAGTCGGGGTAGTTTAGGAAGGGGGGGAAATATAGTTTGTCTTTCACAATATATCCATTTTGGAGATGTTCTACATAACTACACAGGTACAGCCTGTATTGAATTGCTTGTCTTTCCAGTGGGGGTGGGTGACAAGGGAGGTAGGGAAAGAATCCAGAATTTGAAGTTCTAAAATAAAATGTTAATATACATACATACATACATACATACATACATATGTGTATATATATGCATATATATATATGTTTACACATAACATTCTTGCTGAAAAAATTTATATAATTATAATTATTATTTACATGTACCTAGGAATTAAGATATACAGACACTGGGGTAAGGAGATCCATTTTGCCCTATCAGAAAGTCAGAGGGGTGATGGGGGAGGATACAGGAGAGAGCAGATTGGGGGAGGGGTAAACATGGGATCACTGTTTTGAGGTGGTGGGTAGGGGAAAGATAGGGAGAACATTTATAACTCAAAATCTTGTGGAAACAAATGATGTAAAAAATAAACAACAGTTAATTTAAAAACTAAATTTCTGTTTTACCCTCTAGTTTGAGAACATCAGCGCAGTTTTCCTGGATAAGTTCCTAGAAGATGATATTGAGGCTATTTTTTGATTATGGCTGTCAGGTAAGTCTAATAATTTTTAATTTATCTCTCCTTGATCTATTTTCCAGGTCAGTGGTATTTCCAATGAGATATTTTACACTGTCTTCTATTTTTTTCTTTCTTTTGGTTCTGTTTTATAATTTCTCTTATTTCTCAAAAAGTCATTACCTCCTATTTGCTCCATTCTAATTGTTAAGGAATTATTTTATTAAGTGAGCTTTTGGACCTCCTCTTCCATTTGGCCAATTCTGCTTTGTAAGACAGTCTTCTCCTCATTGGCTTTTTGGACCTCTTTTGTTATTTGACTTAGTCTATTTTTAAGGTGTTATTTTCTTCAGTATTTTGGGGAGTCTCCTTTAGCAAACTGTTGAATCGTTTTTCATAATTTTCATGCACCACTCTCATTTTTCTTCCCAAATTTTCCTCTACTTTTCTTACTTGATTTTCAAAATCTTTTTTGAGCTCTTCCATGACTTGCAACCAATTCATATTTTTCTTGGAGGCTTTGATGTAGGAGCTTTGACTTTCTTGTCTTCTTCTGGTAGCATGTTTTGATCTTCTTTGTCAGCAAAGTATGATTCTATAGTCTCAGTTTTTTATACTGTTTACTCATCTTTCCAGCCAAATACTTGACTTTTTAACTCTTTGTCAAGGCAGGACTCTACTTCCAGTGGGGTTGGGGGTGAGGGTGAGGGTCAGTGTTCTGTCCCAGACTTCAAGGGTTTTGTATCAGCCACTGGATTCCCCAGTCTGTGGGCCCAGAGCTCTGGAAGTAGCAGCAGCACCAGTTGCTCCTGCTGCTGCTGCCACCACCTCCATTGCCCTGAGGCTGGTGCTGGACCACAAACTCTTCATTCACCCAGGTTACACATATTTCCTCCACGGACTTTTCATGCTGTTCTCAGTGTTTATGAGTGGAGAAGTCTGAAAATCACCACAGATGCCAGCAATTCAGTTCCCTGAAGCCTGCTCAGATCTCATCTATGCTGGCCTGTTCTCCCCTCCCAACTTGGTGTGATATACCCTTTCTGTCAGTCTTCCAGGCTGTCTTGGACTGGAGATCTCTTTCACTCTGTCATTTTGTGGGTTCTGCAGCTCTAGAATTGGTTTAGAACCAATTTTTTACAGGTATTTGGAGGGGTTTATGGGCAAGCTAAAGCAATTCCCTGCTTTTACTCTGCCATCTTGGCTCTACCCCAATCTTGGTTCCTTTAGCTCTTACCATTGTCCACCACACATTGGAGATAAGTATTTCAGCCTTGTTTCTACAAATCTTGATCTCATCTTACCCATTTTGATGGACTTTCTTCTGACTTGTTGTGAAGCAGGATATAGAATTCTTTTTTGTGGTGGATGTGGGAGATAGAGACAGTGAGAAAGAGTTAGCAGCATTACTTTTATGAGACTTGAGTCAGAATATGGCAAAGATTTTCTTCTAGGATAGATATGGTCAGATTGATGTTTTAGGAAATTCATTTTGGCATCTAAGTAGAGGATGGTATGGAGTAGAGAGGTGAGTCAGGGAGATAATTTGAAAGTTTGGAATTATAAAGCAGTGAGAGGAAAAGAGGAGGCTTTCTCATGGAGTTTATCTGAGAAAAGAAGAGAAAACAGGATTTTTGATAAAGTGAGTTTTTTTAATAGGGTATGGGAGACTTTGGGGTGTGTGTAAGCAGTAGTGAAGCAGCCAGGTAGATAAGGTGAGATAGAAGATTAAAGACGATAAGGAAGTCAGATGAAAATATCAGATGGGATTTGAACCCTGGTCTTTCTGACACTAGATCCAGAAGTCTAGATTATTATTATATTATATTGCCTCTCCAGGCAACTAAACCTTCTCTGTCTTATAACCCTTCAAATGTTTAATGATTGAATCTTCAGCATTCACCATCTAGGTATTACAACTCAGAAAGGGTATAGTAACACCGACTATGTCTTAACCACTCTGAGAGATCACAAGATATATAAGACATCAGATTTTAAGCTCGCTGAAGACAAGGATTTTATCTTGCTTATTTTTTTGTTCCCTTCAGAATCTATGACACTATGGTGCAGTTAGTAGGTATTTAATAAGTAGCTATTCAATTGAAGCTGTAGTTCTGACCTAGACAGCATGAATTTGTATTTTTGTTTCGTTTTGTTTATTGTTTTTAAATCAGACCTTATTTCTCTCAGGCTGAAAGTACAAGGACCTCTCATAGAGCTCACTTCTGTTCCACACAGGAGTTTGATTTGTTCCATGTTGGACTTGAGCTAATTCACCCTTTCTTAGGAAACCTAGTGCCGCCCCCCACTGTTTGCCATATTGGTATCAGACAAAGTGGTAAATCAGATACCCAATTGTTCTAGCCCACTGCCAGTCTCAAGTGATCCACCAGCTTCAGCCTAACTGTTAGCAGAGATAGTAGGCATATGCCATAACACCTGGACAATGATATCTGTTTAAAAGGATTTGAAAATTTATCACATGGAAGAGAGATTGATTTTTCCTGCTGCTTGGTTTGAGAGGGCAAAGTAAGGAACAATGGCTATAACTTGAGAATGTCAAATTTAGGTTTGATGTGAAGTGAAAGACATTGCAATTAGAACTTCTGTTTGATTGTAAGATTCTTGAGGGCAGGGACTGTCTTTTGTCTCTTTTCATATACTCAGTGCTTAGCATGGTACCTGGCACATAGTAGGCACTTTTTTCTTGGATAATTTCTTAGATGTCTTGGGCTAGAGACAATCATTTTTCTTGGATGACTGTTAATTAGATGACTAAAATATATCATAGCATAACATACTATATATTATATACTATAATATACTATAATAAAATAGACTACTTAAATATACTGGAGACTAATTTTTTTCTTGGATGATTGTTAATTAAACTACTAAAAGTATATTAACTGTTTTTGGAGGTGATAAATTTCAACTCACTAGTGGTCTTCAAGCAAAGGCTGGATTGTTGTTATTCAGTCATTTTGGTTGTGTCTGTCACTTTGTGATCCCATTTGGAGTTTTTTTGGAAAAGACACTAGAATGGTTTGCTGTTTCCTCCTCCAGATAATTTTATAGATGAGGAAAATGAGATAAACAGAGTTAAGAGACTTACCCAGGGTCACACAGCTAGAAAATGTCTGAGGCCAGATTGCAGCTCAAGTCTTCCTGACTCCACTCCTGACATTCTACCCATTGTGTGACCTGGCTACTCCAAAAAGAAGGATATTCTCTTATTAAGAGTGCTATGAAATTGATTCAGATATTCATGTTTGGATATGATTGAGACTATGAAGCAACTAGCTCGTATAATAGATAGAGTGCTGAATATTAAGTCAGGATCACCTGAGTTCTAATCCTGCCTCAGATACTTACTGCCTGTGTGATCTTAGGCAAATCATTTACCTGCTTTCTACCTCAGTTTCCTCATCTGTAAAATGAGGGTACTAATAACACCAATTTCTCAGGGTTTGTATGAGGATGAAATGAGATATTTTCAAAATATAAACTTTAAAGTACTGCATAAATCTATTATTAGAAAAGAGTTATTCTAGATTTTCTTGTTAAGTCATTTCAGTTGTGTCTGTCTCTTTGTGAACTCATTTGGATTTTTCTGGCAAATATACTGGGAAAAAAAGAAAAAAAGATACTGGAGTAGTTTGCCATTTCCTTCTCCAGCCCATTATTATAGATGAGGAAAGTGAGGCAAACAGGGTGAAGTGACTTGTGTAAGGTCACCCAGCTAGTGTCTGAGGCTGGATTTGAACTCAGGAAGAGGAGTCCTCCTGATTCTAAGCCCAATGCTTTTACATTGTGCCACCTGGCTGCCTCCTAGTTCTAGATGAATCCTCATTTATTCTTTCTATATTATGGTGGCCAGAAAATTAAGTGTGAAGTGCTAGTAGGTCAGTTGGTGAGTTAATAAATATTTATTAAATACTCACCATGTGCCAGGCATTTTTCTAAGGTAGTAGAAGTGAAACAGTAATCAACCCCCTTCTCCCCCCAAAGTATGTTCTATTATTTAAGTGGTCGACAGAATGAAGCAGCGGCTAGGTGGAGCAGTGGATAGAGTGCCAGACCTAGAATCAGGATGATTCATCTTCCTGAGTTCAAATCTGGCCTCAGACACTTACTAGCTGTGTGACTCTGGCCAAGTCACTTAACCCTGTTTGCCTCAGTTCCTCCTTCTGTAGAATGAGCTGAAGAAGGGTATGGAAACCATTCCAGTATATTTACCAAGAAAATCCTAAATTGGGTTACAAAGAATTAGATATGACTGAAAATGTAGGAAGAAAAACTGGCTGGTGACCCAGGCTCATAGGGTGAGTACCTTTATGTTGACTGTACTTATTTGGGGTTTCTGCAGATCCAGGATTCAATCTTCAGTTTTGAAGTTTGAAAAGTTCAATCATATCCTTTCACTGAGAGGTGAGAAGCTACTAGAAGACAGTTCATGAATGGTTGATAACCCAGAATGTGAGTTTATTTACTTACAAGGGGAGTGGGTGTCCTTTCAGTGTCTATCAGGCGTAGGGAACCTCTGGCCTCTAGGTCACACGTAGCCTTCTAGGTCCTTGGGTGCTGTTTTTTGACTGAGTCCAAGTTTTATTGAACAAATCTTTTTGTTTAGGGTATTTGTTCTGTGAAGTTTGTGTTCAGTCAAAGGGCTGCACTTAAGGACCTAGAAGGCCACGTGTGGCCTCACGACCACAGGTTAACCACCCCTGGTACTATTGTATCCTCTCTATGGTGACCCTTTTTCCATTTGATTTAATTCAATAGTCATTCATAAAGCACCACCATAAAGTTAGGCACAGGGCTAAGAACAGGATATTAAAATAATACAAAAAATTAGCTGAAATTTAACATTCTTTTAGGATTATCTTACCTAAGTAGATAAGAAAATCCAAAGTAACTGGAGGGAGGGGGTACTAACAAGTTACAAAATTGTAAGAGGAAGTAATACCAGAATTGAAACCTTAGGAAAAATACAGTTCCTGAGGTTTTAAAAAAGAGAGTCCACGGCAGGCAGTATTCAAAATGAATTGTGCAAATGCATGGAAGACAGAAATGAGATGCTGAATTCGGAAAGCAATTCCACATTGGCTTTGTATCAAAGAATTTGGGAAACTATGTGTAATGAGAAAATCGTTTGGTATGCATGGCTTAGAACAAAGGGAATCCATTGACCTCATAGAACATGTCCTGCAGACAGAGGTAGAATCTGGTGAATCACTCTCATAGCAAGATACCTTTCCAGTGATGGGAATACCCAAGTGTGCCAAATGCATCTTGCTATCTGGCTCAGGACTGTACGAATATCAACAAACAACTTTTCATTTTCAAGGCTCCTTTATGTTGCAGTTAGTAACAATGTGATTGGTGAGATTTGAGACGACATTCTCCTCTCATTCAACAAGCTCTTTACTTACAAACCCTCTCTCTGGGTGGTTTTTTGCAGCTGTTCCATCATATCCACTTTATGTTGTTTCCTATTACGGTCACTTTCAGATGGTGACACTTTTTTACCTCATCCCTGGATTCTGGGGGTGGAATCTAGGACTTTGATCATGCTTTGCAAAGACTATGGCTGTAGGCATGTAGAAAACTCTTTAGCAAAGTGGTTTTTTTTTCCTAAAGGGAAACTCTGTTTCAACTTCTGTGGGACAGCAGCTGCTGGAGAAGAGCAACAGCTGAACCAGGGACTCTTCCTTGCATAGCCAGGGAGAGGGGAGGCTTGATAGGGAATTTCAGCCATGTGGATTACATCAGGGCCAACGTGGGCTAAATCTGTGCTGGCCTGCATCTGACCCTGAAAGAAGGGAACCTTCATGTGCTGAGACCCAGCTTGGCTCCCAGACACACGTGTAAGTAATACCTCTCCCCCACCCCGCTAAGCACTCAGACAGACACACAGGGTCAACGTTCTCTGTAACATAATGCAGATGAGAGAAGGCAAATGGTGCCCCAGTGTGCCCAGCTGCAATGGGCCTAGTTGGCATCCAGCTTCTCTTTAAGAAGCAGCAACACCTTCTTTAATCAATCTTTTGTACACTCAACCACAAATAAAAATGATCTTTAATCTTATTCTGATGTTAGAAAATGGGATATTTCAAACAAAAGAGGGAAAAACCCTGAAAAACCATGTCCAATTTCTTTCCATATGGGGTGCTACTTTTTTTTCTTTACTCACCTTATTCTCCAGAGGAAACTTTCTAATCCTTGGATGCATTTATTTAAACCATCCTCCAGTATGAGAAGATCTGATTTATCAGCAATTTTTCCACCTCTCAGAAACTGGGGTCATATTTTATAGGCACTTAAGCCACGCAATCACAAACTGTCCATGTCTTGTCCAGGCATCAGCATCACTATTTCCATATGAATCTAGGTCAAGCCAACAGTGAAATGTTAAAAACCTGGCACGCTTGGGGAAAAAGGAAATGCAGACACCAAAAGATCAGCTCCCTGAAATACTCAGAAGTGAACGCATATGAATGCGTGTAAGGAGGAATCTTAGAACCAAGCCCAAAGAATCAGTTCCCTACTTAAAGTAATGCCTTTATTTAAAAGTCGAAAAGTACTGTTTCTAAATTAAATACCACCCTCAAAAACAACAACAAAAAAAGATCTATAAGCTTTTTCCTCCTCCCTTTCAAATCCCTTTACACATAGGGAAAAAGGAAGACTCAGGCAAGACTTTTTAGCACGTAAAAATCAATGGAGCTGCAAAGACTGCTCTATATGATGAAAAATTAATACATGCTAATTAATTTTGAACCTTAATTAATTAATGTTTGTAAAGCACTTTGAGATTCTCCGATGAAAGGTGCCATAAGTATAGAGGATATTGTTTTCTGATGTCGCTACAGCACTCTGGGCTGAGGTGCTAGATAGTAATATTATTAATGCAAATAATAGTAATGACTCCTATTTGCAAAATGGTCAGAATCATCCAAGAGGCCCTGAACAAAGCACACAGTAGCTGTCAGTTGACTGATGAAATATAGCCCCAGATTATACCCATTTGAGATTAAGAAGATAGTAAATAATAAAGTGGGGGTCTCTCAGTAGAGAAAGCAAATCAGGGGTGCTGGGAAAGGCACACAGTAGGTGATTAAAAATAACGATTGTCCAAAACTCATTTTCATTTTGCTTTGAAATGCATGATTATGCTCTGAAAGCCTGCAGAAGGTTGTGAGGCAGAAGCCAGAGGGATGGTGGGTTCAAGACTTCTATAGGGGAATCATGCTCATCCCCAGGCCCCTTACCTTTATTGCCCTTGCTCTGTTGCTCCTCGTATTGTGAACCCAAATAGAACACATAGTTACAGAAACATATATTCATAGAACATAAACTTTACAGATGCCTAATGAGAATAATATCTTACATATACCTAATTGCAGATGGACTGAAATCCATCAAGTTAGACTCATATATTGTCTGTTGATCATGATGACAAAGAATAATGGAAAAGCTAAAATATTATACTAGGATACAGTTGATTTTTTTCAGTTCCTTCTCTCCTGCTAGCTTGATGCAAAGTCCTTAGTCAAATCACACTTTAAGAACTGTAGAATTTTAGATCTCTTAATGATATTTAAAGTCAGTTCTACCTCTTCCTTTTATAGAAAAGGTAACTGAAGTCCAAGGGGTTACAGCGATTTCCTGATGGTTTACAAATGGCTTGTTAGGTTAAAAATCTGAGACTAGATCCTATACCACTTTGATGCCCAGTGGATTGCTGTTTACAATGAGTCAGTGCGGCCTTCAACCTTTCTATGCCTTACCTTCTGCATCTGTAAAATCAAATGGCTGGATTAAATGATTTCTAAGGTCCTTTAAGTTCCCAAATAATTCTGTCCCTGATTTTCTAACTCTATGCATTTGCCTTTAAAAAAGTGACTTAATTTTTAGTTGTGTCCTTAGTATCACTGATCTTCTCCTCCATGAAGAATTCTATGTATTAGACATGTGGCTTCCTAGATGAAGATCACACTTTTGGATGTTAGGTTAAGATGGCGATATGACAGAGCTCCTGTACCTGCCCCAGCAACACTTTGAAAATGTAACACAAGTAATAATGATAAAGGCAACCAAAGATAAATAAAGTTCCTCCATCTTGGCCGGATCTGTACAAGATTACTGGCAGAAGTCTGTTGACTCTGAATGGCGACAAGTCAGAGGAAACAGATGCCACGGAACTGAGGTAGCCTTTTCCGGAGCCATAGCAGGGAACAGACCAGGATCAATTCTAAGTAGTATGGCAAACTAGTCAATGGGCTTCTAGCTGGTGCAGCGGATAAAGACCTAGTAGTCCTGGAGTCGAGAAAATATAAGTTCAGATCTGGCTTTAGACATTTACTAGATATGTAATCTTGAGCAAGTCTCAACCTCTCTTTGTCTCAATTTCTTCATCTATAAAATGGGGATAATAATAGCAACTAACTCAAAGGGTTGTTGTTAGAAATCAAATGAAATAATTTTAAAGTGTTTAGCACAGGCCAAGATGGTAGAATAAGTAATAAATCACCATAATTCTCCCACATTTGCCTCCAAACAACCATAAAATAATACCCCCAAAAAAACTCTAGAACAGCAGAACCAGCAAAAAAGATGGGTGAAATAATCTTTTAGCTCAAGAAACTTGGAAGATCAGCAGAAAAGGCCTGTCTCACTTGAGTAAAGGAGAAGGAGCAGGACAGGGAGCATCCCAGTAAGTTAGCAGCAAGTCCCACCTCAGAAACCAGTGAGAGATCCTGAGCCCCAGTGCGATGGAGCAGACAAATGCCAACACCAGGATCCCCTATATGCATGGCCAGGGGAATAGGTAGACTCCAGTTCTGAGAAACATCATGTACTTCAGCATAGTCCCAGGAAATTCCAATGCAGAAACATCCCATTTGCCTCAGCACATAGCTAGACACTGGTACTAGGGATTACAGCTCAGCACCAGATAAGTTGCCAGACACCTAAAATCTCCAGTAGTTCTAGCTATACCCCAACTCATCACCTTAGGGCAGCATCAGACACAAAGGCTTCCTTGAGCCTCAGGGCAACATCATTGCAGCACCAGGCAAATAGCCAAGGCCTGCAGCCCCTAACACAAAAAGCCTGAGACTATGCCCCTTCTACCCCTGGAGTAGAGCCCAAGTGTTAAAAAAAAAAGGAGCAAGGCTGACAAAGATGAGCAACAAACAACAAAAAAGAGTCTGAACATAGAAAGTTATGTGGGGACAGGGAAGATCAAGACACAAATTCAGAAGAGTACAATAGTATCAAAACACCTACTGTCAAAACCCCAAAGAAAAATGAGAAGTGATCTCAAGCCTAGAAAGAACTCATGGAAGAGCTCCAAAAGGAGCATAGCAATCATATAGGAGAGGTAGAAGAAAAATTGGGAAAAGAAATGAGAGTGATACAAGAGGATTATTTAAAAAGTTAATAGCATAGAAAAAGATAAAAACTGCTCACAAAGAACTGAAGAGAATAGAATAGAACTGAATAGAAAAGGAGATAGGAGAATCCACTGAAGAAAACAACTCCTTACAAAGTACAGTTGGCTAAATATAAAAGGAAGTAGAAAAGCTAAGTGAGGAAAACTTGTGCATAATATTTAGAACTGGGCAAGTTGAAGCAACGGGCTATATGAGACATCAAGAATCAAACAAATTCAAAAGAAATGAAAAAAAGACTGAAAAAAACATAACATACCTCATGAGAAAAATGACTGATCTGGAAAATAGATGCACGAGAGACAATTTCAGAATCATAAGACTACCTGAAAGTCATATGGCCCAGACAGCTTCTTTTAAGAAATTATCAAGGACAACTGCTCAGATGTCCTGGAAACAGAGGGCAAAAATTAACATTGAAAGAATCTACTGATCACCCCAGAAAAAAATTCAAAATAAAAATTCAAAGGAACATTAGTCAAATTTCAGAACCATTAGGTCAAGAGAAAACTACTGCAAGTGGCAGGAGAGAAACAATTCAAATATCAGGGAGCTACAATACATTTTACATAGGACTTAGCAGCTGCACAATTAAACAATCAGAAATCATGGGACATCATACACTGAAAGTCAAAGGAGGTAAGACTACAACCAAGAGTAGGCTACATGACGAAATTAAGCATATACTTTAAGGGAGGAAAATGGTCATTTAATGAAATAGAAAAAAATCATGCTTTCAGAAGGAGAAGACCAGAACTGAACCAAAAATTTGATTTTCAATATCAAGACTCAAGAAAAGCCTAAAAAGGAAAAAGAAAACATGAGAGATTCAATAAAGCTAAACTGATTACATCCCCACATGAGAAGATGATACTTGTAATTCTTTTTAATTTTTGTTTTTTTCATTTTCAGCATTCACTTTTATAAGATTTAGAGTTCCAAATGTTTCTCATTTTTCTCCCTCCTTCCTTTTCTCCCCCGTCCCCAAGACAGCTAGAAATCTGATGGAATACATACATACATACACACATACATACATATATATGTATATATATGTAGAGTGGAACATGTGTGTATATATATATACACACACACAATCATATCATCATATCAAACATATTTCCACATTAGTCATGTTGTGAAAGAAGAATCAGAACAAAAGGGGAAAGCCACAGGAAAGGAAAAACAACCAAAAAAGAGTGAAAATAGTATGCTTCAATCTGCATTCAGACTCCATAGTTCATTCTCTGGATATGGATAGCATTTTTCATCATGTGTCTTTTGGAATTGTCTTAGATCGTTGTATTTCTGAGAAGCGGTAAGTCCTTCATAGTTGATCATTGCACAATGCTGCTGTTAAATTGTGTGCAATGTTCACCTGATTCTGCTCATTTCACTCAACATCAGTTTATTTAAGACTTTTTGGGTTTTCCTGGAATCTATCTGTTCATAATTTCTTATAGAACAGTAGTATTCCATTATATTCACCTACCACAATTTATTTAGCCATTCTCTAATTGATGAGCATTTCCCCAATTTCCAATTCTTTTCCACCATAAAAAGCACTACTGTAAGCAATTTTGTACATGTGAATCCTTTTCCTCTGAAAAACCATACTCAGTTTTCCTGGGTAGATAATTCTTGGTTGTAACCCAAACTCCTTTGCCCTCTGGAATTTCACATTACAAGCCCTTTCATCCTTTAAAATAGAAGCTAAGTCCTTTGTAATTCTGACTGTGGCCACTTGATATTTGAATTTGCAATATCTTCTCCTTGAACTTGTAATTCCAGAATTTGGTTACAATATTCTTTGGACTTTCATTTTGGGATCTCTTTAGAAAGTGATCAAGATTCTTTCAATGACTATTTTACCCTTTGATTCTAGGATATCCGATCAGTTTTCCTTGATAATTTCTTGAAAGATGCTGTCCAGGCTCTTTTTTGATCATGGCTTTCAGGTAGTCCAGCAATCCTGACATTGTTTCTCCTGGATCCATTTTTCAGGTCAGTTGTTTTTTCCAATTAGATATTTTGCATTTTCTTCTATTTTTCATTCTTTTGATTTTGTTTGACTAATTCTTGACGTCTCATAGAGTCATTAACTTCCACTTGACCAATTCTACTTTTTTGTTTGTTTGTTTGTTTGTTTTAATTTAGTTTTTGTTTTCTTGTTTACATTATTCATTTTCATTACATTTTTTGAATTACACATTTTCTCCCCTTCTTGCTCCTGCCCCAACCCCATAACAGCAATCCCACTGTAAAGCCCCTCCCCTACTCCGCTCTCCTATTTTCTGGTAGGGCAGGAGGGGTCTCCCTATCCCAGCCCCTGTATATCTTGATTCCCAGTTGCAGGCATTGCAGAACTTTAAATTCTAGGTTCTGTCTATTCCTCCCTTGTCACCCACCCCTACTAGAAGGACACTCAGATCAATACAGGCTATGGATG
>CM053595.1:237174855-237186864 GCA_028646575.1 Pseudocheirus occidentalis
AGAGAGAGAGAAGGAAAGAGAGAGAGAGAGAAAAGGAAAGAGAGAGAGAAAGAGAGAGAGAGAAGAGAGAAGAGAGAGAAGGAAAGAGAGAGAGAGAAAGAGAGAGAGAGAAAGAGAGAGAAGAGAGAGAGAGAGAAGGAAAGAGAGAGAGAGAGAAGGAAAGAGAGAGACAGAGAAAGAGAGAAAGAGAGAGAGAAGAGAGAGAGAAGGAAAGAGAGAGAGAGAAAGAGAGAGAGAAAGAAAGAGAGAGAAGAGAGAGAGAGAGAGAGAAGGAAAGAGACAGAGAGAGAGAAGGAAAGAGAGAGAGAGAGAAGAAAAGAGAGAGAGAAGGAAAGAGAGAGAGAGAAGGAAAGAGAGAGAGAGAAAGAGAGAGAGAGAGAGAAGGAAAGAGAGAGAGAGTTAATTAGTTAGTAAGTTAATCATTGATCTCATGTAAGTGAAAATTCCCCAAAGTTTCTAAAGTGGCCAACTGGAAATGAGAGATTTGGGAGAGAGGAAAATTTCCTATATGTGTCTGCTTTCCGAGGTCTGTTTTGTTTCTTTCTAGAGTTCTCCCTGAATAGACACTTAGACTATAGTCATCTTCTCTTCAAGTAGGAGGGAAGAAAATGGTCTCTTCTTTCAAGTTCTCATACCAATTTCACCCCTCACAGAATCATGCATTGTTAAATCATCATTCTCTGTCAACAAAGATAGTCTTGTACAGATGACCCAGGTTTGAACCCTAGGTTATATGGGGATAAGAATACCTGTCATAATTATTTTAGTCTTTTTGTGAGGCTCAAAGGAGATAATGAATGTAATGCAATTTGTGAACCTCAAAACCTTAGAAGTACAAACCATTATCAATTCTAATTCCCTGTGAAGAAATACCCATGAGAAACTTGACAAATTCTTCTTCCATATGACTCCAAATCACAGATCTAGTGGTTTTCTTGTCCTTCTTCCTGCTGTTACTGGTCTAAACAGGTGATAGTAGGTGGTCCAGGCCACAGATCTGTAGAGCTTAGGTTTAGGTTTAGGCTGCCAATAGCATGGAGGAGACAGGGGAAAAGAAATAATCTGAAACTGGAATTTGAGGTTTAGTCAGGGGAGTTTCTTCAAGTCTCATTTTTTTACAGCAGAAGAAACCGAGGCCTAGAAAGTTAAATGGTTTTCAACGTAACAGAGCTATTAAAACTAATAAATACTAGCAAATCCAGATCTAGAACTCAGGGCTCTTGATTCACAGTCCAATGTTCTTAGGCCCCTACTGTCTGAAACCATGAGAGAACAATATGAGAAATACAAAAAATCAATTGGTAAGTTACAGGATACAAGTTACAAGACAGAAAACCAGGTGCAGAATTCAGAAAGCAATGATGGCAAAAGTGATCAGAGAAGACTCCGAGCAGGCAAGGTTTGAGCTAAGACTAGAAGGACAAGTAGGTTTTGGAAACTCTAGAGACAAGAGTTAATCAATTAATAAGCATTTATTAAGCACCCACTATATTCCAGGCACTGTGCCTTACCAGTCCTGGGATTGAAAGAAAAAGCAAAAATAATCCTTGCCCTAAAGGAGCTTACATTATAACAGAAGTAATAATAAGTACATAAATGGATGCACAGAAGTTACTTAAGAGTAGATGGACAGAAATGTTAAAGAAGTCACTACTCACTGGAGGTAGGGAGGTGGAGGAGGTGGAGGAACAAGGAAAGACCTCTTGCAAAAAGGTGATCTTTGATCTGAAACTTAAAGGAACCTGTAGATTGTTAAAGGGAGAGAAGAGCAGGGATAGTGTTCTAGGCATAGGAGATAGTCAATTCAAAAGCAAGAAGACAAGAAATAGAGGGTCATTTGTGAAGAATATCAAATAGGCAACTGTGTTTAGCCCATAGAGTATGGAAGAGAGTGATGTACACATTTTCCAGAAGCCTAAAAAATAGCAGTCTCCCAGGTTCTGAAGAGTTTCAAATGTTAAGTAGATGATTTTATATTTGATCTTATAGGTAATAGGGAGCCAGTGGAATTTATTGAATTAGAGGGTGGGATATGGATGGACTGCTACATGATGAGACCAACATTTTAGGTAAATTATTTTGGCAACTAAATGGAAGGTGGATGGGAGGGGAAGCAGCTTGATGCAAGAGACCAGTGAGGAGACTGTTAAAATAATCCTGAAGAGAGGCATGATGACCTGAAGTAGAGCGGTGAGTGGATGAGTGGAGGGAAATGGACGTGTATGAAAGAGAATGACAGAAAGAAATGAGTAAATGAGACCAAGGAAAGGTAAGTTTTAACAAGAAGTGAGGAAAGGAAAGGAAAAAAAAATCCCAGAGGTGCTAGTGAGAAAATTCCTACCTGAAACTATTGAGTGGCAACTCTGAATGTGCTACACACTTTGAAAGCCAAAGGAGAGGTTGAGAAAAATGTCATTCAAAGTGCAATGAATGCAAGAGTAGCAAATGAAAGAAACAGAAGAAAACTAAGACACACCATGACACCATTACCAGCTAGTCTCAGGACAAGTGTTCCTAGGACAATAAATATAATCCACTGAATTAAAAGGAGTTATGATGAGTTTCTTTATTCTTCCTGATTCTAACTCTCTCCAATTCCCCAAAGCTTTATCTATCTTCTCTCCCAGACCAACAACCCCTGTACTTTGTCAGAAAATAAGCCCCACCTCTCCCTCCAGTCTTTTTGCTTTATACCTCAGCTTTCTTTTATAGTGAGAAAAAAAAAATGAAGCAATGTGTATTTTCCACTGAAGTCGGAGCCCCAGGAAAAAAAAAAGGAAAAAAGGAACAACACAGAACCAGTTGCTGAGAGCCATAAAATAAGTTGTCTCTTGTCTCATGTTTTCAGCATTCAAGATATGGACAGAGTAGAGACCAGATCCATTTTGTTGGTTAGTGTTATTTATTAGGTAGAGTGGTCTCTAATGACAAGAGAGTAGTACTAACCCAGACAGCAGTCCTTAAGACTATTGCAGTGTATAAATATCCCTGCTGAGAGCCTAAAAGAAGCTCTGTTGTGCCATCAACAAAGAGGAGCTAATAAGTACAAATTTACCTTAAAGAACAGTCTTATCTGCCCCTTATGAGCATATGCAGTTCTTATTGGAATACAAAGAATGAATATTATATATATAATCAAGAAGGAAAAACATTTTATAACAATTAAGTGTTACAGAGCATTCTTTACAATTAATATGTGCATATATTAATTATATATTACATATTGTATGTATATAAGAATCTGTGAGAATCTCAAAACAATCATACTTCATTCCCCACTGAAAAGATTTTTTTTAAAAGACATCTCCCTTTCAATGTTTTTGTTACTATGAGGTAGCTAATAAGTTCCAGGCTATTTTCATTGACTTTTTTTTTCCTTTGGAGGAAAATAAAGGTGAGACACATTCTAGAGAATTAAAAAAAAAATGAAAGCAGATAATTACAAGGATAATAAATATTACAAAATGTAATAATTGAATGTCAAATATGAGTTTTTCTAAGTCTGGTAATGTCTTTTGATATGCAAAGAAAATGTATATGCATACATATGCATATATGGATATTTATATTTGTAAGTGTTTTTGTCTCGGTTTCTGGATGTGTATATGTCTATGTCTGTATATTGCAAGACATTGGGGAAATAATATCTTTCAAAATTTTTCTGCATTAACATAGCTATTACAAGTATTAATTCAATTGGCCCAGAAATGCTGCGTAGGAAGTTACATAGTTACTCCAAATAAAAGTTTCCCCATTTTTTTACACAGATAAACGTGTGTTGTTTTGGTCATATCTGAAAAATTGTGTCTCATTCTGTTTCTACAATCCATCACCACTCTACCAAGATGTGTGAAGTATTAGCTTTCTGGCTTAATGGTTGGTCATTGCATTGATCAGAATTTTGAAGTCTTTCCAAGCTGTCCATTATCATGTAGCTAAAGTATATATTTTTTTCTTTACTGATTTTACTGCTTCACTATGCATCACTTAATATAAGATTTCCCATGCTTCTCTGAACATTTCATTTTTGTCATCTCACATTTGAAAATGATAATTTGTTCAGCCATCTCTCCATTGATGGATACTCACTTTTTTTATTCTTTTCTTTAAAAAAAATGCTGCTGGTAATTTTTTTTTACATGTGGGTCCTTTCCATATTTTTTTTTTATCTCTTTGCAACATCAAACTTGGTAGTAGCGGCACACAACTTAATGATTTTAGGGGATATAATTCTAACCAGAATCCTACATTTCTTTCCAAAATGGCTGGACCATCTTACAGCTTCACCAGTGCATTAGTGTACTTATATTCCTACCACCCTGATAATCACTGCAATTTTCTATTTTTGTCATCTTTGCTGATGTGCTGTATAGGATGTGGAACCTTTGAGTTGTTTTGGTATTAATTTCAGTTGTTATTAATAATTTACATATGAAAACTGATAGCCTGCATTTCTTATTTTGGGATTTCCTTGTTAATATCATTTCCACATTTCTCTGTTAAATAATGGCTATTGTTATTAAATATTTGTATAGATTCCATATATATCTTTGAGTCTCAATTTTCTCATCTATAAAACTGGAAAAGATAATGGCACCTACACAATAGGGTGGTTGTGGATAAAAATAGATAACATATGTACAATTCTTTGTAAACTGATGCATGAATGGTAATCATGATCATTTAATTTTCTTTATTTGACATCATTTCCTGCTTTAGTAATCAAGACCATATTTGACTCATAGGCAATAGATAGGATGCCATATTTCTTTATTTTTCAAGCAATTTCTATAAAATTTGAGTTATATTTTTCCTAAAATATTTGATAGAATTCACTTGTAAATCCATCCAGTCCTACTTTTTTTTCTCCATTGGGAGATCATTTATGATTTTTTTTATTTCTATTTTGTGATCAGCTTGTTTAAATGATCTGTTTCTTGCTCTTTTAATCTCCCTCTCTTAATATATTTTGTATGTTTGTAAACATTCATTTCATTGATGTTATCATTTTGTTTGGTATGCAATTGTACAAAATCAATCCCAGTCATTTCCTTTACTCCTCTTCATTTGTTTGTCTTGAGTACTAATTTTTCATTTTTATATTGGCAACTTGATATTCCTCACTCATTTAAAAAATGAGATAAGCTAATATCTTATTTAACTTGTTTTGATAAAATACTATTCTTAGTTTTATTGATTCAAAAAGGATTTTTTGCTTGTAATTTTGTTAATTTATTTTGTTGTCCAAATGTCTATTTTTCTGTATAGTTTGGGCTTTTTGATTTAAAGTTTTACTCAATCACTACACAAAAAGTTTTAGTTGATCACTACACCTGCTTTTTTGAAATTTCTTTAAGAACAATACATTCTATTCTAATATTTTTATTCTAACTTGAAATTTTGGTGTTTCAAGAGTATTCTTTGGGAACAACATACTAAACCATTCTGCTATTCCTCTGATTATGGATGAGTTCATTCCATTTACCTTTGCGGTTATGATTAATTATTATTTTTATTTTCATCATACTCTGTTACTTAAACTTCACCCTATCTTTACTTCCCTCTTCTTTCCAACATGAAAGAACATAGTGGAAAAAAAAGGCGTTCAATCAACATTAGTCATTTATATTTGAAATTATCTAATCATCCTCCTTTGCTCCTCTTCTCCTTACCTAGTCAGATGCTGGTCACTTATCTTTCCTTTCTCTCATATTGAATTTCCCCATACCCTCCTGTACTCTAGCCTCCATTCTAGACCCACCTTTTTCTTTCCCTGCTCCTACCTGTTTCCATATTAATTTAATATATTTCTATTCTAAACTATTTGGTTTTTTTTCTCCTCAATTCTTCTTCACTCATTTCAAATGAGTGAGGTTTATAAGCTATACTCTCCACCTACCTTCCCTTCCACATTTTTATATTATTTTTCTTGTACAATCCAATTAAGAGAAAGTCAATTTCTCCCTATCATTATGTATTTCTTCCCTCATATGCCCCTCCCTCTCTTTTTATTATATATCTTAAAACAACAACAAAAAAAACAGATGCAAGTCATCTCTAGATTCTGTATACATTTTTACTTACTCCTTATGTGACCCTAAAATCCAGTGATTTTCTGAAGAGACACTGGTCTCTTCTGCACTTTTTTAGACAGTAAAAACTTCATCATATTTTAGTCCTCCCTGATTTCACAAATGCTCTTGCATTTCTTGACTTCTTTTAGCTTCTTGTTGACTTTTCAGAAGTTTGATCAATGGAATCTTTATATTTTTACTTTGCCTTCTTCTTCAGATAAATCTAGAAACTTTCTATTATGATCATGAAATATGACATCCAGGTTTTTGAATGGTCATGGTTTTTAGGGAAGCCACATATTCTTGTGACCTCTCGTTGTAACAGTAATCAAATCAGCAGATACTTAGCATGTAGTAACTTAGGGTTAAGAACAGAAGGTATGAGCAATTCTCCTGTCCTGACATGGCAGGAGGGGGTTGGCTGAGACAGGACGCCAGTGTGTCTATATAAGAAGAGTTCTAGAGACAGAGAGACAGAATAGGTCATCTTCCTCCTGGTGGAGGAAGCAAGATTGCTGCAAGTTGGAGGAAGCAGGATTGTCCCAGCATCTGGGGCTGCTAGAGATTCTGGTGAAGGCCTCCTAGAAGGCTGAGAAGGTTGCCTGGAAGGCTGCCTGGAAAGCCAAGATTTCTCCTGGGTCCTAGGGTCAGCTAAAATGCTGGAGGACTGAAGAAGCACAATCAGGATAAGACTTTGTTTTGTGGCTTGGCAGATCCTTGAGTTCCTGGGAACAGAAGTGGTGAAGGGTCTGTGATGACCCTGTGAACTTCAGTGTGTACCAGGGACTGCCTGGAGGACTGGACAAGGACCTGGGAGCTGTCTGCACATGAATCCAGGTGACTGTTTGGTGGATTCAGGAAGGAGCATGGAAGGAGATCTAGGGAATCAGAGGGACCACCCCAAGTCAAGATGAAAAGGCCTCCCCTTGGATGAAATTGAGGTTTTCTGGATACCAAGGGGTGGAGGATTTGTGTAGTTTTCTAATGATTGTATTTAGTGACTGATTGCTAGACCAACGATTGATTAAGTTAATGATTGCCCCATGAGTGGAAGACTGATTATTGTGTTGTGAATTGATTGAATGATTGAATACTGATTGTTGTATTGTGAATTGACTGAATGATTAACTAAGGAGGGTTTCTCCCGTAGGGAAACCAGATGATTATTCTTTTGTTCTTTGTTCCAAATACTGTGGCCACTGTAGTGAAAACTGTGTGGGCATTCTAATGTTAAGCTGTTGTGAACACTATATTGTGATTTTCTGTGATAAGATATAATGTTGTGAATATTGTACTGTGCCTTGATTTGTTGTGAATATTATATTGTGATTTGTCATGAATGTTTGCCTTTATTTGTAATGAAATAAATGGAGTGTTTGCTATACTGTGTAATCAGAACCTTAAAAGCCGTTCACAAAGCATTCTTTTTGGAATCTGCTTGTATATGGCGTTACACTCCTATACCTGTTTTCCAGGTCAGTTGTTTTTGATAATTATATATAATTCCATGTTTCACCTATTTTGACTTTATTCTTATATATATATTCTGCATCATAAAGTTGAGTTCTAGTTTTTCCATTAAATAATATTTTTCAGGGAGTTTACATCTGTAAAGGTTACCTTAAGTTCCTTCCATCACTTTTTTTCATCCAGAGCTTTAATTTCAATTACCTTTCTGTTTTCTCCTTTTGCTACATTTCTTCCAACCATTTTTGTATATCTTGCAGTTGAACCATTCTTTTCTCTAAGGTTCTACTTAAACCTGGGGAGTTATTCTTTATTTCTGGTTTTATCTCTTGTGAGTTTCTCAAACTTATAAGATTTCTTTTTTGTACTTGTAGCTGTCTTTTATTAACTCATATCTTCCTTCTTAGTTTCTAGTTGGGGGCTTGGTGCTTGGACCAGACTCAATCCATTCACTTAGTCTTGGTTGATGGAGGTCAGACATTGCTTTGTCCTGTTCCCTATGTAGTTTTGCTATCTATACACAAAAATATTAACAAAATTACATATAATATATATTAAAATATATATTAACCTCATATACACATAAACAAAAATTTGCTTTAACCTTCTCATTCTAATCCCCCATTCCCATTTGAGAACAAAATAAAAACAAAACCCCTGTTACAAGCATATAATCAGGCAAACCAGATTTCCTCATTGGTCATGTCCAAAATCTCTACATCTCATCATACACTCCTTTTCCGTCACCTTTCTCTCAAGAAGTGGTTAGCATGTGTCATCATTAGTTCTCCAAAGTATGGCTGGTCATTACACTGAGCAAAAGTTACTAATTCTTCTAAAGTTATTTGTCTTTACCATAGTGTTGTCATTGTAATCATTGTTCCCCTGATACTATTCTCTTCATTTAGTATCAGTGTGAGTACTGGCCTATTGCTAAGGCTGAGCTCACACATGTGACTCCATGTTTAACCACTGATTGACCACTCACCTTTATACCATGAAGTTCCTATGTACCTAACAAATGTCTTGGTCAGATGTATTTAAATTAAGGAATTCAAGGTTCTAATCCAGGTATTTAAGGTTAGTAAACTTTACTAATCACAGTGTCTTTGTGTTTAACAAGGTCAAGGAGGTTGCTGTTCAGACCACTTCCTGACTGACTACTCCTAAGGTACCCTCTCCCACTCAGTCCCTGTGAGTCTTCCTAGTAACCACACTCAGATATAAGAGCAGATGCCTAGGAGATCTGGGTTCTTGACCATGATTTCATCACGATATGCTCAAAAACACCATCAATGCATGCCCATTGTTCTTAATGGTAAGGGATCCACAGATACTTTTACAGTCCTATGAATAATAAACTGCCTGATTGTGATCCTTTGAGTGCTTATGTTCCTTTCTAATATCTCCTCATCCACAACTCTCTCACAGTCAATTCACACAACCCTTCTCAGTTCACTCTGAAGCCATACTCTTCAATATTTCTTACAGTACAGTAGTATTCAACTGCATATATGTTCCATAGCTTTGCCATTCTCCATTTATGGGCAACCTCCCAGATTCCCATTCTTCACCATCACAAAAGAACCACAGATATTTTGGGGCATCCTTACAGTTTGCTTTGCTTAAGACTAATGCCTTCATTAATTTACCTTCCCTCTTTTGAAAAATTAATTAATTTATTTTTACTTTTCATCATTCATTCCCACAAGATAATTGAATTCCAAATTTTCTCCCCATTTCTCCCCTGCCTCCACCCCAAGATGGCATGCATTCTGATTATTCCTTCCCCAGTCTGCCCTCCTTTCTATCGTGTCCCCTTTCTTATTCCCTTCTCCCTTACTTTCTTTAGGGAAAGATAGATTTCTATACCACATTGCCTTATCTTATTACCAGTTGCATGTAAAAATAATTTTTGGTATTTGTTTTTAACACTTTGAGTTACAAATTCTCTCTCTTCTTCCCTCCCCAGCCACCCTCATTGAGAAGGCAAGCAATTCAATATAGGTTATACATGTGTAATTAGGCAAAATACTTCTATAACAGTCATGTTGTGACAAACTAACTATATTTGCCTCCATCCTATCCCACACCCAACTTATTCTATTTTCTGCTTCAGCCCTGTCCCATTTCAAAAATGTTTGCTTCTGACTAACCCTTCCCCCAATCTCTCCTCCCTTCTATCATCTCCCCCCTCTCTTTTCCCCTTCTCCTTTACTTTCCTACAGAGTAAGATACCCAATTGAGTGTGTATGTCATTCCCTCCTTAAGCCAAATCCTATGAGAGTAAGGTTCACTCATTCCCTGTCACCTTCCCGCTCTTTCCTCCTTTGTAAAACCTTTTTCTTGCCTCTTTTATGAGACATAAGTTACCCCCAGTATATTCCTCTCTCATCCCTTAATTTTATTTTTAGTTGTTATTCCTTAATATTCAACTCACCTTGTGTCATCTATCTATCTATCTATCTATCTATCTATCTATCTATCTATCTATCTATCTATCTACTTCCTCCATCTATCCTAATACTCAGAAAGGTCTCATGAGTTACAATTATCATCTTTCCATGTAGGAAAGCAGACAGTTCAACTTTAATACATCCCTTAGAATTTATCTTTCCTGTTTATCTTTTCATGCTTCTCTTGATTCTTGTATTTGAAAGTCAAATTTTCTATTCAGCTCTGGTCTTTTCATCAAGAATGCTTAAAAGTCCTCTATTTCATTGAATATCCTTTTTTGCCTGAAGAATTATACTCAGTTTTGCTGGGTAGGTGAATCTTGGTTTTAATCTGAGCTCCTCTGACCTACAGAATATCATATCCTAAGTCCTACAATCCTTTAACGTAGAAGTTCCTAGATCTTTTATTATCTTGATTATATTTCCACAAAACTTGAATTGTTTCTTTCTGTCTCCTTGCAATATTTTCTTCTTAACCTGGGAAATCTGTAATTTGGCTATGATATTCTTGGAGTTTTCCTTTTGGGATCTCTTTCCCGATTGAGGCAATTGGTGAATTGTTTTTTTTTCTTTTGTTTTTTTTTGGGGGGGGGGGTCGGTGAATTGTTTTGATTTTTATTTTTCCCCCTTGTTCTAGAATATCAGGACAGTTTTCCTTGATAAATTTCTTGAAATATGATGTCTAGGCTCTTTTTTGATCATGACTTTCAAGTAGTCCCATAAGTTTTAAATTATCTCTCCTGGACCTATCAGTGGTTTTCCCAATGAGATATTTCACATTGTCTTCTTCTTTTTTCATTCCTTTGGTTCTGTTTTATAATTTCTTGATTTCTCATAAATTCATTAGCTCCCATTTGCTTCATTCTAATTTGGAAGGAATTGTTTTCTTCAGTGAGCTTTTGAATCTCCTCTTTCATTTGACCAAATCTGTTTTTTAAGGCATTCTTCTTCTCATTGGGTTTTTAATCCTCTTTTGCCATTTGGGATAGTTTGTTTTTAAGGTGCTATTTTTTCAGTATTTTGGGGGTTTTTTCAGCAAACTGTTGATCAATTTTAATTATTTTCTTGAATCACTTTTACTTCTTTTCCTCAATTTTCCTCTATTTCTCTCACTTGGTTTTCAAAATTCTTTTTGAAATCTTCCATGATCTGTGACCAATTTGTATTTTTCTTGGAGGCTTTTGGTGTAGAGCTTTGACTCTATTGTCTTCTGGTTGTATGTTTTGATCTTCTTTGTCACCAAAATAAGATTCTACAGTCTGCTTTTTTTTTACTCTGTTTGCTCATCTTCCCAGTCAAATACTAGACTTTCTAACCTTTTGTCAAGGTTGGACTCTGCTTCTAGTGGGGTTGGGGTTGGGGTGGGTTTACTGTCCCACGTTTCAGGGGTTTTGTATCAGCTGCTTGATTACCCGCCATCTGTTTGGCCCAGAGCTGCTGTTGCTGCTCCTGCCACCACAGTTACTACAGCCACAACAGCCGCCATCACTTCTACCACCCAGGGCTGGGGCTGGCCCACACTCCTCTTTCACCCAGGTCCTACAGTTTTCCCACTGACCTTCTATGCTGTCTTTGGTTTTTGTGGGTTGAGAACCATGGAAACTGTCACAGCTGCCAATGATTCAGTCCCCTGAAGCCTAATCCAGCCTTGTCTGCACTGGTGTGGTCCATCTCAGACTGTGCTCCTCTCCCAGCCTGGTGCAATATACTCTCTTCTTTCCACCTTCCAGGCTGTCTTGGGCTGGAGATTTACTTTTCTATGTCATTTTTTTGGTTCTGTAGCTCTAGAATTTGTTTATAATCATTTTTACAGATATTTGGAGAGGTTTGGGGAGAGCTCAAGCAAGCCCCTGCTTTTACTCTGCCATCTTGGCTCTACCCTCCTTCCCTCTAATTCTTACTTCAGCCCTTTTCCTCCCATTTCCCTGTTGAATGAAATGTATTTCTGTACTTAACTCTGTATGTGTGCATGTATGTGTGTGTGTGCGTGTGTGTGTGTGTGTGTGTGTGTG
>CM053595.1:237192664-237235470 GCA_028646575.1 Pseudocheirus occidentalis
TCCCATAGAAAAGAGGCAAGGGATAACTATTACAACTTTACTTTCAATTACTCTCATTGAATTTGACTTAGGGAAGAAATGGCATAAACTCTAAACTGGGCATCATACCACACAGGAGAGTAGGGGTCATGGGGATGAGAGGGGGGATGGCAGGGTCTGGGGGAGGGATGCTGGAAACACACACTGCAGTAAAGGGACAGGGACAGGGACAGGGACAGGGTAGAGAACAAAACAAGGGGGGGAGGGATAGGAAGGACAGACAGATGATCACTGTCACAATATGTCCACTATGAAGATGTCATGTATAATCACACATCCACAGCCTGTATTGAATTGATTGTCCTTCCAGTGGGGGTGGGTGACAAGGGAGGAAGTGAAATAATCTAGAATTTACAGTTCTGCAATACCTGCAACTAGGAATTAAGATATACAGGGCCTGGGATAGGGAGACTCTCCCTGCCCTACCAGAAAGTAAGAGAGCAGAACAAGGGAGGGGCTTTACAGTGGGATTGCTGTTTTAGGGGTGGGGCAGGGACAAGATGGGGAGAAAATTTGTAATTCGAAAATGTCATGAAAAAGAATGATGTAAGAAAGAAAAAAAATAAAAATATTAAAAAAAAGACTAACATTTGTAGACATGGTCAGTGCATCACTTCATTTTGCATGACTATAAGTATTTGTTACAATGAGTAGTGACAGTGGTATTACAAAGAAAAAAAGCATCAATAAAATCTAAATTGTACATCTCAAAAAAAATGAACATTAAAATGTTCTTGATATGCAATTGTGGGAAAAAGTAAAATACTGTTTAAAAGGGGAAAAAAGTAGGTGACACATTATGACCAAGTTGGATTTCTACCTGAAATAAAAGTTTGGAAAAACAAAACAAAAACAAAACACCATCACCATCAATAATAATCAGTTCACATAGCCCATGTAGAAATATGCCACATGAGCAATACCAATGATCCATATATCCATTTTATAGGGAAAGAAACAGGGTATCAGACAAGTTAAATGACTTGCCTAGAGTCACAAAGTAAGTATTGCAGCCAAAATTCAAGGCCAGTTTTCTGTTGATCCCAAGTCTGATATATTTCCCATAATACCACATTGCTTCTAAGATCCCTTCTATCACTACAATTGTTTGATTTAATAAAACATTAGATTCCAAACCTCCTTGACGACCACATTCTTGTATGAATAATTTGAGAGATTTATTACCTCATTTTTATGGTACTTCCTCCAAAGGTTCAGATGGAAACCTATCTGCATTTCTTATCCTATGGCATTCTTGTCCATATCCTTCTATAATTTCTACCTCAAAGCCCAAGGGTATTTTTTTTCTAACTCTCTTGGGTGTTACATGTATACCAATGGAGTATATGGGAACCCTTTGTGTTAGCCTTCCCTTTTGACATATGACTGGCCCTCCTCCTCTTTGAGGCATGGTAAGACAATGGAGAGTGCTGGATCTGGAAAAGGGAACCTTGTTTTGAATTCTGCCTGTAGAGGATGCTATCTATGTGATCTTGAGTTACAGGTAAGTGATACTATATAACCTTGTATGTCCCATTTCCTAAATGGAAAAATGAGGGAGTAGATTGTGTAAGGTCCTTTCCACCTCTAAATTTATAATTCTTTGATCTTTTTGATGATATCTTTTATGTTGCTTTTGTGCCAAAATTCTTCATAGTTGATGTACTTTTGTCTCTTTAATTCTCCATACATCCACCCATTGACCTTTGAGAGATTAGTGATTTGAATTCCTCAGAGGCCATAGTTTTCTGTGTTTCATAGCCACATAGAATTACTAAAAGAATATAGAAATACTTATGTTAAAAAGCAGGTCCTCAGGGCAGTTAGGTGGTGCAGTGAATAGAGCATTGGCCCTGGAGTCAGGAGGACATGAGTTCAAATCCAAACTCAGACATTTAACACTTACTGGCCATGCAACCTTGGGCAAGTCACTTAACCCCAACTGCCCTGCCTTCCCCCACTCCAAAAAAAGAAAAAGCAAAAGAAGGTGGGTCCTTTTTTCAGGGAGAAGTTTGGCATCAATGAAAATGCCATTAACCATCTCCAAGCCTCATTTCCAGAGACTTTAACTAGAAGGAGCTGAGACATTCAACTATTAACTCTTTGAAGTCCTCTTCTTCATCTGTTCATTTTCCCATGTTGCTTATTGTCATCTACATCTCTCTCCCTTTTCCAGAAATTGCTTTAATGTCAGTTAAATATCTTTGTGTTCCAATCACCATCCTTGTGACTCATGACAACACACCCTTCCCTGGCCGTCACTCTTTCTAGTTGTTGCCTCTCCCTATTAGAAGTGCTCTTTAAAAATAAAGACTCTCACTTTTGTGCTTGTATCCTAATACTTAACAAAGTGCTTGACACATAAAAGTTTAATAAATCTTCTTTCATTCATTCACTCTTCCTTCCTCCCTCCCTCCCTCCTTCCTTCCCTCCTTCTTTCTTTCTTTCTTTCTTTCTTTCTTTCTTTCTTTCTTTCTTTCTTTCTTTCTTTCTTTCTTTCTTTCTTTCTTTCTTTCTTTCTTTCTTTCTTTCTTTCTTTCTTTCTTTCTTTCTTTCTTTCCCATAGAGGGCCTGGAAAACTGAACACCATAAAGTAAATATAGTTTTGTTTGAGGGACAGAGATATAATAGGAATTATAAGCAGTTAGGCTTTATTAGAAATGATCAAATCATTAATGAACACACCAGGCTAGTATTAGTTTAATTACAAAGCACATGAACTATTAAGGCAGCCAGGTAGTAGAGTGGATTGGATGGGGGTATTTAACAGGAAAGCTTAATTTTGAGTCTTGCCTTAGACACTTATTATCTGTGTTATCCTGAACAAATCACTTAACCTGTCTCAGCCTCAGCCTCCTCATCTATAAAATGAGCATAACAGCACCAGTTTCCTAGGATTCAATGAAATAGCATACATAAAGTGCTTTGCAAACTTTAAAACTCTATAACAATGCTAGCTTTCATTATTAATGGAATTTTAAAATCAGTAATAAACATATAAATCCATTAAAGTATTGAAATAGAATGCAAAGAGACTTTGGAACTACAACCCAGAAAATATTAAATGTAGTTAGTAACAATTTAAAAGAAGTGGAAGAAAATTAAGAATAGGAGAAAAAATAAAAGCTAGTATTTATATAGTTTCTTTAGGACTTAAAAAAGGCTTTACAAATATTAACTCATATTTATTCTTACAACAATCCTGGGATGAAGGAGGTATTATTATTATTATTAATCCCATTTTACAGATGAGGAAACCGAGGCAGGCAGAGATTAAGCGACTTATCTTGGGTTGAGCATCTAGTAAGTGTCTGAAAAAGTAGAAAGAGGGAAATAAAGTGGGGGAGGGGAACGAGGCACTCCATTTCTGCTCATTTCTTTGTTCCCAGAACGTTATTATTGTTGGTGTTGTTCAGGCATTTTCAATCAAGTCTGATTCTTCATGACCCCATTTGGGCTTTTCTTGGCAAAGATATTGGAGTGGTTTGCCATTTCTTCTCTATCTCCTTTTACGCTTGAGGAAACCAAGGCAAACGGAGTTAAGCAACTTGCCCTGGGTCACACAACTAGTAAGTGTTTAAGATTAGATTTGAACTCAGGAAGGTGAGTCTTCTTGACTCAAGGATCAGCATTCTATCCACCAGACCATCAAGCTGAAAAGTCACCTACAGAAGATAATCCCTCCCCATCCCATCAACTGTACCATCTTTCAGTAGATGAGGAACTTAGGACAGAAAGCTAGGTCAGACTGCTCCTATCTCAAGGCTGGCTAGAGAAGAGAAGGAGAAAAACCCCTAACAAATTCTCCAGAAGGCCTAGCTCATACTCTTATCTATTATTTCTGCTCAAGTCAGGTCACTCACTATCATTTGCCACTGAGCATGCTTTTCAACTCAATCAAAAGTGTGATATAAGTTCTTATAATAAACTGTGCTAGGAAGAAGTGACCTGTGAATCTGAGAAAATCCAAGCCTGTGAGCGCACAGAAAACCAGTTCCCTGTCACTTTTCAGTGACCACATCCACAAACCAAGGAGGAACCACTCAAGTTTGAAAGTTGCCTCCTTACTATGTGACCACTGGTTATCATCTCTGCCACATCAGGAGATAGTAGAGGCAGGGAAGAGACACATCTTTCTGGTACATTCAGGTAAATGGTGTTAGCAGTCAAGTATGATATTAACAAGGCTGCTGAAGATGCCACATCACAATGCTACATTATTTTCCAGATTCATGTCAGTATTGTCTCTTCCTCTTCTACTCTGGGACTACATCACTGCTCATGAATCAGCAGCTTCCGTCCAAGATATATGCATGGCTGAACAATCTGCAATATTGTTCATCTATTATAATCTTGTCCAACTGAATATTGTCTAAGCAATAGGTATTCTTTACCCACTTTGTTTTCCTGTGTAGATAGTAAGGATAAAATCCTTTAATTATAGATGTCTAAAATGTTCTGACTTGGGGCAGCTAGGTGGTGCAGTGAACAGCACATGGGCCCTGGCGTCAGGAGCACCTGAGTTCAATTTGACCTCAGACACTTGACACACTTACTAGCTGTGTGACCTTGGGCAAGTCACTTAACCCTAACTGCTTTGCCTTCCCCCCTCCAAATAAATAAATGAATGGATAAGAAAATAAATAAATGAAATGTTCTTAGTCTTTACAGAATTGACACATCAGACACCAACAGGCGTATCTGAAGGACCCAGTCTGTATAGAGAATCCTTCTTCACAGATTTCCTCTGTGTATATTTAATTAAGATCAGTTATTCAATAGTTCAATGTTTCTTCAGTTTGGCTACTATTTCCTTGTAAAGTACATCAAAGACTATAATATAAGGGCCTAAATATGGTGGATTCTGCAATGCTGATGAAGAAAATAATTTTCTATTAAAATGTTGACAGACTTTGGCATTTGTTTTTCCTGCTTGACTTCTTTTCAGTTCTAGCCTTGAATGTTTTCAGGATGACTTGGCCAAATTAAGTTTCTTTCCAAGTTTTCCACAGATATTTTTCCCAGTTACTATTTCTTGCCCCTTTAAGGAGTCATGATCATCCACCTCCCCCCTTTTCAAGCTTTTTCTGTTATTGTTGTTCAGTCATGTTCAACTCTTCATGACCGCATGGACCATACTGTCCATGGAATTTCTTGGCAAAGACATTGGAGTGGTTGCCATTTACTTTTCTAGTGAATTAAGGCAGAGTTAAGTGACTTGCCTATGGTTACAGCTAGTAAATCTCTGAGATCAGATTTGAATACATATCTCCCTGATTATTTAGGCTCTGTACTCTCTCCACTAAACCTCCTATAAGCTTTTATAGATGAGATAAATTCTAAAATGGTCTTTTCTTTGGCTGATGCCTCTTCTCATGGCAAGGGAATTTTGAGAGTCTGTTAATCTTTTCATGTAGTAACTAATTATTATTGGTTAAACTTCCTTAGAAAATTGTGATAAGTAGTGCTGTTGTCTGTTCTTTTATCCCTTTTTTCATCTTCAAGTGTCAATAGCTTGTTTAAATAAGTCAAATTGGAGATATTTTTATTACATGAAGCATTTTTTGTAATTTTATTCTTCTAATTTGGTATTGATTTTGATCTTAGCTTTGACAAATCATTGGTCTGACTCAACACAGTTACTTAACCTGGGGAACTGAATAAGATTTGTTTTCAAATTTTACTAATAATAGCATCTCTTGGGGTGTTCTGCACAATGCACACTTAATTTGCCTCAAGTTTTTTTTTTTATGTGTATGAAGGAAGGTACAATGAATGACATATATAAAGGGGCATCAGGGAGAAGACCTGATTCACAATAATAGTAAAAGTAAATAATAAAAATGAGAACCACAAAAATAATTTTCTTTAGGACTATCATTCCTTGAATTCATGGCTTTGAGCTCTGTCAATACTTTGAGATAACCAATCATTTACAATTTAGCAATAATGAATTTAAAATCGTTTCTTGGTTACAAAGTTTCATAAGGAGAAGAATAGAATGACTTTGGATACCTAAGTAAAGAAGGAGCTGGCTCTCAGAAGATGCCCAAGGATCAGAGGGGAAAATAAAGAGAAGGGGTAAAGAAAAGAACGGCTTACCCACCTTTTGCATGAGTGGATGGCAAGTAACAGTGTTGAACTTATATTTTAAGACAAGCAGAGCACCTTGGATGACAGCTGGAGATCTTCTGAAGAGCTATTTTTCCCTGCCTTGAGAAATATGAACCTCAAAATCCTCCTCTTTTTTTTTCTTAATACCAATTTTCTTTTAGATGTCAGTAAGTAGTTTTAGCCACAACAATAGGAAAATGAATTAATAAGGGAAAAAAAAACTTTCCAAAGCAATTACTTTCTAAACTTCTTTTCTTATAGTGGACTCAGATAAATTTTTTTGAGTTTTTGTTTAATTAGGTTTAAAATCTTCCCTTTCTTAATTACTTTTATTTTTTTTTTATTTTTTGGTATTAACACCTAAATATACTGCTATTGGGAGCACAAACATACAGTGATAACAATTAGCAGAATAATTACACTCTTTCTGTCAGTGTAACCTCATGGCACAGAAAGTATTACAAATCCATTTTAAAACATATTAAATGTTCATATTAATGAGGATAATAGAGAACAAGTACCAGCAAACTAAATATTGTTAATGATTTTGAGCTATTAAATTCATTACCATTTTCTTTCATAATAAAGTGGTTACTTGCTAATTAGACCTTTTTTAACTCATCATTATTGAATTCATTATATTGTGTGCAGTTAACCCTTGGAGGTCTGCGGGTGTGCTAGCACAATTAAAATCCCTCTAATACAATATTAAGATAGGAGGCTGAGGAATCCTTCTGGTCTTGCTGACAGGAGTTCTGGGTAGTTTTGTTCAGTATAGTTCCTGGGAACCATATGTCTGGAAGCTTCCTAGATTTTACTCCTTCCCCAGAACATGTCATTGAAACAAGCTATATTCATTTTAAGTAATACTACTTGGTATGAACATCAAAATGTATCCCATTTAATTCCTGTAAAAATAAAACACTAACAAAAGAACTCAAACAGCCCAAGATAACTTTGGTTTTTAAAATTATAAATAGCAAAATAGTGAATAATGTTAGTTATTGTTTTCCTGGAAGAACTCTGGTAAATTTGATGTTGGTCAGTTATTTAGTCAATCAATAAGCATTATTTAAGGTTTACTATGTTCCAGGCTAGGGACATAAAGAAATATATTATATTAATATATGTATATATATTAATATATATTAGTTATATATAATTATATAATAAATTAAGATAGATAGATAGATAGATAGATAGATAGATAGATAGATAAAGACAGAAAAAATCCCTTTCCTTAAGGAGCTTAATATGTAATGGGGAAGGTAACATGTAAATAACTCAGTGTATATACCTGATATATACCCAATAAATAAGAGATAAGGTGAGAAGGGGAAGGCATCTACAGTTGGGGATGAGGGGAGATGGACTGGGGAAGACTTCCTGCAGAAGACAGCATTTGGTCTGAGTCTTGCAGGAATCCAAAGATATCAGGAATGAAGAATAGATACTATACAGACAAGGAGATTGAAAATGGGGTGTCTTGTTTGACAAACCATAAATAGCCCAGTGTTGCTTGATCACAAAGTGTGCAAAGGGATGACTGGAGAGATAGGAAGGGGAAGAATTGAGAAGAATCAGAGAAATGAAGGAGACCTTCAAGACTGTTTAGTCCAACTGTGTGGTTTCAGAAAAAGCCTATTGTAGTGAAAAGAGTACTTTATCTATCTATTTAAGAAGACTTATATCTGAGATCCAGCTCTGCCACTTTGGTTGAACTATTTAACTGCTTTGAGTTTCCATTTCTGCAGTGGTAAGAAGGGAATAATTATGTTTGTGAAACCATCTGATGGTGCTATGGTAAGAATCAAATGCAAAGGCTTTATAAGTGTGAAATACTAGATAAACATAATCTATTACTTTATGCATTTAGGAAACTGAGGTATAGAGTGATAAAGAGACCTCCTTCCTCATAGGTTTTTATAAATAAAACATTTTGTGAATATTAAGGCATTATATAAATATATGAATTGTTGCTATTGCTGAAGATCACTCAGTGAAATATTCAGAACTAGAACTCAGAACTCCTGATTTCTTGTTCATCCTTCTTGCCAGCCTATGATCCTTACTATTCTCGTACCTACCATTCTAAAGATTGCTTACTCTTAGATCAGGGATTCTTAACTCTGTTTGAGTATATTATGGACCCATTTGGAAGCCTGGTAAACCATATATTTCCTTTCTCAGAATAATGCTTTTCATTCAAACATTTCAGAATAAATGAATATTTTGAAACGCAGTTTTACACACATATACACACACACTCACTCACACATAATGGACCCAAGGTTGAGGTTTAACCTGATCCTCACTTAACAACTAGTTACTGCCATGAGCCTGAAGTTGTGGTTTTAATGACCAAAAAAATGGGGCAGCGTTGAAATGATAGCTTAATCTGATTTGCCACAGCCAATTCAATGGCTTCTCTTTGCAGATTAGACCCTGAAGTCTCAGTGGCCCAACTTATGAACCTCCATGTTCCTATATAGGACTGTTATATATCTGTCAATTCTCTGTCACCTATCCTCACAACCAGGGATTCATCTTTACCTTTTTTCCTCTTTATTATTCATAACCCACCAGTAACCAATTCCTGGCATTTTAAATTCCTTAAGCACTAATTTTTCACATCTGTCCCTCTTTGACTATCCCTACTGCAACCGTATTAATTCAATTCTTTCTATATCTGGATAGCCTTCTAACAATTGCCCCTTCCTTGAGTTTCTTCCCCCAACAATTCATTGTACACATTGCTATCAGATTAGTCTTCTGGATACACCAAGATAATTATGTCATACCATTGTTCAAAAGCCTTCAATTGCTCTGCATGGTATGTGGATGAAATACGTGTAAAGCCACACATGAGCAGCTTTCTAGAGGACTGCTACTGTGAACAGATTTCAAGGTTCTGATTACACAGCATAGCAAACTCTCTATTCAATAACAAATCAGAGCAAAACGATCACAGAAAATCAAAGTACAGCACTCACCATGTCACAACTCAACAACATCACTAAAACGGCCACATAGTTTTCACCAAAGTGGTCACATAGTTTTAAACAAAGTAAATTCATTTAGTCAATCACAAAATCCTTTATCCTATACAATAGTCAAAGTCCCTCTCCCATGGGGTGCAATTAAGTTACAACTTCAACAGTCACTTTAATCAATCAAACATATATCATTTATCTAGTTCAGGGTAAAAAGTCAGCACCCTGAACTTCAGAGAATATAAACAGAAGTTGCAACAGAAAAATAACACAATTTAGCAGACAGGGCTTCCAGCTGTCTGACAATTACATCTAGACCTAGTTAGTTACCAGAGAGGGAAGCACCAAAATCTGGGTTTTTAAAGCCAGGGGGCTCAACAAAGTCTTATCTGGCCAAATCACACAACTCTTCCCAAAGTGATTCCCAAAGCAAAACCTCACATCAGGGTCAGTCACTACTCAGACAATTTCATCAGTCACTTCATAGTACCCATGGAGTAGTCTTTTTATCTTGACTCGTGGCAAACTTTCAGCTTCTATGATTCCTCTTCCATGGTCCCAGCTCCCACCTGAATCTAACCAACTGCCACCTGAGTTGGAAGTCAGACAGCTCCCAGTTCCTTGTCCAGCTCTCTGTGCAGTTCTTTGTCCAGTTCCCATTCTGTATTGAAGCTCACAGTGTCTAGTCCACCTCAAGTCTTTCACAGTTCCTGTTTCTGGGAAGACAAAGCTTAACATAGCCACAATAATATTCATGCACATTGCCAGCACCATCATCAATTCACTATCTGCCTGTGAAATCAACTCAGACCCACCAACAAGGTCTGAGAACTCAACACAAATCATCAACATAGAAAATCAACACAGACCCATAAACAAGGTCCAAGAGGTCAGAACAAACCATCAATAAAGTTCTAGGACCTACAAAACCCTCTTCCAGGACTTCTGTAAACATACAACCAGAAAATTCTCTTTCAGGGCTTCCAATAAGGTCCCAGGGCTTCTGTACAAAGTATCACAAACAAACACCAACACAGATAGAGCAGACACACAGAGTACTGGGACACCAACAGTTTTCTCCTTCGTGACTCTGCCACCATTAGAGTCTTCTCAGTTCTGCTCAATTCTCAGTTCAGTCTTCAGTCCAGCAGCAGCTGCCCTGCCTCCACGATGCTTATCTCAAGAAGTTCTGACTGTCCAGCTTGTGCTCTTCCTTATATACAGCATAGCTCCTTCCCTTCCTGTTGTAGGAGTTCATGAGTTCTAGGGTTCACAAGTTGTAGGGTTCACACCTTCTGTTTCTTAACAGCCAATAAGGCTCAGAAGAAACTTGATCAGAAATAAGGTGTTAATTCAATAGTGAAACAAGGTATGAACTACTTGTGTGCTTGCCATTACAATACCAAACTCCTTAGCATGACTTTCAAGGCCCTTGACAATCAGGCCCTGACCTCTCATCTCCCTTTCTGTATCTTGTACCATACTATAGCACACATTGAATGTCAAAGACTATAATTCATTTCCTAAAAAGAAAATGAGAAAGATTTCTGAGGACTAGTACTCTAGAGGGTTCCAGAATTCTATAGCCACCTTGACTCAGGGGCCATTACTGAACCTATCACACTAGTGGGTATTAGGTTTATAGATTGCTTTTTCTGCACAATTTGGGACAGGCCGTAATTCAAAAATTCAAAGTAAGTTTAATAGATACCACCTGAAAAGTCACAAAGTTCTTTTGGCACTTTAAAACAATTTTCTTTCTCACTGCAGGAACCTCTCCAGGATTCAAAACAAAGGGTGCTAATAGAATACTTCTTGTTACCTGCAGGAAAGACTGGCTTTCGGCTGAGAACCTTCTGCTGGCTTTAGCAGCTCACAGAGGCTATTGAATATCTGCAGTTTGCTTTTTACTAGGGCTGTTGACTAACATCATCAGGCCTGCCTGCTTGCAACCAAGGCTTCTTCACCTGTAAAGAGCAAGGGCACCAATATGGCTTCCCAATCATACTGTCTTATTGTTCTGAGCAGTCCATTTAGTGTTTTTGGCAGGCACAGGCCCCTGTGCTACTGTGGTCTTATTTTGTCATTGTTTAGAGGGGAACACTGTGTGATTATCCATTCTTCCTTTAGGCATTGCAAGCCATCTGGAATGCTTATTAAATACCCTGGCTGATCAGGAGGCTAAAGATCTAGTGATATACATGATGGTGGGTTGTCCTACATCATCAGAGCCTTGTTCCCCCAATGATGTAGTATACAGAGAAAGCCGTGGTAATGGATTTAGAACACAGCACGCTGGAAGTGAGATGTGGTAAAGGAAGGATATTTTTGGCCTCTGGGTAATTGACTGAAGGATGGTAGGGAAATTTTTAATGTAAGGCAAGGAGGCTTCAAAACTTTCACACATTCAGTTTGTAGAAGCAGAAGGCCAGGTGATCAGCGAGAGGTTTGCAAAGAGGCCTTTGAAGCCTAAATCTTTGAGATGAGGTCATGTCACCCTAAGCCTGTCGATCAGGGTAAAAAGCTCAGCAGAGCTTGTCCTGAAATAAAATGCTACTATTCTAATTTTAAATTTTAGGCATTTCACAACCCACACTAAGCGGCACTTATATTTCTTTCCCTTTATTAGTGTCTCTGCAAAGAAAGAAGAACATTCTTCAATATAAATTTTGGTCTAATTGTCAAACATTTTTTTTTGCACTAAGGCAAACTTTGTCTTTTTGTGCTTTAGCTGTTTATAAAATAAATGCTTGCAGGTTGGAGAAGGATAATTTATAATGTGGCTTTGGATTTCCTTTCAATTTAATTTGGATTTTAAGTTCAGTCAACTTTTTAGTCAATTAGAAAACCATGATTAGTTACCAGGTACTGAAATAAGCACTTTTAAGAAACAGACCAAAATGATACAAGGACTTGTATAGTTTTCTGAGCAAATCTTATATAGGGCAATCCTTGTGATTATGAAACAGAAATAAAGGAGGGTTCAACAAATAAGATCTGTTTGGGGCTAATAAGCAACTATGTGAATTCCTTCACCTGCTAAATCAAAGCCACCCAAGTTCAGCTGATGTCAGTGTGGGGAAAATGCCATTGTCCCCATTTAGGAAATTCTCAATGGTAGAAACTAGTATTTTTTTTTAAGCAGAAGAATGTTTCAGTTTAAGAAATCTTTGTAAAGTATCCTGGGTGTATTTGCATATGTTTACTTATTTATCTACCTGTAGGCATATATATACCTCTGTAAATTTAAATATAGATGCATTTTTATACACAGATTTCTCTAGGTGTAGTGGAATGTCAATTAGTCAAAAGAGGACTGGATTTAGAGTTAGAATTTAATTCAATTTAATAAACATTTATTAAGGATTTTTTAAACCTAAAGTATGGTGTTAGGTTTTGGGGACACAGAGATAAAAAAAGGAAACAGTCTCTCCTCTCATGGGGCTTATATTCTAGTGTGGGGGCATACAATGGGCATATGAGTTAGTAAATACTAAGCAATACAAAGTTATTTCAAGAGAGATCCAGGATTAATAATGAGGTGAAGGGAGAAAGGATTAGGAAAGGCTTCGCATAAGAAGTCTGGTGCCTTTAAGGAAGGCACAGAGTCACTGATATAGAGGTAAGGAGGGAGTAGATTCCAAATATAGGGAAGCAATTTTACAAAGATGCAGAGACAGAAAGTGGAATGTTGTGGATGAGAAAAAGAGTTCACTTTTTTAGCTAGGCCAACTGGATGGGAATGGAAAGTAGAGCCAAAGGGAATAATATAGAAAAAGACTAGAAAAGTAGGTGGGAGGCAGATTTTATAGTGGTTTAAATATCAGACTGGGTGGGCTGTATTTTATGCTAAAAGCAATAGAGAACCATTGAAGAGTTTTGAGTGAGTGTATGTGGGGAGATAAGGTATGGTAGCATGGTTAGATCTGTATGTTCTGAAAATCAATTTGGCAGTTTTATGATGGATGGTTTGGGGAGGAGAAAAATTGGAGGCAAGAAAACCTTGTGGACACTGCCTACCCTAGCATAATAGGATCTAAGGGGCCCAGTGAAGAGACTATCCTTGAACCTGGAGCCACCTTAGACACTCACTAGCTGTGTGGACAAGTCACTTGACCATTATTATTTGCCTCAATTTCCTTAACTAGAAAATGGGAATGATAACACCTACATCCTATAGTTGTGAGTATCAAATAAGATGATATTTGTAAATAAAATTCTTAGCTCAGTGCCTTGCATAAAGTAGGTCCTTAATAAATGCTTTTGTCCTTTCCCCAATATTCATTTGGTCTATAGACCAACAAAAATTTATCTGAAACACATGCAGTATATAGGATGCTTACCCAGCAACATCTTAATCCCCCATATATCAATATGTAAAAATTAGAGATATGTTATTAGTTTTGTACCATTGAAAAATTTTATTCTGACTGTCCTTTTCCAAAGGGTTCTCAGGTATTTACTTCCCTCTAAATTGAATGTTTCTTCAGTTCCTCAAAGAATCTGGGATTTCATTGATTTCAGTTATTTCTTTCAAGGTCACATATTCATGTCTTTCACCCTGTATGACTTTGGTCCATATTCCTTCATTAATATTCCACTGGAGTTTCCCTTAAAGTTCTAAAGATCTTAAAAAGAGAACTCATCGGTTTCTGTGCAGCACATGAGCTATTCATCTGTTTATGCTTCAGCGTACCTACATAACCAATTCAACTCTTTTTTTCTGATCATATATCCATTGGACACTATGTCCTTTGTGTCGCTTCTTCCATGCAAGGTGCTATTAGTAATATGTTGGATCTTCTTTTGTTCTCTTCATGTCTCTCCATAGGTCTTTGACCACCCATGAAATTAGTTATATGACCTTTGGAAAAGCAACACCCTTTTTTGTTCTTTAGTTTTCTCAGTAGTTAAATGAAGGGATTAGTAATTCTATGATTTCATATCATGCAAATTCTTTATTTCTCTGACTAGGCACCACTCAGGTCCCATCTAGTTCTACTTCTTAGCAGTTATCTTAGAAATCTTGTGAGATGTCCCTTAGATTAACCTTCCCATGGAGTTCTTCTTAACCTATTCACCCGCTCTTCGTGACCCACACCATAGATAGAAGAAAAATAATTTGGAACATTTAAACAAATAATGCTGAAGTAATTTGGTATCTCTCAGAAACTGACTTACTCTGGAACTCTGTAAAAGATTCGATAGTAGCTTGCCAATCAAAAGATGCAGGCAAGTCTATGCACTTCATGCACAGAGATAAAACTGGGCTATATTTCAGCCTTTCAGCCCATTTAGGGGACACTTGTGATCTGCTGGAATATGGGTAAATCACTAGTCATGCCTGAAGCTATATTTTTGCCATTCACAATACCCTGATACAGTATTTTTCCTTTCTTCCCCCAAACCTTCCTTCTTTTCCTTTATTTTTTTCTTCCTGGAGTTTCTTTGCTACTAAAGGTTTTGTCCAAATGTCCTTTCTATCTCTTCATCTGAACCAGCATCTGAGACTTATCTCTGGTGCTTTTTCTTCTTGTTTTTGCCTTAAAGCTATTTTGCAGCCCCATAACTGAAATGGGAACAATAGTTAATAGGGTCATAGAGCCAGACATGAAAGAGTCTTCAGCAACCATGTAATTGGATTGCCTCATATTACAAAAGTGCAAACCAAAACTTAGTGAGAACGACTTCACCAAGGTCACACAAAAAAGCATTAGAAGTACTATTTAACTGCTCAGGTCCTCTTCTTACAGAGTTAATGCTCTTCTGTGCCAAGATGCCAGCCCTCAATAAGCCAGAAAACATCACCCTGACTTCTACCTGCTCTACTCCCCCCCAAATACACCAAATGAGAAAGATGAAGCTCCCCACTGAAGGAAGGAATCTTCCTGGCATGTTGTGTCTAGTTTAATTTCCAGAAGAGCATGGATTTTTAAAACTTAAGAGCCTTTAGAGACTACCTAGTCTAACCTCCTAATTTATAGAGAGGAAATTGAGCCCCCAAAAATCATAAGATTATAGGATCATAAATCAAGAGTTAGAAGAGACCTAAGAAACCATCTAGTCCAAACCCTTCATTTTGTAGATGATGAAATTGAGGAAATGGGGGTTAAATGACTTATCCAAGATCATGTAAGCATCCGAGGTGGTATTTGAGCTCAGGTTCTCTAATTCAAAGTCAGCTCTCTTTCTGCTGTAGCAAAATGAATTTCTCAGGTAGTAAGTGGCAGCACTGAGATTCAAACTCAGGTCCTCCAACTCCCAAGCCTACAATCTTTTAATTTCCCCACATTGCCTCTCTTGTGTCCATTGAATAATCCTTTGATGAGCACTCTTGTGGACTGAGCTCTGTGCTTGATGCCATTGGTGATATTTAATCTAATCCATCAAACATTCATTAGTGACAATTACAAAAATGTAAATGAAACAATCTCAAAGAGTTACTATGCCACATTTGTCCTCCAAAAGCTGAAAAGTTCATAAGAATTAAATAGTAACACATAGTACAATGTATGAGACAGTAAGGGCCCTAGGGAAGGGAGAGAAGTGATGGCAGCTCACCCCTTTCTGCTCAAAATTTCCTTGTATTTATTTGGCATACATTTTGTATATAGTTATACATATACACAATGTCTGCTCTGACATAGCATAAGCTTCTGGAGTGCAGGAAATGTTTCATTCTTGCCTTCCTATCCCCAGCACCTAGAATTGTGCCCGACACGTAGTAGACCTTTAATAAATGTTTATTGATGACCTGATTATATTATGATAGATTGCTATGGGATGTAAAGAAGAGCTTCTTTGAATTTCTACTGTAGATGGCCTGAGAGATTTAACTTAGGGAAGGAGAACCCCTGATCTTTTGGGCATCTCTTTTGCTATTTCCTTTTGCTATTAGCAGTGGATAAGTAACTGCCTATCAGGCCTTATACTAAATGCAGAATGCACACTTATGCCACTTCCAACTCACCAAATAGTTAAGGTCCCCATATCCAAGTCACTAATTAGTTAAGGTCCCTTCTAACTTTGAGCACAAAGAAAGCTGCAAGATGGAAGAAAACCTGTTAAAGTCAAGATCTGACCAATCAGTGAGGTGCTTTAGCATCCATTCTTATTCCCTCGCCCTATCCACATTTATCCCAGGATTTATATTACATGTGTATATAGGTATACTGAAAAATTAAGAGAAATACACTTTGTTTCAGGAGCAGGTAATTACCAATATGCATTAGGTTCCCCCCTGCTGTTTCCCACAGATGGTGGGAGATTTTGTGTGGGGGCCCTCCTTATATTTCAAGGACAGCCAGATAAATAATATTGATTTGAATTTGTTTGGGGGCCATAGTGACATCCACTTGCTGGTTAGATTAACCACAGGTGTGCATTCCCTCAATCTACAAGCTTTAATCCAGATCATGTTTCTCATACAAAGGTGGCTGTTAGGCAAAGAATCGGTGGTATCTAATAGCTCATAACCTCTTCCTCACTAATTATGAAAGGTTTCCTCTGGGCTGAGAGAGTGTTTGTCAAGATTGGACAAATCAGGCTTTAAGCATTTATAAAAGTCTCATTGAAGACTACTCAGCTTGCAGACTGAGGACTCTATTAGACCATGTGAATAGACCACGAAGCAGGGGAAGACTGACTGAGAAAGAAATTTGGAGGCATGGTACAATAACCTAAGAGGCATTAGCAAAAACAGCAAGGGTGCCTTCTTATAGTGCTTACTGTGGATAGATTTGCAAGGAAAAAAACTTTTCCAAGTCCAAAGATTACAACAATATGGATTGAATTAGACCATTTGGACATATGAGAATGCCCAATGGTTGCGGGATAGTAAGTGGCAAAATGTAGCAGTCCTTGGGATGAAGACACTAGTTAGCAGTGGGTTCATGTAGGTCAATATGAGTTTGCTGATGGGCTGCGCAGGAAAGTTGATGCTGATGCAAAAGGATATTTTGCTTCTGAGCTTCCTAGAGAGTAAACTCCACAGACTGTGAAAGTTAAAGATTCCAATTTTAGTAGGAAGGTAGGCAGTTATTAAGAAGGGCATTGTGGCCAAAAGGAGGACTGGAAAGGTTTAGGTTTGGATGTAGTTTACCTTAGTAAACTTGAGTATGGGGTAGAATCAACAGCCCGGAGTTCTCTTTACACAAACAATGAAGCCACAAAGATAAAAACCATTATGTTCACTTTAAAGACAAATAAAGACCAAAAGATAAGGTCCTTTGAAAGCTTTCTGGAACCATAAATAGGCTTCAGGGTAAACTGGCTGTATTTTTTTCTCACCATTGTATCCAATCTGCTGTGAAAAATTTTTACTGTCTCCAAGTCGTCATGAAAACATTCTCAGCTAATTGAGACATTCCCAAACAATTAAGATGCCCAGATGCGTCTGTTATTTGTAATTACCTGAACATGCATTCCTTTCTTACAGAATAGTTCCATTTTTGAGCCTTTTGAACTGCCCTAGATAATGAAAATGAAGATGACTTTCCTATATATATATTTTTTTTCCACTGGGCCTAATTTTAACATGAAATTACCTATTTCCAAAATTAAGCAACAAAACTGGAAACATGTGTGCCATGAATAATTTCTCTCATTTTACCCTATCCTCAAGTAATACCATTCTTTACCCATACAAGTTATATTCCTGACAATTTGTAAGACTTGCAGATTCTGTCTTCAAATATCTAGTAACAAACTGTTCAGGTCACAGGAGATTCCAATCATTGATAATTTATGTTCATTAGCACTCACATTTTTGAGGAAAGAAGTTCTCTCATATAAATATATGCATATATATGTGATATATACACACGTAATGTATACGTACATACACAGTTGTGTATATATTGTGTATATACACAAAATATGTATTTAATGTGCTTGATTCTCTCTTTAATTCAAAGATAGCTCCAGCCTTTCCATCCACCTGTAATCCCCTCCCTCCTTTCTCTCCATTTAGTCATATTCTTCAAGACCCATCTTAAATCCCAACCCTTCAAGGAAGCTTTCCCTATCCAATCCAATTTGAAATAATCTCTGCCTCCTGACACTTCATATCTGTACTATCACTTCAGAAATTATACTTTCATTACTTGATTCTTGTGTTAAAAAAGAATTTAAATATTTTATTCTTTTTTTAAGCTTTTTTTGTCCTTTATATCTTGTCTCTCCAATCAGGTTATAAACCGCTTTAGGGCAAGGATCATAATTTGTCTTTCTTTGTGTGCTGGAAAGGATAGGGCTTAACAATTGTACATTACACATTGTTTGTGCCTACTAAATATTTTATTTAAGGGATTGCTTCTCCTATTGAAGTACTACACTTCATTCAGAAAATGCCTCCTTTTAGGGCTAGAAAGACCAGAATCCTCAGGTCTTAGAATGACATGGTAGCTAGGACATGTATGGTAGTGGAGATGTATGGAAGGAAGCATACTTTCTTCCATATGGAAGGAAGAGTCATTGCTACTTCCCTGAGAATAACTTGATAGAATAATAAAAGAATAGGGTAGAACAACAGGGAACTGAATGTCCGGTCTTATTGCCTGGGCTAAGCATTTTGCAATTTACTTACTGCCTTTGTGACCTTGAACAGCTTACATTGTTTCTTCATCTGTAAAATATATGTGTTGGTCTTAAAGTTCCCTCTAGCTCTTAAGCCTGTGACATCAACATAAAGCTAAGAATGTGGAGCCTTGATATGTAGATAGAAAACCAAAGTGATCAAAAGGTATATACAATGGAGAAAGAGCTATATGTTGAGATAGTCATGGAATGCTCATAACATAAAATAACAGAAATTCTCCTTTATGAATCTCATCAATAATCAATCAATCATGAAACATTTCTTAAGGACCTGTTACTTGCCTAGCAGAGAGAGCATAGTATAGTGATTAAAGAGCCAGCCTCTAAGTCAGGTAGCATTGGCATTGGTTGAATCCAGACTCTCCTGACATGTACTGGTATGTGACCCTGGGAAAATCACTTAACTTTTTAGTACGCCAGGTAATTCTCAGTCTACAAGGTACAGAGCAGATGAAGAGTTTCATCAGTAAAAATAGTTTCCTCATTAGGAGTTGCTTATAACAACGAAATCATAGGTAGGTCTGGGGAAAAAAAAATGCTGTTTACCATATGAAGCAATGAGAAAAGCAAAGTATTACCTGCTCACTCTCACAGAGTTCCATAGATTTTCTGGCACTTTTTTCCATAAGGTGGACAACACATACCTGTATAAGTATATACGAAATAAATAAAATGTGATTTAGGGAATTAAGCATTAGTAGCTAGGTCATCAATGAAAGCCTCATGTCAGAGAGAGCATTTGAAATGAGCTTTGAAGGAAATCTTCCTTATGCGCTCCTATTATCTTGCTTAAAGTGAGAAAGTATAGCAGAATGGATAGACTATTACATGGAGAATACAGGAAAACATAGGTTTGATTTCTGCTTCAGACATTTACTGTTGATGTGATCTGTGGTGAGTCACTCAACTACTGTGGGCCTTAGTTTCCCCATCTGTAAATAAAGGTGTTAATAGTTATAGCACTCTCCTTGCATGGTTGTCAAGAGGCTCAAGTGAGTTCATGTATATAAAGTACTTGGGGAACCTTAAAATGCTAAATAAATGGAAGTTTGTAACAAAATGATAAATAAGGGCAATATCCATACTTATGTATGCCAACCAATGCAAATTACAAAGGTAGAACTTTGGAGGGAGAGCCCATTATTTACTACATCTCTCTTTTTGATCTAAGTGAACCCCACTCAAGACTCATGGGCATATTCAACAGAAAGCCTAGTTCAGGTTCTTAGCTGTCCAGTGATAGTCTGGCTCAAATCTTTGGATCTTTTATCTATTTGGCAAAAACAAGGAGATATAAAATTCCTTTTTAAAATGAAGAAGCCAGTCATGCTGCCTTCTGTGTCTCCTTTCCTTTTCTCATCTCAGACCTACCCTTCAAGCCAAAGATCTGGGGAAATCCTTTTAATTTAACCTCATTCACTTCAGGGACTTCCCTTTGCTGACTGCCTGCATAAGGACTTAACCTGGGACCTGATGCATCAGGCAATGTCAGAAAGTCAGGACTCCTCATCTCGCAATCCTCTAGTCAGCCATTAGCAGCTGTAAGAAAAAAAGAAATCTCATCGAAACCCTTGAGTCTGCTATCCTCATTGTCATTGTTACTTCTTTTGTGAAGAGAACCACAACATTGGGGAAGTGATGTCATGACTTGGAAGTGAATTGAATTTAAGTGAGGCAGGCCTGTGCAAAGTCACCAGCCTCACTCTCTCTTCCAAAGCCATCAGGGTCTAGTGTCAAGAAACACAGATCAGGACAACTGGAGATGGCCCTGGAATTCAGTGAAAGAACTTGGCCTTTATAAGCTATGGTCTTTCCCAGTTCTCAGTCTGTCAGAGGCAACATCCATTCAGTGATTAAGACTAAGTAAGAAATGAGACAAAGAATTACCTCTTTTACTGAGTAAAGGAAAAAAAAAGTCAATCTGGGAGGGGTCTTCCCCTCCAAGGGTTTCTGGTCAAAAGAGAAAAAATTGCTATTTATACACTCACTCTGAGGCATCAGAGTCCAAACAGTGACAAAATGAAGCTTAGGCTGGGACCTATTGTTGACCAATCAATGAGAGCCAGAGTGATTGGGTTTAAGGCATGGTCCTTAAAAAGAAATCTAGGTAGTAAACTGAAGATATCCTATGAGGTTTCAGCAATCAGAATTTATGTTCCTTTGGGCAGAACATTTCCAGGTAAAGGTATAATTCCTTGTGTGGGAGAGAAGGGAAGGAAAGCAGGAGGGAGGGAGGGAAGGTAGGAAGGAGGAAAGGAAGGAAGAAAGAAGCTGCATTGTGCAATTTGAACAATTGGGTCCCCAATGGGGCAGAAACTACTATTTGTAGGTTTTTGTTTGTCCTTCATTCTCAAAGAGGACCATAATATTCAGAAGGTGATGTCATGACTTACAAGTGAAATGAAGTGAAATGGGGCTATGCAAAGTTATCAGCCTCACTCTCTCCTCCAGAGCTATCACTACTATCATTATATTTTAAAAGAAGTTATACAGCATCTATCTGCACATGGCTCATTGTCCAAAATCAATTAAACTGGCATCTACCCTGCCCTCCTATTCTGAGATCAATTGGCTGAAAACCAACATAACAGTGGTCAGTGTGGTGCAGTAGAGGGGCATTGAGTGAAAATCCTGAGACTTTTTCTTAGGGCTAGCTCTGAGGCTAAATCAACAAACATTTATTAAGTCTTTACCATGTGCTAGGCACTGTACTAAGCATTGCACTGCCTTGCTATGTAACCTTGAGAAAGTCCCTTAACCACTATGCAACTTCCTGTTTTCATAATGAAAATGAAGAGATTGGATGGAATGATCTCTAAGGTTTTTTAAAGTGGTGAAACAATTGAATGATTCTTTGATTCCAAACAGGAAGACTATGAAATAGTCTTCTATAAGAAAGGACTGATGCCCTCTTCTTTGTGTCTCAACTGTGATCTTCTGACTGTTTTTCCCTCCTTCCCTTTTGGAGATATCTGAGAAATCATCCTAGGCAATGTGCATCATCTGATCCAATCTGAGGAGATGATGGGAGAAGGAAAGTAAATAGGGGTGAATCTGACACCTTACAAGAATCAACAGGAAGGGCTGATATAAAGTTAATGCATAATCTAGGTGCAGGGCAAAGAAAGGGAAAATGGCTCTGAATTCAATACGTCCTGATGCAAAGTGAAAAATGCTTATTTGTTTGAAGAAAAAGCTTGTTTTTTTTCGAAAAATGATCCACCCAAAAATTTCAAGAAGAAGCATTCCTGTAGCTATCTAAAGCAACTTGGTATAGAGGGTATGCTTGTGGGACATAGGTGAAGCACAATAGATTTTGCTATCATCAAAGTTCTTGATGCCCCAGTGAAAAGAGTGGCAACATGGTCATATGAAATTCCTTAATAGTCTAGCTGCTCAGGAGATGGCACCACCTGCTGAACGAGAATTTAAAAATCAGGAGCAGAGAGGCTGAACTGAGAATAACAGTGACAGAAACATGACTTGATGAGAATAAAGTACAGCAGCAATGGAACGACAGCAGTGGGGGTGACTGGACAGGAGATTAATTATTAGGAAAAAATAACCATTCAGGTACAAAGTACCCATATGGAATGTTGAATCCTGTTTTTCAACTTTGCTTTTTAGACTTTGCTCCATCTAGGTTGAATCTTCGGGACCATAAAGGTCTTTGGAATGGGAGAGTTTCTCATCAAAGGGGACTTTTCAATATAGAGATGCACCTTTGTCTGTATCCTTTACTACATAAATAAAAGTGTTTTATGGTTTGAAGACTTCTCTGCTTGAGTTCTTATAAGGGGGGCTGGTGATTATACTGGTGATATTTAGAGAATGACAGGTACTGAAGACATAAGTTACAATTGGGTAAAGGCATTGAGTCAGATAAAAGAGAGGTACACCAAATATCAATAAACATTTATTAAGTGCCTGCTTTGTGCCTGGCACTCTGCTATGTTTCATAAGGTATGCTCTGTCCAAGTATCACACATCCTGAGCATGAAATAGCAATAATAATTCTGTTCCACAGATGGCTAAAGCTTTAGCAATATTAATACATTATTTTAAAATATTTTAGGACTTGATTGTCAATATCCATTCTACTGAAAGGATTGTCCCCCCTCTTACACTAAGTTACACTCTGGTTTGTGTGTGTAGCCAATTAAACAGGTTGTCTACGTGGCTGATAGTATATATCAGAGAGACAGTCCATGTTTTTCAGTAGGATTTGTTGCTGTTGTTTTTGTTTATTTTGTGTTGTTTTTTCTGAATGATGCTTAACTGATCCAGATCTCTCCTTCCTTTCTTAGAAGATAATCTAAGAAAAATAGATCATAATCTCTGCCTTGAATTTTTCACCACACATCTTCTAATTAACTCCTTGAAATTTGGGCAATTTCTCACCATACTATTTTTTATGTTTTTTTTTTTGCCAAGTCTCCAATGACCTCCTTTATCACCTAGTCTAGTAACCTTTTTCTTTTTCTTTTTCTTTCTTTCAATGGATTCTGTGATACTACACTTTCCTGGTTTTGCTACAGTATTTTCTTTTCTTCCCATTTCCCACCTTCCCATGGGAGTGTCCTTTAAAACTTTGCCCTCTTCTGTCTTTTGTCTACACTCCATCACTTGATGATCTTATCTACTTTGACAACTTCAGTGCTCACTTCTACTGCATAAATATGCCCATGTCTCCATCCTGAAGTCCAATTCAGCATTTTTTCCAACTGCCTGATACATATCTTCATTTAGATGTCCAGCCATCACTTCAAACTCAGTATGTCCAGAACTAAACTCATACCCTTCCCCCCCTCCTACAAGCCTCTTCTCTTACCTTTCCTATTTCTGTGACTCACAGCACCATTCATCCAGTCACCCAGAGATAAAACTTCAGAATCATCTTTGCTTCTTCCTTCTCCATCACTCCCTGAACCTAATAATTTATCAAGCCCTACAGAGTTTAACTGTGAAATGTCTCTCATCCTCCCCGCCTTTCTACTCTGTTACCACCCTACTCTGGGTATTCATTATCTCTTGAATGAGCAATTAGAATACTCTTAACTCTTCACTGTGACTCCTCTTTCCAATCTATCCCCCAATAGCCTAATCTTAATTGCTCAGGTATTAAAAAAAAACCACATCATTTTCCTTTTTGAAAACCTCCAGTTGCTCCCTGTTCCTTAATAGGTAAAATACAAACTCATTAGCTTGGCTGTATCTCTGTCTGTCTATCTATCTATCTATCTATCTATCTATCTATCTATCTATCTATCTGTCTGTCTGTCTGTCTGTCTGTCTGTCTGTCTGTCTGTCTGTATGTATGTAACAGTGTCTCAAAAACTATCTTTTGAGACTTGTTGGGCATGAAGCATGGTGGAATGAGTACTGATTCTGGAATTGGAAGACCTGAATGCAGTTTCTACCTCAAACACTTCCTATGTGACTGTGGGCAAATAATTTTATTTTGTGTGCTTCAGTTTCCTCATCTGCAAAATGTTGAAGGGGTGGGGTAACTGGATAGCTCCCGAGGTCCCCTCTAGCTCTGAATTTATGATTTTCTTCCTTCAGGTACTCTTGTGTTCTAACCAGAATGAATCACTCAGCATTCCATTAACTCATCCTGCCTTTTCCCTCTTCTCTACTTTGGAATGTGCTGTGCCTCATGCCTGGAATGGAGTTCACCACACCTTCACCTATTAAAGCCTTTCCCTTTCTGCCAGTCTAAGCTCATGTGCCATCTTCTCTATAAAGCATTCCCTGATCCTCGCCTTTGGCCCTTTTCAAATCTCTCTTACTATTCTGATTAAACCTCTCCAGCATGCTTATCATAATTATATAGCTTGTGGTTATCAGAGGCTCGGTCTCAAATCTCCTACCCTTCTGTAAGATTCTTGAAGGAAGTGAATATGTATTGTTACATCTTAGTGGTCTTAGCATTTAGCACAATGGAATGATCGTTGATAAATGTTTGTTGGATTGAATTAAATTGAATTAACTAGGGAAAGTCAAAAGAAAGCCTTATTCTAGCTGTTCTGCATATTTCAGTACTATTTCTGACCTTAAAGTGAATTATTTTTAAAAATACAGTATGCAAAGTGATTTACAAACCTCAATGTTATTACTATTATGATTGTATTCATAAGTCATCACAAAGCATTAAAAATGATGAAGCATTTATTAAGAGCCTACTATGTGCTGTGAATACAAAGACAAAAAAACTAGTCCCTTCTGTGAAGGAAGTTATTGGTTATCAGGTGAAATGATAGGTACCTAAATAAATAGATACAAACCCTCCAGGAAGGCTTAAAAGGAAGAAAACTGAGAAAAACTAATTGGATATGAAAAATTAAGATATGATTGGCAACTTTGGAGAAAGGAATTTGGAGACTGGGAGCCCAATTGCATGAGTGTGAGAAGTGAATGAAAGAATAGGCAGTGGAGGCAACCAAAGATAAACTTTTTGGAAAAAAAATGAAATTGGTCATGAAGAGAGAAATATTTATATTTGCAATACATTAAATGAACTCAACAACTTTTAGCTGATTTGATTTCAAAGGGTTTTCCAGCAAACAAGCCAGAAAAAATCCAAGTAACTCTCTTTGTGATGAAATATCTAATTGTGAAAGGAAAATAACAATTCAGTTCTCTTGCTACTGGTCCATTCCCTTCCCCCACCCAAGGTATCTTCCGTCCCAGACTATTTACCAAATAATTCATAGGAAAAGACCCTTTCCAAGCTCTGTGATAACTCATAAGGTTAGAGACAATGTGAAACCTCATTAGATCTCTATTCATTGCTGCCTTCTAATTCTTTCACTTGAGTCAGACAGTTATATTATCTGTACCCACAAATATAACACATTTGGTGCCTGTGAAAAGGACTAGACCATGAAAGGGAAAAAAAATGTTTAAATTGCCTATCAAAGCTGCCTTATAGACAGGCTCCTTTTTTGATAATCAGAATGGGCTTCCACTTTCCATAACCACCTGGTCACATGATTGCAGCTAGTAGATTATTATCAAACACTCACATTTGTGATGTACCTGGACATTCTGGCAAGGACTTTTTTTTAAAATTGAATATATCCTTAGGCAATCTTACCCCAGTAGCTAGAGCAGGGACAGCAAATAGTCATATAAATTAACATAGGGTCAGGAGGTCAAAGAATCTTACTATTCTTTACTCTTCATGTCTCAGTATTCTCCTTTGGAACCTTTGTATTTTTCTATGGGAATTCTCTGCCCCAAAACAATTGGTCTTACCATACCTACTATCCCCTAAACACATCTGACACTTTCTTGCCTCATTCCTGTATTCTTGAAGTTTCCCTATTTAAATTATCCTTCCCATATTCCTCATTATACTCATCTTTCAAGGCCTAATTCAAGTCTCTTCTGCTTCATAAAACTTCCCAAGGTCATTCTATTCTGTACAAAATTTAAGATTTCCATTCTGTGAAGCTCTAGAATTGGTTTGTGCTACTCATGTAGTTGATCCTTAACTGCTTTTTAATAAGTCTGTGGTGTTGGCTTTGTATTTGTCTTGCATTTTAGTTAATGTCTTCATGTTTTGTTTTCCAGGCTGGAATGTCACTGAGTTCAAGAGTTGATGTTTTTGTACTCCTACAAATGGCTGGTCTTATGAATGAAATATCCTGGTTGGATGTGAGTATTTCCTTCCAGCTCAAAAATTCAGATTTTAGGTTTCCCATTAATGTTTGTTCATTTGATTTTATTTTAAGCAAAAAATGGCTCAGCCAACTAGGTTTTTCGATCATTAGAAATTATTTAGCTACAGTAAAGATAATTAGAAAAAAATAAAAACAATGTCATTGGAAAACAAATATTTTCCAAGTAGTTACAACTTGGGCATGCCCATGGCACAACTGATCTTACTATTTTATTCTTTAAATTCTGGACCTGAAAATAGGATGATTATAAAACAGAAATCTAATAACCAAAGGACTGTCCTAGTCTCTTGACACTAGTGATCTCAGAGGCTTGGATTCTATTTTTTATTGTTTTTTAAAATTATTTTTAAATTTTATTTTAGACTCAAATGCCAGAACACAAATACAGAAAGAATAAAGAAACAAAAACATCATAAGCTTAAATATTGGAACTTGAATACAAAGTTAGAATAAAAGCATGCTGTGTCCATCACAGAAATTAAGAGAAGATTCAAAATATATAACAATAGATTTTCATTTCAAGCAAACCTATATGATAAATAATACTCATTGTGCTGAGGATTATCCATCTTTGCTTTCTTGTGATTTTTCTTTTGTTCTCTGTGGTTCACTTTTTTACCTTGTTCTTTTTTCCCTTTGCCCCAACTTACCCCCAGAAGGTTACAATAAATTTTAGAAATGTTTCTCTATAGCTATAGATATATACACACATATACATACATATATGGACATATATTTTCCCAAACCTATTCTACTTTTGATCTTTGTTTCTTACGTATGATTATATCTCTTGTTTCCTATCCCTCCTGCCTCCTCTCCTTTACTTCTACCCACTACCTTGCCCTTCTATGACATGCCAACCCCCCTCCAAGGATCCCTCCCTTATCCTCCCATTCCCATAAATCTAAACACCCTTCTATACCCCTATTTTACCTATTCCCTCACCCTCCTCTCTAAATATTCCTCTCCTGTCCTCTCCCCCTTCTCTATGGCACTGTTGTTTTATTTCTTCTTCTTCTTCTTCTTCTTCTTCTTCTTCTTCTTCTTCTTCTTCTTCTTCTTCTTCTTCTTCTTCTTCTTCTTCTTCTTCTTCTTCTCTCTCTCTCTCTCTCTCTCTCAGAGACAGAGTTCCCTCTTAAATCCATTCCTGGTGAAAGTAGGTTACCAGAACTACCAGCCCTCTTCCTCATCTTATTCCTCTGTATCAATTCTTCCTTTTGCACCTCAAAAATTGCTCTTTTAAGCTGTTCCTAAATAGTTTTACTTTTTAAATCCACATCATTCTCAGGTTCATCACAATCTTTCTTATAAACTACACAATTGATAATCTTAGACATCCATTTTACATTTTACATATATAAAAAGTAAATAGTATGACCTTATGGAGCCCTTATAATAAGCCTATGTTTTATGCTTTATATTTCCCTTAGTTCTTATATGCTGAATCTTCTATCAATTTCAGGATTTTTTTTTTGACAAAGTCTTGAAAGTCTGAGAGTTTGTTGAATATCCATTTTTTCATTCAGGATAATATTTAAATTTGCAGGGTGTGACCAGTTCGACTGCTCTTTGATATGTTGTGTTCCAAGACCTACAGTCCTTTAATGTCTCTGCTGCTAGGTCTTCTGTAATTCTAATTGTGGCACAATCATATTTAAATTATTTTAATCTTGATGCTTTTAATATTTTTCCTTGAGCTGGGAGTTTCAAAAATTGACTATTATATTCTTAAGTGTTTTATTTATAAGATCTCTTTTAAGTGGTGATTGACAGATTTTTTTCTATTTCTACTCCCTCCCCTCCCCACCCCACCCCAATTCTAATGCTTCGGGACAATTTTCTTTGATTATTTCTTGTATTAATGTATCAAGATTCTTTTTTTGATCATAACTTTCATTTACTCTAATTATTTTAAAATTTTCTCTTCTTGATCTCTTCTCCAAATCTGGTGTTTTTCTTATAAGGTGTTTTATTTTCTCTTCTATTTTTTCATTATTCATATTTTGTTTAATCATTTTTTAATCTTTTATAATTTCACTGACTTCACTTTGCCTGATTCTAATTTTCAAGGTGTCATTTTTTTTCCTTAAGATTCTGTATCTCCATTTCTATTTGCTAACTTTCCTTTCAGGCCCTTCTTGTTTTTTTTGAATCATTCTCATTTTCTTTTTTAGTTTTTCCTCCATCTCTTTCTTTTGATTTTTGAAGTCTTTTTAAAGATTTTCTATGAATTCTTTTTGGGCAGGTATCCATTTGACATCCCTCTGTCAGGGTTTCTTTACTTCAGTATCCTCCTCTGAAGATGAACCCGGTCATGTCTATTCCCAAAAGAATTTTCTATGGTTGGATTCTTTCTCATGGTCATTTGTGTGTATGAGTGTGTGTGTGTGTGTGTGTGTGTGTGTGTGTGTGTGTGGTGATGTCTTAATTATTTGTAATCACCTCTAGTTCTGGGGTATTGGAAATGGTGCCTCTTGCCTTAGATCTTCAGTTCTACTCTTTAGCCTGAAACCAAAGTCAAGCTTCCAACCTCTTGTAAGCCAGGGACTTTCTGCCCCACTGCTTCTGCACTCACTGGATGTGTGCTGATTCCTTCTTGCCCCTGCCTCTCTTTGCAGCACAGCTAGGTCTGGTGTTCCTGGTCAGCAGAGGTTCCCTCAATATTCCCAGGCTCAGATACCCAAATCCCTTCACTATCCCAGGGGTAAAATTTCCTGTGACTGGGGTTGAGGCAGCCTCTCAAGCCAACTAACCCCAGGGCTTGCTGCTTGCTGTTTAAGAGGCTAGTCACTTGTTGTTAAAAGGGAATTTAGCCTGGAGGTGTTTAGTCTTCACAGAGACCAAACCTCATCCTGGGATTTTTCTTCAGATCTCAAATTGTCCTAGGAGGACCTGGGTTATGCCCCTGTTCTTATTTATTTCCACCCAGACTTTGTTCTATTTTAACTCTTTTGTGGGGGAAAGTCTTGAGAGTTTGGAATTTTCTGACCTATTCCACCATTTTCCCAGAATCCTTTCCCAGGTTTTTATTTTAGTAAACAAAAAGAGATCAAACTCCATACACCTACTGCCCTGCCCCACCAACAAAAACTGGCCTTTTTCAGACAATTAGAAAATAAACTGGTAGAAGCAAAGATGGTAAATATCTGTCTTTGGGTATTAGTGTTTTGCTAAATTAAACAAATATATAGACATGTACACATAAACACATATATGTTTATGCATCTGTGTGTGATCACACCCATATAATACATACACACACAATGTGAACTTGTCTTCCTCAGCCATCAAATGAATGATTAGCAAGTTAACTGTTCATGTACATATTAGAGACAAAGAAACATTTTCTTTGATAAAAATGCAAATAACTCCATGACATCTTCTTTCAACCCTTCTCTCCCCTCTCCTCCTAAAAATCTAAAAAAAAAGACCTATTGTCAGAAGGAAAATACAAAGGAGGAACAAACTTTATCTTTTCTTAGTAGAAAGGAAATGAAAGGATGATATGTGATATGTATTTTTAAAAAGAAAAGAAAACAAAAGAAAAGAAAAGAAAAGAAAAAAGGATGATTAAGCCACTGGAAGAATTGAATTATCTGAGTGGATTGAAGAAAATGGGGAGTGTACCTAAGCCACTGCCCAAATGGGGAATAATTCAAGTTTACAAATAGTTCAAAGATAGATATGAAAAAGAGGAGAAACTACCTATCTTGAGGGATAGGTAGGGATAAGTATATAAAAGAAAGTTCTCCTCTCCACCATGATCACCACCTTTTGTCTAAATAATAGCACCCTCCAAATGTAGTGCCCTTGTCTCCAGTATCTCCCGTTTCCAATCTATCCTTCATATAGCTGCCAAAGTGATACTCCTAAAGTACAGGTCTCATCATATCACATAAGAACTTTCCTATTGCTTCTGGGATATAAATGAATGAATGAATGAATGAATGTTCATATATATGTATGTATGTATGTATGCATATTTATTTGGCATCTAATTGTTTTCTCAATAATTTTCCTGTATGTATTCCACATGACTCTGTCTCATGCATTCTTTGTTCCAATTAAACTTACTTTTATCCTATGTTGTCTAGATACCACCTTTGTGATCTTGCATAGGCCATCTGCTATGCCTGGCATGTTTTATCTCTCCTTTCTCAACCCTGTCTCTAATGAATCTTACCTGCCTTCTAGGCTCTTATTAGATGCCAGCTCCTAGAGAGTACTTTCCCTACCTCACCCAGGTAGTAGCAGTAGCACCCTTTTCCCACAATATTTTTTTTTATCTTGTGTGTGTTTTATATTTTGTTATTTGTATACATGCCCCTCTGAAGTAGAAAAGGCTTGAAGTCAGGCACTGTTTTCCTTTTTGGTTTTGTACCCCCATATACCTGGAGCATTGTGGCCACTAAATAAATGCTTGTTGAATTGAAAGATCCCCCTGTAGTTAGAAGAGAGCATGTACAGCATTACAGGGGAGACTGTAGACATAAAGATTCATTTGGATGAGGAAGGGGGGAAGATGAAGGTCTACAATAGAAATGTGGTTGGAAGGACTTCACATTTTATGTGCAAACAGGCATTATCTGGGATGGAATATCTCTAGGCAAAACAGTATAATCTGCCTTTATTCAATGGCTGTTGCTTCAGCTAGTATGGTCAAAAATGTTAGAAGGTTAATTGTTTGGGATGAGAACAAGATGTGCCTAGAAAAGATATTTTTTAAGCCTTCATGATTGTTCCTAGGTTGAGGGGTTTTTTTGTTCACTTGTTTTGTTTCTAGGATGATTACTTAAAGGTCTATCTCCTTGACAAAATTCTTCTGGTGGTGTTCTATGTCCACATATCATAGAATATCAGCATCTCTGAGGAATTAAACAATCACTCAAAGAGTAATGAAGGGTCACATTGGGGAATATAGGCAGTTTGTATTATATTACACATTAAGAACTGTGTAGGAGAAGTGGTCTATAGGAGGCATGCTGGGAAAAGGAGATGGGCTGGTTACTTAGTGAGGCTGCGGAGTAGCCTCATGGAGAGACTCCAATGGAGTCTACATGATGAGAGATAGAGAAGTGAACTCCCTGAGGAGGAAATGAACAGAAGTCACAGAAAGATGAACACATGTGGATAAGTAGTGAATTATCTTTAGCCCTTATTTGTCATTAGATGCTTATTGTCATAGATCTTCTATATTCTCTTATGGAAGACAGAGAAATTTGCCGTATGTTTCTTGATATTCCCTATATATTTGCACAGAAATTTGCACCAATGAGATATTTAAGGAATACATTATGATTAGTTCATTATGGTTTTTTCAGCTCAGATACACACTATATGAAATTATCCTAGCTTGTTCCTCCTCAAGCTGCCTTGTATTTATTTTGTATGTATTAGTGTTATACTTAGATATAGGCATCTTTTCAGAGGGCTTGTACCAGAGCTTGTAAGCATCTCAGATGCTATCTAGGTCAGCCCCCACATGTATGGATGAGGAAACTGGGACCAAAGGAGGTTAAATGACTTGCTCAGTGTTACCCAAGTATGTGTTAGCTCCTCTGTCTGACATATGAAGGACACGTTTGACTCTTATTGCTGGTTACTAGCCTAGTGCCTGATACATAGGAAGTGTAAAATAAATAATTGTTGATAGATTGATTGCCCCCTCAGTATTGTGACCACCTAATTCATATTCCCCTTATCCCCACAAAACACTATCCTTTTTGAAAATGTTATTTTCAGTGCCTTTTTGGTATTACAAAGCCAAACTCTCAAGGGAATAAAATTCGTCCAATTCAACTTCATCAGCTTGGGATGACTGTAGGCCTTCTGAGTTTGGTGAAATGTCTAAATAATGAAAGACTGAAGGCATAAGCAGAGATGACACCAGAAGGGCAATAATTAAGTAGTGATGACGCCCTGAGTATGGACAGAAAATGGTGATGAATTTCTCTTGTCCTCTCCTTCTTATTTTATGTGTATAAGACTTCTTAACTTCTAATGGTTGATCTACTGTAAGTATCTTTAATACGGCAAATACTGGCAAAGAGACATCATTTGTTTTCTCTTTTTGTCTAAAAAGACCAGCTAAAGAGAAATTATTTTATTAACATTCCCCATCCCTATGGCAAATATCCACACATGCTTATAGAGAGTGTGCGCCTTAAATTACTTACTGAAATGGATATTTGTCTTTACAAAGAAATAATGGCTTCCTTGTGTCTCTCAGTGACAGGAACAATTTCCATCCTATCTGGGTAAGATTAAAATACTAATCAGTACAGCAGTCTCTCCCAGGTGTCAGATGCAGATTTCCCAAATCAACATGAGATTGTTGTTGAGTACCTCGATCCAACTGGATTTTTACCTTATTCTTTCACATTTTCATCCTTATTTTACCCCCACTAGAATGGTTTAAAAGTCCCCCAGCCCTTTGTTCTCTTCCCTTCCTGTCTGTCAACTCAAGAGTTGTTGACAAAAGGAAGGGTATGTTTATCCTGTTAGCTCTTTTTAGACTATTGTGCCTAATAACTTACAAAACCTTCTACCAGGTTTGGTTTTGTGGTAGGGATAGTGACAGGTGAAAGTTGACTAGCTATGTGGGTGGTACTCATTGCAAGGCCTTTTGTGTAGTTTGAAAAGTACCACGAATAGCACCTGGGGCAAATAGCATGGATGAAACATGACCTCAATGGATGGGAGTGGTGGTGGTGGAGGGGAAGTGAGGCTGAGACATCTGGCTATAGACATGAAGCTACCATAGAGAAGTTTAGGCAGGACAGGGAAAGAATTCACTGCCCTCCACCTCACCCCGCCCCATTCTGGGACATTACTTTTTTAACTATTTTTTTCCTCATTAAGTTACTACTAAGTTCTGTTATTTCTGGTGTTGCAAAAGGATTGGTGATGACCTCAGTCTCTCTTCTTTAAGTTGGATATCCTAAGTCAAAACCATGTTTATCTTATATTATTTATGATTCTATGAGGAGATAATAAACAAGAGGAAATATTAATAATTCCAGATGGGTGAAGTAAACAGGAACATCTTGGTAAATGTTTTAACAACTGGCTCTCCAAAAATAAAAGATAACAAAATGGATAGATACATTTTAAAATTTAATCCTCATTAACAGTAGTTTCTCTATTACTTTCTTAAGTCCAGGCAATCAACAAAACAATAAATCAAAACCTGATTTATAGTATTTGCTGATTTCTGAGATGGAAGGGCTCATACTGAAAACAGAATAATCAACTCTCTCAAGTTAATTCAAGCCACCTTCATCTACCACAGGACAAGAATAAAGCTGGAGCTTGTCTTCTGGTGAGTGACTCAGTTTCCCCTGATCTTAACCATGTAAGTTACTATAGTACAAAGAAAGGGGAGTTAGGGTAAGGACCTGTAATTATTCTTTCTTTGGTATAGTATATGTCTTCTCTTTCCAACTATATCATCAGCTCCTGAAGGACAACGACTATGATTTATTCTTTCTTGTCTTCACTATGGCTACTAGAAGTATGTCTTCCCTATAATAAGAGATGAATACATAGTTGTATATTGATAAATCCAGAGGCAGCAGGGCATAGTGGAAGGTATTGGAATTTATATCACAGAGACCTTGCCTCAAATTTTACTTCTGACACAGTAGCTATATAACCATGAACAAGTCATTTAAACTCCCTGAACCTCAGTTTCTTCATCTATGAAATGAAAGTGCTTGTTGAACTTGTGTTTAACATCCCTTATAGTTCTAAGATTCTATGATGCTAAGATTTTCTCTCCAGCCTAAAGGGCTGACTAAATAAGACCAGGAAATAGTTGGTTTTCTTCCTTTCCTTTCCTTTCCTTTCCTTTCCTTTCCTTTCCTTTCCTTTCCTTTCCTTTCCTTTCCTTTCCTTTCCTTTCCTTTCCTTTCCTTTCCTTTCCTTTCCTTTCCTTTCCTTTCCTTTCCTTTTCCCTTTCCTTTTCCCTTTCCTTTTCCCTTTCCATTTCCCTTTCCTTCTTTTCCTTTCTTTTCCTCTCTTGTTTTCTATCTGTGTAATGTTGGACAACAACAGCAACAGAAATAATGAACAACTAGAATTTATATATTGCTTTAAGGTTTTCCAAGTTCTTTACATACATCTCATTTGATATAGTAACCTTGGAAGGTAAGTGCTATTATTATCTTCATTTTACAAAAGAGGAAAGAGACTGAAAGAGGTTGTTACTTACCCAGGGTCACACAGCTCATAAGCATCCCAGGCAGGATCTGAACTCTGGACTTTTTGATTCAGGGCTCAGTTCTCTACTCACTAGGACATTTAGTTACCCAAGCCACTTTTCCTATATGGCCTCCATCTGCACCCTTGAAAAAATCAAGGAATGAGATTAGATGTTATCTAAAGTCTTTTTCATTTCTCTGTCTGGAGTCTTATACATTACATCCAGATAGCTGAAGCTCCCAAACAAGAGAACTTCAGCTTCATCACTAGACAATTTGTTTGGAAAATGACCTACCTTCACAGTTCACATTTAGCTTTGCTGTGATCATGGCCCAGGCTGCCTTCAGCTCCAATTTTTCCTTTGCTCGTCCCACTCGACACAGTCATCTCCTCTTGGTAATATGATACCATTTGACTTGGCTCAGACTCTTGTATTTAGCTATGACCTAACTGCCCCTTGGATCTGATGGCTCGATTCTGCCTGTCTGCCCTGCGCTAGGCTAGACATCCCAGCAATGATGACTTGGGTCCTCTGAGGTTTCAGCACTAAGCCCAGCTGTCAGTACTGCTTACCCAGCTGGACCACATTAGCACTTCACTGCAGAACCTGTTTTGCCAGCACTTAGCTGTCCTCTGCCCATCTCTGCAATAGCTTTGCTACCTGCTCTCTTATGGCTAGGTGTTAACATGAAAGAAGGGAATTATCCGAATAACCCAGATTCACAAGATACATTTCCCTTAGGTACCTTGATATTTCAAGTAGAAACGGTTTTTGCTCAGTCATGTAGGTAATCTATTTTTTAGCTTAATGCTGGTAACATATGCCTTCAAGCCAATCAATCAGGAACTATGATGAGTGAGGCTTGGTGCTATGTATTAGATAGATATATTTATAACACAGTCCCTGCCCTGACTGAGCTTATAACCTAACCAGGGACATATGACAAATACACAGTGCAAGATGCTATATAATTAAGTGATAAATTATGTAACAGACTATAAGGGCAATAGGAAGTAAGAAAAGGAAGAGATCAATTCAGTTCAGTCATAGTACTCAAGTATAAGAAGAGGTCACATATTAAGAAGAATGACCAGATGGCCTCCTGGTCAATTGAGCCCAGAATAAGAGGAAATTATTTTCAGCTGTAGCAAGAGGATATTTATTTGATCATAAGGTTAGATAAACATCTCTTTTTAAAAAAAATCTATTTTATTTTTCTTACATGTAAAACCATTAACATTCATTTTTTTAAAGTTTGAATTCCAAATTTTCTCCCTCCTGCACTTCCTCCCCTTGAGAAGGCAAGCAGTTTGATATAAATTACCCATGAGAAGTTATGCAAAACCTATTTCCATATTAGGCATGCTGCAAAGGAAAACACAGCAATGTCCTCCACCCCCCAAAAAAAAATAAAAAAAAGTGAAGTTAAAAAAAGGTATGTTTTGATCTCTATCAGTTCTTTTGCTTGAGATGGATTTCATTTTTCATCATAAATCACTCAAAATTATCTTGGATAATTTTATTTCCTAGAATCCCTAAGTTATTTATAGCTGATCGTCATACAATATTGTTATTCCTATTTATAATATTTTCCTGATTCTTTTCATTTCACTTTGCATCAGTTCATGTAAGTCTTCCCAGGTTTCTTTTTTAAGCATTCTTCCAGTAATTTCTTATAGCATAATAGTTTCCATCACAATCTTATATCTCAACTTCTTCAGCCATTTCCTAATTGATGGGAGTCCCCTCGGTTTCCAGTTCTTTGCTGCCACAAAAAGAGCTGCTATAAATATTTTTGTACATATAGGTCCTTTGCCTTTTCCTTTGGTCTCTTTGAGATACAGAACCAAGTAGTGGTATTGCTGAGTCAAAGGGTCTGTGCAGTTTTATAGACCTTTGGGCATAGTTCCAAACTGCTCTCCTGAATGGTTGTATCAGTTCACCACTCCACCAACAATACATTAATGATTCTGGGGATCTCTTAACACTGGATAATCTGAAATGCCTTAGGATGTTTCTAGTCAAAGGAGGCAGACTAAATTTTAAGTCTTTGGAGGTCCCTTTCTTCCCTATGATTCTAATACATATGGACACACACATATGTATATGTGCATATGTATCTATATATGTATATATTACACATATGTAAATACAGACATTCATACATATATGTCATCCCCCCAAATAAAAAGCATTCATTTGCATCTTGCTAACCCAAGCTCCTCTCTTAGGGACATTCCCACTATGTTGACTTCTGTCACCATAGGCTTGATGTATTTCTGCACTACAGGACAAACATTTAGAATAATAAGAGCATATGATCAAAGGACAACAAAAGCATCTGTCTTACCCTTCAAAATCATTCTTGCATTCTACCAATCTGGATAAATGTTGAGCTCAAGAGACAGGGTAATCAATGTCCCATAAATGAACTGAGAGAAGGGAGTTTTAAGTGGATCTTATGGTATATAAATGTCATCCTCACCAGAGAGTGGTATCCAGTCTCTGGGAGTGATGAGTAAAGTTGAGAGTTGTTGGAGGGGATGTGGCAGGGTGGCATTCCAGTGGGGAAAGATCATAAGTACTACAGATATATTTAACAAAGCAGACACTTCCCCTATAGTGAAGAGGCATTTCCTTGGATAGTATACAGAAGCATGTGTCATCAGAGCACCATGTTTTCCTCGAATGTATGAATTTTCCAGATTTACAAGAAATCCAGACTCTGTTCCTTCTTGAGTGTTGCTCCAGAAGATTATGATACTACTCCTTAACCCCTTTCCAGTCCCGCCCCTGCCCCAACATCTTCCCCAACACACACACACACACACACACACACACACACACACACACACACACACCCCTCTACATACATACATACATACCTTCCGGGGGGCTGGCCTCTGAGTACATAATGTGCTTAGTAGCTTCTTAGGGAAAAGGATGTAGGAGACTGAAGATGAGAAATATGTATTGTAAATGGTTGTAGACACATCTGATCAAAATGTAAAATCTGACATTTCTCTGTCTGCGATACTGCAAAAAGGTGGTCTTACCAACAGTGGATGGGCCAAGAAATGGTTATTTTTCTATTAAGGGTAAATAAAATGAGGGCAAAATTTTAAGTTGAAGAATTTTCTGTTGCTAGAAGGCAAATTACTACATGCAATAGTACAAAAGAACAGGGGTAAACAATACAATATGCTGTGAATTGAGAATGCATGTGCAGTAATGTCATGAATATATTAACTTCCTTCATTGTCAAGGCAAGTGACAGAGGCTGACTGAAATTCAGAGAGGAGCCGGCTGTCACTGCTGAGCTCAAGCAGTCACAGTCACATCTCCCCTAATAACAAAGTCTATTCTGTGTACATTTGACATGGTGAGTGGAGGGGTTGGTGGGTTGCTTTTTAATGAATAAATAAATAAATAAATCCACTTAAATAACCTTCTAGCCCCCTCCATCCTCAACATATCCATAGAAGTCATTTGTACTACCTGTTTGGATGCAGTATATAAAAAAACATTTCCAAAGAGAAACATTTAGATGAAACATTTGATCTTTGGGGGATGAAAGGGGGTAATTTATTTATTTTAACTGTCAGAAGACTCCGTATTTCTAAATGTGCATCTGGGTGGCCATTTAGGAGGGAAACTTTTAAACCCAAATCTGTCAGAACCTTGAGGGGTGGGGAAGATATACAAAGAAAGAGGAACTAATGTTGTGAAGGGAATTATTGCAGGGTGGGGGTTATTAACAGATTCTTTAGTTTGGTTTTTGGGTGGGTGGGGTTACCTCAGGTAAGTCTAATCTACTAGGTAACTGAGGCTGGGAGGTAAATGCTCTATTGTGCTTGACTTGATAGCAGAATCCTAAGGGGAAAAAAAAGAAAAGAAAAGAAAAGAAAAAGCATTCCACTTGTGAAGAAAAAGAGCCGGAGGCAGATTATTAGGTTGGAATTAAAATGCAGACGAGATTCATTAAATTGTTGACCCTCCTCCCCACTCAAAAAAAAAAAAAAGTCAGGTTGCCATCTTAAATTGACAGCATTCGAGATGAATTATGTGCACTGATTAATAAGTAAATGTTTTTACCATTATGATAGCAGCACCTGCTAGTTATGCCGCTGGTGAAGAGGCTCTCGAGCTATAGTGTTTCCAATAATAAAGGTACGAGGGGCTGAAAGTTGTGTGCAAGCTTTAGTCCAGAAATAATCCATTTCCTTACAAACTTGCAAACCTAAAAAATGGGAACATGTTTCTCCCTCCCTCCTCCTCTCCTCCTACTTCACATTTGTTGTGTAGAAATGCACAGCATGTGTTCACATCGGTGTTGTAAAGGGGATTCAGGGTCACAACACACAATACCACATGAAAATGAATTACAGGCTAAAACTAATACGGAGTTCACCATTTTAAGCTTTTGAAGTTGTTTCTTAACCTACCTTATTCTTTCCTTGGTTCCCAGAAAAAAAAATGGCAATCTTATATGGTTTGGGCTTTAGCCAAGAGTGCCATTTTGCCAAATGTTGCTTCTGCCATAAAGGAAACTGGGTAAAGGAAGCTGGGTGGCCCTGGAGCAGATTAACCAGCTTTGCTGCTCTTATAATAGTGCTGCAAATGAGCAGTCTGAGACAATTAACCTGGAACAGGCACTTTCGAGGGCTTCATCCCTTTCACGGGTTTGGTTCTTCAGACAAGAACTGAGCAAATGAAAATTGGCTACTTGAAATGTGTGGGAATCTTTTGTACAACTTTTTGAATATGCATATGACCCATAAGGAGCGTGTAATGGGAAATCCAAGCTATGTAATTTGGAGATGTAATACTCCATCAAGCAAATAAAATCATTAAAAAAATATTAATGGGTATTTCTGTGGCTGACTTAAGATAAAAATTGTTTCTATCTTTGTGTAATACTTAATAGCGCTTCTATCGAGTACAAAGCAGTTATTTTTCTAACTATTTATTTATTATTTACTGGGAAGCATAGAAAAATCATTTTGGAACTATTTGGAATGATGCAGATGTTAAAATAGCATCACATACTTTATCAGAATATTGCTCTTTCACTTAATGTTTTAAAATAGCTCCCATGATACATGGAAAGAAACTAATTTCAATTGGGCCTTAGAGTTCTCTCTCATCTGGACAATGAGTAGGTAGAGGCAGGGCAAATGATCTCTAAGATTCTGCCCTTCATTTTCTATGACTAAATTATCAGTATTAAAAAGTACTGAGATTTCATTTTTTGGAATATTGTCTCAAATACAAACATTTACTGAACATATATGGCACTGATTTAGGTGCTTGGGGGTAGTGGTGTTTAGGGGGAATGTATCAAAATATAAGATATAAGGATGAAAGGATTTTAAGTTTAAATGGGCAGATAAGATAAAAAAATTAACTAGAAATTGTGTCAAATATGACAAAGTGTGTGTGTGCATGCGTGTGTGCATGTGAGTGTGCTTAGTAGTTAGATAGTACAGTGGATAGTGTGCCTGGCAGGGAGTCAGGAAGTCTCATTTTCCTGAGTTCAAATCTGCCTTATCAGATACTTACTAGCTATGTGACCCTGGGAAAGTCACTTCACCTTATTTGCCTTGGTTTCCTCATCTGTAAAATGAACTGGAGAAGGAAACAGCAAACCACTTTAGTACCTCTACCAAGAAAACCCTAAATGGGGTCGCAGATAATTGGTAATGATTGAAAAACAGCTGAACATACATAGCATGTTGAAACCTGAAAATACTATATAAATAATCTCGTTGTTGTTATTGTCACAGAAATATAAATCACAGAAATGTTTATTGAGGAAGTTTGATTTAGCTGAGTTTTAAGGATCTTATGAAAAAGAAGGATAAGATTTGTGTTTGAAGGGTATGAGGAGGACATGCTAGGTACAGAGGGAAAGAAAATTAGAATATGAGAAGAGCCTCAGATTAGGAACAACATCACAGGGGCTTGTCTATTGCATCTGCTCAACCAACATTCTTTCAACTTGTTGATTCAGATGTAGAAATGTGCAGAGGATTGAGGACTAGTTTTAGTAGACAGATATGGATTACATGGTAGGTTTGGGCTATAGAGAAGGGGAAGATAAATTCAGAAAGATAAAGTGATAGGGCTTAGTTGGATGAGCACTTTGGAAATCACCACAGGACCAAAGATTTAGAGACAGAAGAATGACAAGATCATAGAATTATGGCTAGAAAGGACCTTAGAGCTTATTAGGTCTAAATTCTCCATTTTGCTATGGGGACTTTGCAATTGGATCCCACTCCAGGTGATGTTGACCAAGTCACTTCCCCTTCCTTGGCCTCAGAGCATAAGGGGTTAGACTAGATGATCACTAAGATCCTTTCTCACCCTAACCCTTATGATCATATGATACTGTAACACCCTAGTATAAGGTTATTTTCCTGATTTCCATTTGTATTAATAGAGCTGGTTCCCTGAGAATCAGTGATGATTACTTTGGAGTAACCCTGAGGGACTATGTTTCTTGTCTTGTTGCTTATGAGCTCCTACTGGTCTGTTTCTCCCTTTAAAATAACATATACACACATACACACAAATATATACACATGTGTATGTAAAACATGTAATATATTACATATTACACATAATATATTAATATAATATATAAATACAACTATATAATATAAAATAACATATATAATGTATGTATACATGCATACATATTATATATATGATAGATAGATAGATAGATAGATGAATGGATGGATGGATGGATGGATGGATGGATAGATGATGGGTAGATAGATGGATAGATAGATAATTACTAAAATGGTATAGCAAGAAAAGTTAGTATAAATATGCCCTTCCCCTCAAACTATGATGTCCACTCCTACAAATAAACAAATTCTAGGAGAAAAGTGGGTACACACATAAAGGTCAATAGCAGTTAGGCAAGTGTATAGATAACCCATGTGGCAATGATGTGTATCATTTTTGTCCCTTCCTCAAGTTCTCATGAACTTCCACTTAGATTCAGCTGCTCTCCAAAGGTCAGTAGCTTTGAAGAATTCGTAGCCAGAATTCTCTCCCCTAAAACTAACTGATCTTGCTCCCTGAAGCTTCCTTTCTTTGGGTGATTATACTTATGTGCTGTTTTTTCTATTTTCTACTGGTCCAGTCCACTTCCAGACTGTCTGCTACTCTCAAGACAGACATTCCAATGATGTGGCCAGTGCAGGTAGGGTAAGGGGATCAAATTCTTTTCTATTAGATTGTGAGGTCCTTGAGAATGACCTCATAATCTTTCAATTCTTTTTTTAGTCCCCAGTGCTTAACATAGTGACAAGCACACAGTAGGCAATTAAATGTTCACTGACTTTCTGATTCACTGAATCTCTGCCTTTCTTCCTCCAAGAGGGATTCTTTTGCCCTGGCTTAGCTCCAACTCTCCATGTGGAATCTGCCAGACTGAAACTCTTCCACCACCATAGTTGACTGAAGCTGTCTTTTGTACATAGACCCAATGGCCATGACTAATCTCTCAGTCACATTATTTTTAACCATATCAAAAAAGTTCACACTTTTTAAGAGATCATAAGACATAACCTTGTTGTTTACTCATTTGAAATTTCATCTGGGTCATTGATTGTTTGGTCCTTCTGTGATTGCATTAATTAGAGTGTCTAGTCCTTCCCTTACAACACTATGAATTCATTAATTGCATAAATAATATAGATGATGATGAGGTATAGGCTCTAGGAGCCCCCCCCCCCTTTTTGAGCTCTCCTTGGTTCTTTGAGGTACAGGCTCTGGGAAAGTAAACCTTCCCAGGGAAGACATTTGCCTGAGGTCATTAGCATTAAGTTGTAACTCTGCCCAAGTCTTTAGACCCCCTTTGTTCCAATAGTTTCCCACCCTTAATGTTCCTGTTCCCACTCTTGAACTGGCCTGGCTCACATTTCCAGATGAGGCATCTGTCTTTGTCCTCCATTCTTCAGAAGCTGAGCACATATGAATGTCCATGTTCTCCAAAGTGAGTACCTAGCTGCCTGACCTAATGGGACCTGAGAGGTCAGGCCCACAAAAACAAAACACAAAAGAACACACACACAAAAAAAACCGCACCAAAAAGAAAACCACACCTCCAAGCTACTTGGAGGACAAGAAAGCAATAGGGAAAAAGAAAAGAGG
>CM053595.1:237235970-237303827 GCA_028646575.1 Pseudocheirus occidentalis
AGGTCAGACTCCAGTAATGAGTGGTTCAGGGTGGGAAGTTGCTGGAGGCTACCTGGAGACCACAGACAATGGTGAGCCAGGCCAGTTCAAGGGTGGTAACAGGACCATTAAGGATGGGAAACTATTGGAACAAAGGGGATCTAAAGACTTGGGCAGAGCCACAACTTAAGGCTCATGACCTCAGGCAAATGCCTTCCCTGGGAAGGTTTACTTTCCCAGAGCCTGTACCTCAAAAAACCAAGGAGAGCTCAAAAAGGGGGGGGTCCCAGAGCCTACACCTCATCAGATGATATACAAAAAAGTTTATATATATATATACACATATGTGTGTATATATACACATATAAATTGTAAATAGGAAGGTATTTATAGTGGCATGATCTGGGTGTTTATAATTATAAAACAGCCTCTCTGAAATTAAACAATTGGGCCAGACAAGTAGTTGAGTACACTTTCAACTCTTTGCAGTTACAATCTATGATATGATGGTGGATTTGAGAATGAATTTGACTGGGAATAGACCAGAGGCAGATATCATTTAGGAGCCTTCTATAATAGCCAGGCCTACTTACTATGTTTGCAGAAATCAATTTATGTAAGGGTACATTGACCAGAATTGTAGTGTTTGAAAATTATCACTGAGCAATTCAGAATTCTTAACAGAAATCCTAAGGAATGTGAAAGAATTCTGGACAATTCTAGATAATGGGAGGCAAAGAACCCACCATTTACTACTTGAGGGCAAACTCCTTATCAATATGTAAATCTCTACCTTTTTCCTTTAAGCCCTAGAAGAATCTATTTTTCTTTCTTTGTTTCTTTCTCTCTGTCTCTCTGTCTCCCTCCCTCCTTTCCTTCCTTCCTTCCTTCCTTCCTTCCTTCCTTCCTTCCTTCCTTCCTTCCTTCCTTCCTTCCTGCAGGAGAGGATGTCAGACTTCTTTTGACTAGGGTCCCAATGTAAAACCAATGGAAAGAGCACAATGGAAAGAACACTGGAAATTGAATAAAACTCCCTGGTACATAGAAGATGTTAACAAGTATGTGTTGATTGACTAACTATTCATAAGTCCTGGGTGTGAATCCAGCCTATGCTATTTTCTGTCAGTATGGCCATAGGTAAGTCTCTTTACTTCTCTGGTCCTCAATTTCCAATTTTGTAAAATGATCTGGATGAATGAAATATTCCCTTGTTTTCTTCTAAATTTACTTCTTATCACAAACCTAACTCCTGGACTCATATCTGGAGGTTGGTGGTGGGGTGTCTCTTTTTGAAAGTCTGTAGGTTCCTACTGAGTAATTCCATGCTTGCAAGCACCCTGACCACAAAGCTTCAGAAGTTTAACTGAGGGGAAAAAAATCAATGAACATTATACATCCCTGAACAGTGAGTCCCACAATGTCCTACAACAAATATTTTCCTATGCCATTTATAAAAATCTTTTAGGGCACCAAGATCCTTTATTGGCATGAGCTGTTCTACAAGTTGTCCTAGAATTCATTCCCTTTAATTTGAATCTGTTTCCTTCAAAGTTCAGTTCAAGCAACACCACTTGAGGCTTTTCTTGACCTCTGTCCTGTTAGTGCTTTCCCTCAAAAAAAAAGTCAGATTGTGTATGTATGCACACAATATTTTTATACCTCTATCTTCATTATATTATCCATTCTCTCTCTCTCTCTCTCTCTCTCTCTCTCTCTCTCTCTCTCTCTCTCTCTCTCTCTCTCTCTCTCTCTCTCTCTCTCTCCTCTCTCCATTGATGGAATGACCTTAAGTGGGAATTTCCTATGAGACAGAACTAGTATAATATGGATATAGATACAGAAACATATATATATATCAAAAGTATATTTATTGACATATATACACATGTACTTGACATAGTACATGTAATATATTATGTTATGTTATAATGTAGCATTGCATTATATATTATAAACCATATCTAGTATATCATATACACAATATCTAATATATTGTCTATTGCTATAGGTAGTACTTGTTTTGCAATGTAATAAAATTATATAACTAATATTTAATAAACTCACCTAAAATATTGTTGTCATATAATATACATAGTATATATAGTATGACATGCTATAATACAATGTATTAGTTTATAATGTATACTGTATATGTATTATATATGTATACACTCATGTTTATTGTGATATATATACATAGGTATATATGTGTCTGTTGTATATAAGTGTATGTATGTGTGAGGTATGTACACACACACAAATTACATTGGTCTAGTGATTCCATTGTCACAGGGAACTCACATTAAGGTTACTCCCATGGCCAGTGCACCTGATCAGCAATTTATGTTGTTAGAAAGTTGCCTAAGGGCACTGATATAATGACTTGTCCTAGGCCAGACACCCAGTGTGTGCCAGAGGTCTTTCTAACTGGAAGGTCAGTTCTATTCATTAAGCTAGGCTGCCTCTAGTTTATTATTTTTATATACTTACTAATGCAAGCACTGTCCCTACCGATATAAGGCAAATATCTTGTCCTTGTATCCCCAGTGCCTAACATTGTGTTTGGCACATAGTAGTCTTTATAAAATGTTAGTTTGATTGTTTGATTAGCTGAAGTGGCCTGTCCATTGCTCTCTGTTAGCATGGTTTCTCTGGTGTGGGTGACCTTAGTTACCCTGTCAGGGCTCCTGGTACTTTTTCAGCTCTCCAGGTCCCTCAAAAGTCATGTTGCCTACTATTCACATTGCCACAGGTTCTTGCAATAAAGGATCATATCCTGGATATTCTCTCTCTCTCTCCTTATCCCATCTGTTTATAGCTGATTTAGCTCTGAATAACAAAGGCTTACCCAGGGTTAGGGTCATTATATGCCCCTACAGACCATTTCCACTCCCTAACTTTTTTTATCTTGGCCCCTAGGCTACAATTGTGACAGTATTTCTGCTTGTATAGCATGGATAATGTAAACACTTCTCAACCCATGCGTCTTTGCACTTTGAAACCATTGTGTTAGGTTCTGTTTCCCAAGGAATGGTCCTCTATCGTCCAGAGGCTAGGAAGGCATCCCCTTTGCTTTCCCTCAGTCCCATGTTATTCTCTTTTGGCACTAGGTGGGAATAATTATATTAACTTTCACTTTCAACTAACTAAATACTGGTCTTGACTCCCACTTTAGTAGAAATTAATCTAGCTCTCATTTTTACCTTTTCTGGACTATCATTGTGGCCTTTACTGATTCAATTCACGAACATTTATCAAGCATCTAATCTATTCAAAGCACTAACTTCAAAATAGACTATGATCTTAATGTTCTTATATTCTATGGAAAGACTCTTAATAGATGTTACACTTCTTCATTTTGTCCCTTCTAATCCATTCTTAATAGAGCTATTAAGTTCTATTTGGATTTTTCAGTCCAAAAATCTCCAGTGGCTTTCCAATGCCAATCAAGGTAACTCAGCCTCCTTTGCTTAGAGTTCAAGAATTCCATAGTCTAGGATCAAGTCAAATCAAGAATCATATATAAAGCAACTATTATGTGCCACCCCTTTTCCAGTCTCACCTATATGCCAATCTCCCGTGCAATCTAGACAAAATGGAATGTTCTCTGGTATGTGAATAGGCCTTGTACTACTAGGCTTCCTTGTCTTGATTTATTCTATTCTCTCTACACGTAGAATGTCCTCCTTCCGCCTTCTGTGCCTATTGAGTTTCTACCTTTGCTTTAAAGTCCAATTCAAATGCTCTTTTGTCTAGAAATCTTTCCATGTTCCCCCAGTTGCTGACAATTTTCCCCATTAGACCTTAAAGTAGCACTTTTTTGGTATCTCTGCTGCATTTATGTAATTCTCTAAGTTACAGTTAGCTTAGGAACATAAAATCATAGTTTTAGAGCTCAAAGGCAGCTAAGGGCATATCTGGTCTACTCTCTTCATTTTTCAAATGGGGAAGCTAGTGCCCCAAAGTGAAATGATATTCAGTGACACAGAGGTAATTAAACAGCAGTCAGGATTTGAGCCCAGCTCGCATAACTTCAAATGCAGTGTCTTTTGTGCTGTCTTATACCATATTTTCATCTTGTCCTCTGCTGGGGAAAAGGAATAACCTTGGGGGTTTTTTTGTTTGTTTCTTTTGTTTTGTTTTCTTTTGTCTTTTAGCACCCACTATGTGCTAGGAATTATGCTAGGGGCTTTACAAATATTAACTCATTTTATCCTCACAACATTCCTGGCAGGTAGGTGTTATTAATTTATCACCATTTTACTGTGGAAGCAGTGTTAAGTAAATTGCCCAGGGTCATGCAATTAGTAATTTTCTGAAGCCAGATTTGAACTCAGATCTTACCAAATCATTCCCAACCAAGATGGAAAATTCAGTCAATCCAAGAAACAGATGTGTTCACTATGTACTAGGTCGAGTATCAAGGGGGCACAGTGGATAGAGTAATGGACTTGGGGCTCATCTTCACAGATTCAAATCTGGCCTCAGATACTTACTAGCTATGTGACCCTGGGCAAGTCACTTCACCCTGTTTGCCTCGGTTTCCTTATCTGTAAAATGAGCCGGAGAAGGAAACGGAAACCCCTCCAATATCTCTGCAATGAAAACCCCAAATAGAGTCACGAAGAGCTGGACATGACTGAAACAACTAAGCAACAACTTACAGACTCCAAGCCTAGTGCTCTACCCACTGGGCCAGAGATAGACTATAAGGTCCATGAAGATAGAAGTATCTTCTCTAAAGTATTTATCTGCCCTACTACTTACATAATAAATTTCTCTGCACAAAATAGATACATAATAGACCTATTGTCAATGAATGAATCAATGAATGTTTCCAATAGTTCCTATGGCTTGCATACTTTTTCAGGGGAAATGTATCCCTTTACTTTCTTTCCATTTCCCTTTACTTTTAAACAGTGAAAGTCAGAGATCATTATTCTTGGCTCTGGTTTAGTAAAGCTATAGTGGTAGCAATATTAACAGGACCCTTTTCCAACTCTCCATTTTCTGATGGACCTACCTGTAGTGCAGGAAATCAGTGAGGAATGGAGAAATTTCCCATATAGTCTGTTTTTTTGGACATGGACGTATACATATATACACACACACACGCACACACACATACACATACACACATATGTACATATGTATATGTATATGTATGTCTGTATATGTATACACACACTCATATATATATTCATGTTCTCTTTCATTTCTCTTCCTTTTTAGAACATCAGGTTCCGTTTTTCCAGAACATGCTGCTGCTCTCCCTTCTACTCTTCCCCCTTCTCCCTTTTTTCCTGATCTTGTTCCAAGGAAAGTCCCTGCTGGGTTAACTACTCTTCATATACTGCCATGCTAAGGAGACCTCCTAGAAGTAGTTCCTCTCCCAGGCAAACAATGAATTAGAAAAATGCTACTTTTGACCTGATTTAACTAAGATAAAGCTTCAACAAGTCCAGTGTTTTCTTCTGGTGATGGAGAATTAAAAAAAATATATATCTTTTAATATCCCTTATGCTTCATTATTTGTAGTTTTTACTTTGCAGTTCAGAATCTATTACATCAATATTATATTTAAAATACAGTTTATATGTCCATTTGCTCTTTATTAATAAAAAATATCATTCTAGGTTAGAATTAATTCTCAAATGCATCCAGGGTCAGCTGGGAGGATGCTGCTGCTTTTTGTGTGCCCTTTCCTACTCAAGTGGAATAGGAGTGGGAGAAGGATGTTTGGTTCACTAAGCTCACATCCCAGTGTTTCAGTGTCTGTCTTTCAGCTGTGAGGTGCAAAGGGAATAAAACAAACAAACAAAACCCAACAACTTTTTAAAGTAGACTTATTAGTAAAGATCAGGAATCACCAGTTGGCAGGACCACATTGCTATATGGAAAGTGGCTTTGTTGTTTAGGACAAAACTATATTGGGAACTGTTCTGATGATGCTGTAAACTGACGCCAGGGACTGCTTCACATTCATCTTTCTATCCCCCATGCCATTACTTAGCACACTGCATAGTATTCAACTCAGTCAAGTCAACATAAATTTATTGTCTATTGTGAATGAATGAATGAATGAAATGAATGAATGAATGAATGAATGAATGAGATGTAGTGTTCTTCTGGATGCAGGTGTACTGGCCATCTTGTCTCTTCTTTCCTATGCTGCTTCAATAGGATCATAGGTTTAGGGATAAAAGGAAACTTAGAGGACCATCACATGAGTTAATTGAGGCACTGAGAATTTAATTGTCCTATCCAAGACCATCCAGGGCATAAATGATGAAGGGAGGATTTGAACTCAGTCTCTATCTTCACTGGTACTGATTCTCCTTTCATCTCTAATGGAGATTACAATTTCTATTACAGTTTCCAATTACAATTAGTAGATGGTCATTGAGAATTACTGTGACTGAAAAAAATCAGTCACCCTAAGGCTCATCTTGGTGATGAACCTACCCAAATCTAGATTAAGGGGGTTTTCCAAAACAGCCATTACAAGATCACACCAAACTTCCTGGCCCAGAAATGAAACCTTTCCAGGTCCACAGAACCTTATGCTCTATAGAACTAGCTTTTCAGAATCCAGGGTCCGTGCAATGCCAAGTTAAGATTTTCAAGGGAATTTATATTCTAAGTGGCTCAAGCAGCTTCTTATAAATTATCTTTTCCATTGAAGGTCAAGGCAGGGAGCTCAATACATGTTCACTGGTTGAGTGAAGAATGGTGACCTTCTACTTTAATATAGAAGCAGCCATTTCACCCATTAAGAGAGAGAGAGAGAGAGAGAGAGAGAGAGAGAGAGAGAGAGATTAAGTTCTAGAGATAGGATGCTTAGAAAATACCAGAGCAGAGGCAAATATCAAAATTAGGGTTATTAGCATGCTAAGTTTAACAACCTCTTAACCTATTGATTACCCACACACAAGAAAACAACACCTTTTCTAGGTTTTGGCTTTCAGAGTAATTGGATTCAAATTCACATCTGTAGCATTAAACCAATGTTTTCAACCTCCTCCCCCCCTCCAATTGTTTAACCTTCTTCTCCATCTCTGGCATAAATTTAAGCCTTTATTTGTGAATATTCCGATAAGCACTTTGCCTCTTGCGGCATTGTTCAAGGACCAGCGTCATTGTTACAGCTGTAATTGTAACTATCAAGACACAGCTCTTTGTAATTAGAAAGTCAAGATGGTATTCAGCAGTATGGCAGCACAGACTCTCATTTGTGAGGCTATTAGAAAAAAAATGTTTACAGAGAAAACAGTGTCATTGTTTAGTGCTCTTAATTGACCATCTGCCTGGTAAAGAAATGTCCAAAGAAGGATAAATAAGACTATAGTATACTTATTTATTTATTTTCTTTGTGCAGTGAGGAAATTAGGGAAAGCAGCAGCCCAGACAAACTAGACAAGACATTGCTAAATCAGGCAGCAAGTGAAAGCATGTCATGCATACATTGCCTCTTATTTCCCCCAGTGTCAAGACAAGGATCTATGATCTGTGGCCTCCTCAGTTTGTTTAAGAAAAATGGTTTGGCATTGGATTCGAAGCCCTCTACAATCTGGCTCAGCCGATCTGGCCTACTCTTGGCTCCCACTGTGTAATTATGGACTAAGCTCCCTGACTCTGCAGCCCTTAAACCCTCATAACCAGGGCTACTAAATCCCCTCCTCCCCTGCTTCCCCCTCCTTCCTACTTGTTTCCCCCACCCTCATCTGTGACCAGTCCAAGCCCTGTATAGGGAAATAGATGAAATTCATGGGTGAAATTTGCTGCTGGTCCAACTCTTGACTGCGTATACTTGTGCTAGAAATTGAGCTTTTCATTGTTTCAGCATTCCCAACTCATTTACCTCGAAATATCTTTTACTCTAACTCTAGTGATTAAGCCCATATCTTGTTCTCGTGTACCTTTGAGACTAAATGTTTACTCTGTTATCCTTCCCATATGCCATTTCTTTTAGAACTGTCCCAGTCCTTTTGACAGTTAACCTCCCAAACCACATTCTCTACATTTGGGTCATTCTTACCCATTGCCACACATCCCTGATGCTATCTGTATATTTTGAGTTTTTTACTAAGGCAACCAAATGTATTCCAGACACCCATTGGGTTATTGATCTGTGTCCAAGGGCTCTCTAATGCTTGCCACCTATTTGGACTTCTACCCTAATATTGCATCTGCCTTTCTGAAGTTATTTTGTGATACTGTGTTCCATTAGTCTTCTGGGTCATTTGCCTTCCTTTAACAGTCCTATTTGCCTCCGGGTCTCCAAACATCACCTGTCTGGAGCTTCCTTCCTTTTACTGAGTGCTAGTATCAACACACCAAACTCTTTCATGAGTCCTATGTTCTAGTCAAAATGGTTTTGTACTATTGTTCACACTATTTTTCCTGTGTGTGGCATCCTGACACTAATTATACCATGATCCCAACTATCCAAGCCCTATCCATCCTTTAAAGTTCTACTCATGTCTGACTTCCTCCATAAGACCTTCTATAACTGTGCCAAATTCTTTCACCTTCCCATGGACTTCTATGAATACGTATTATTTGGAATTCTCAGGTGGCCCTGTCTCACTTTTTGACTGATAGCTGTTAACTCTTATTTATATCTGAGCATAAGGTCCACAAGGGTAGGGAACATATCCTTTGTTCCACTGAATTTCCTATAGGGCCAAACACATAGTAGATTCTCAGAGATATTGTTTTGATTTGAAAAGGCAAACATAGGCTCATTCTTGGCAGACACTGAAGTTGATGACATTCATCTTTCCCCATGACCCATGTTTATACAGGTTTAAATGTAGCATCTTTATAGCACATCTGAATGTGTATTTCCCTCTTTCTCATTTCAGATAATTCCTGGGTAGATCCATGACTTGGATTGGCATCTTGGAAGTAATGCTCAATTAAACCAGAGAGGAATAAAATTCTTGAAGAAAAGTTTCTACTCATAATTTGGAGAATATGATTCTCTGCCAGCAAAAGGGGAATCAAGTTTTACATTTAATAGATGTTTTCTTCTTTTATGTCACGCTTAAATATATCTTGTAGAAAAGGCTACATAGATTGTTGTTGACAATTGCGGAGGATGAATGGATGGATATGATAGACAGATAGATAGACAGACAGATAGATAGATAGATAGATAGATAGATAGATAGATAGATAGATAGATAGATAGATAGATGGATAGACCATCAGGATAGAACTGATTTCTCCACATTCGTCATTTGAGTTCACATATATTTATGGAATGGGACCAAAATGACCAAATGTAAGATCAGTTCTCTCCTAGTGGAGTACCTATTTATATCTATCTACATATAATTATATCTATATTTGCATGTACATATATACATAAATGCACACATATATGTGCATACATGTACATGTATACACATACTATATATATGGAAAGAGACAGAGACAGACAGAGGGAGAGAGGAAGAGAGAGAGAGAGAGAGGGAGGGAGAGAGAGGGGAAGGGAGGGAGGAAGAGAGAAAGAGAGAGAGAGACAAAGAGAGAGAAAGAGAGAGAGAGAGAGAGAGAGAGAGAGAGAGAGAGAGAGAGAGAGAGAGAGAGAGAGAGAGAGAATGAGCAAGGTATTAAGGGAAGGAAGCAAAAATGAAAGACAGAGATAGAAAATGAGACAGAGAGCAGTCAGTCCTGATGAAAGTATCCCCACTGTTTTCTTATGTTCAGAAGGTCTGTGTTCTGTTCAGTAAGAAGGCAGTAATGAAGTCACTATCCAGCCTTATGCTTGGGTACTAGTGCTTTTCCAGGAGTACAGATGGAAATCTCCCATTATAGCCACACACAGATTTACCACAACATGGAAAATATTCAGGGCAGACAGAGGAACAGATATACAAAACATGACATGACCCAATAACAGGAGGATATGCAATTGTTATGAAAACTGGTGGACAACTCAGTCTAATGATTCTGTGGTTTTTGTTTGTTTTTATTAATTTGTCTCATTCCTTTAAGCACTGGGGTCCACCAAGATGATTCCTCCATGCCCTTCATTTTACACATGAAAAAATTGAAGTGAAAAGAAGAGAAAAGAACTTGGCCAAAGTGACATGGCTAGTTGTATTATTTCTAGTACTTTTGGCACCAGTATCTTCAGGTGTTGAAAAGAGAAACCAGACATGTACAGATACACACTATGTTTTCAAATGTCCAAATTCCAGCCTAATTGAACACATAGATAATGAAGTTAATTGTAAAAAGAAATTATTGAATTATATGTCAACAAAACTGTAGATTTATAAAGGAAATGAATGACTATTTGCAAAAAAAACCCCAAAACATCACTGCCCTAATTAATAAGACAAGAAAGAGGATACTGAACAATCAAATTTTGTAAATAAAAATGTAACAAGGTACCTCTAGAAGTCCTTCCTTTGACTTTCAATCAAAAGTTTGTTAACATGCTTCCCTGATATGGTTCCTCAATTTTCTAATATATAATTTTAATTTGCAGAGTTACTTTATCGTGCCCACTTTATTCTTCTGCAATAGGTATACTCTTCTAGAATAATATTCATGGTCCTCATTCTATCAGGTTTCACATAGCCATGGGGCCAAATGCTATGCAATCTTGCATTAGAATCTCTAGTTCACCTTTTTGCATCTTTACTTTGTTTAATTGTTTATAGGTAAAGAAGGCAATTATTTTTATTGGTAGTGCTTTTCCTGTATTGTGTGTCATAGCAAAAATCCCATTAAATCTCTTGTCTCTTTTATTATTCTGATAGTATAGAAACTCTCTATTGTATCTAGCTTCATGTGAAAATTGTAGAACAGAATCAGTCAGAACTGGGTTCAAATACTAGCTCATGCATGTATTAGCTTTGTGATCATGGGGATATTGTTTAGTCTGTCTTCCTCAATGTTCTCCAGTGTGTAAAAACAGGATTATATCTACATTACATACCTTTCGGGGTTGATCTGAAGTTTCAATAAGATAATTAATATAGAGGGCATTTTAAACTTAAAATTATATCAAAATGATAGTTACCATTTGTTGTTTTTATTCTTGCTGTCATCACTAGTAAAAATGTGCAGTTTCCCCTTTTTAATCATTATATTTGTAAGATTCGAGACCAGGATTTCTTAACCTAGAGTCTATGAAATTTTTATTTTTATTTTTGCAATTTTGATAATTATTTTAAGATAATTAGTTTCTTGTCTTGTCTTATATATATATATATTATACACACACATAAGAACATATATATGTATATATACATATATAGTCTCTCACTATATGTGTATGTGTACATGTATATGTGTGTATATATTTCCTAAAAGGGGTTCACATGCCTCACCAGGAAGCCAAAGATGTCCATGACACAGTTATTATGATTGCTTAAGTAACAATTTTATTTTCCTTAATTGTATATAGAAACAATGTTAATGTTTTTTTTTAATTTGGAGTTCAAATTCTCTCTCTACTTCCTTCCATCTCCTTTCCCATTCTTTGAAATAGTAAGCAATATAATATAGATTATACATGTGCAATCATACAAGACATATATTTCTATATTAGTCATGTTGTAAAAGAAAAAAAACAGACCAAAAAATTAAAGTGAAAATATCTGTATTTGAGCTGTATTCATACTCTATCAACTCTTTCTCTGAATACGGATAACATTTTTCATCATGAGTCTTTTGGAATTGTCTTAGATCATAGTATTGCTGAAAATACCCAAGTCATTTATAGTTGATCATCATACAAAATTGTGGTTACTGTGTACAATGTTTCCTTGGTTCTGCTTGCTTCCCTCAGCATCAGTTTATGTATGTCTTTCTGGGATTTTCTGAAATCTGCTTATCATTCCTTATAGCACACTGTATTCCATTGCAATCATACACCATGGTTTGTTTAGCCATTCATCAGTTGATGGTTAGCTCCTCAATTTCCAATTCTTTGACGTCACTAAAGGACCTGACATAAATATTTTTGTACAAATAGGTGTTTTTCCCTTTTTTTCCACCTTTCTGGGATACAGGCCTAGTAGTGTAACTGCTGGGTCAAAGGGTATTATAGCTCTTTGGATATAATTCCAAATTGTCCTCCATAATTATTGGATGAGTACAAAACTCCACCAAAAGTGAATCAGTGTCCTAATTTTCCCACATACCCTCCATCATTTATCATTTTTCTTTTTCTGTCATATTAGCAAATTGGATAGGTATGAAATGGCACCTAAGAGCTGATTTACTTTGCTTTTCTCTAATCAACAGTGATTAAAACATTTTTATATAAATATAGATAGTTTTGATTTTTTTTATCTGAAAACTGCCTGTTCATATCTTTTGATCATTCATTATTTATCTATTGGTGAATGACTTTTATTCTTATAAATTTGACTCAGTTCTCTATATATTTGAGAAACGAGGTCTTTATTATAGATACGTGGTGCAATTCCGTCCCCATTCTTCCTCCCCCCCCCATTTTCTGTCTTCCTTTTAATCTTGGTTGCATTAGTTTTGTTCATGCAATAACTTTTTAATTCACCATATTCAAAATTACCTGTTTTACATTTTGCAATGCTAATCATAAATTCTTCCCTTCTCCATAGATCAGATAGATAATCTATTTCATGCTCCCCTAATTAGCTTATGCTATCCCCTCTTATGTTCATATCATTAATCCATTTTGACCTTATCTTGGCATACAATGTAGGAAGTTAGTTGATACCTAGTTTCTGCTAAGCTGTTTTCAAGTTTTCTCAGAAGTGTTTGTCAAATACTGAGTTTCTGTCCTCCAAACTTGGATCTTTGGATTTATCAAACACTAGATTACTATGATCATTTAATACTGTATATTTTATATATAATGTAATCCACTGATCCACTATTCCTTTTCTTAGCCAGTACCAAATTATTTTGATGATCGCCACTTTATAATGTGGTTTGAAATCTGGTATTGTTAGACTAACTTCCTTAACTTTTTTTTCCCATTAATTCCATTGATGTTCTTGACCATTGTTCTTTCAGATGAATTTTGTTACAATTTTTCTAGCCCTATATAAATTCACTTTTGGCAATTTGGTATTGTATCACATCAGTGAATTAATTTAAATAGAATTGTTGTTTTTATTATATTGGTTCAGCTTACCCTTGAACAACTACCATTTTTCATTTGTTTAGATCAGACTTTATTTGTGTAAAAGTGTTTTGTAATTGTGTTCATATAGTTCCCAGGTTTGGCTTGGCAGGTAGACTCTCAAGTGTTTTATAGTTATTTTGAATGGAATTTCTCTTTCTATCTCTTTTTGCTGTACTTTGTTCATAATATATAGAAATGCTGATGATAAATGTGGTTTTATTTTATATCCTGCAACTTTCCTAAGTTACTAATTATTTCAACTATTTTAAGTGATTCTCTAAGTATACAATCATTTCATTAGCAAGGAATAATAGTTTTGTTTCCTCATTGCTTATTTTAAATCCTTTCAATTTCTTTTTCTTCTCTGATTGCTATAACTAGAACTTCTAGTACAATATTGAGCAACAATAGCAGTGATAATGGACATCCATGCTCCCTTCACCGATGATCTTATGGGGGAAGGCTTCTAATTTATCCCCATTACAGATTGTGTTTGCTGATTGTTTTAGGTAGATACTCCTTATCATCTTAAGGAAACCTCCATTTATTCCGATGGTCTCTAATGCTTTTAATAAGAACAGGTATTATATTTTGTCAAAAACTTTTTCTTCATCCATTTATTTCATATGATTTCTGTCATTTTTGTTATTGATATGGCCAATTATGTTGATAGTTTTCATAATATTGAACTAGCCCTACATTTCTGGTATAAATCCCACCTGGTCTTAGTGTATGTTGCTATATTTTATAATCTCCTTGTTAGTATTTTATTTAAAATTTTTACATCAATATTCATTAGGAAAATTGGTTTATAGTTTAATTTTCTGATTTTGTTCTTCCTGGTTTAGGTAGCAATACTATATTTGTGATGTAAAGGAATTTGGTAAGATTCCTTCACCTATTTTTTCCATATAGTTTATATAGAATCTGAATTAATTGTTCTTTAAATGTTTGGTAGAATTTACTTGTGAATCCATCTGGTACTGGGGACTATTTCTTAGGGAGCTTATTTATGGTTTATTTAATTTCTTTTTCTAAGATGAAGTTATTTAAATATTCTCTTTCTTCTTCAATTAATTTGGGCAGTTGATAATTTTGTAAATATTCATCCCTTTTATTTAGACTGTAAGATTTATTGGCATAAAGTTGGGGAAAATAGAATCTAATAATAATCTTAATTTTCTTTTTATTGGAGTGAATTCAGACTTTTCATTTTTGATACTTGCAATTTACTTTTCTTTTATTAAATGAAATTAATCAATGTTTTATCTATTTTATTGTTTTTTCCCACAAAACTAGCTTATACTTTACCTATTAGTTTAATGGTTTTCTTACTTTCCATTTTATTAATCCCTTCTTTGATCTTCAAGATTTCAATTAGTTTTTTTTATTTCAGATTTTCAAATTTGTTCTCTTTCCAGATTTTTTAAATTGCATGCCCAATTTATCAATCTGCTTTTCTCTATTTTATTCACATAAGCATTTGGAGATCTAAATTTTCCCCTAACTATTGTTTTGGCCACATCCCATAAATTTTTGTATGTTGATTATTGTTCTCATTCTCTTTAATGTAATTGTGATTCTTTTAACCCACTAATTTTTTAAAGATTAGATTACTTAATTTCTAATTAATTTTAACCTATGTCTCCATTTTTTATTTCATGTGATTTTATTGTATTTTGATCTGAAAAAGGATGCAGTGAATATTTCTTCTTTTCTGTATTGGTTGTGAGGTGTTTTTCTGCCCTAATACATGGCCAAATTTTGTGTAGGTGTCATGTATTGCCAGGGGAAAAAAAGTATATTCTTTTTTATTCCCATTCAGTTTTCTCTAGATGGAGGTCTACCATATCTAGCTTTTCTAAAATTCTTTTCACCACCTTAACTTCTTTCTTGTTTATTTTGTGGTTAGATTGATCGAATTCTAAGAAGGGAAAGTTGAGTTCCCCCATAAGTATATATTTTATTATCTGTATCCTCCTGTAATTCATTTAAATTTTCCTTTAAAAATTTTTGATAACAAACCATTAGTGAATATTTATTTTCATTGATATTAGCTCATCGTTTATGGTACTTTTTAGCCTGATGTAGTTTCTTATATCTTTTAATTACATATATTCGCTTTTGCTTTGTCTGATACCATGATTTCTACCCCTGCTTTTTGTTTTTACTTTAGCTGAAGCATAATAGTTTCTCCTCCAGCCCTTTACCTTTATTTTGTGTGTCTCTCTGTTTCAAATGTGTTTCTTGTAAATAACATGTTGTAGGATTCTGGTTTTTAATCCATTCTTCTATCCACTTCTATTTTGTGGGTGATTTTATCCAATTCATATTCATAGTAATTTTAAAAAATATTATACCATCATAGTCAACTCACATTGGCATCCTCTGTTCTAACTGCTCTAATAGTGATAAAATTCTTAATAGTTAAGTCTCGTATTCCCATTATACTCAGTATTGATGGGTAAATTATTCTTAGTTATAATCCTACCTCTTTTGTCCTTTGTAATATCATATTCTAGACCCTCCAGCTTTTTCCTTTCCTTTTTTTTTTAACGTGGATGCTGCTAAATCTTGACTGTGGATCCATGACACTAGAATTTTCTTTCTGGCTGCTTGCAGTATTTTCTCCTTGTCCTGGAAGCTCTGGAATATGATTGTAATATTCCTGGGAATTTTCATTTTGGGATCTCTTTCAGGAGGTGATAGGTGGATTCTTTCAATTTCTATTTTTTCCCTCTGCATCTAGGATATCAGGGCAGTTTTCTTTTATGATTTCTTGAAATATGATGTCTGATCTCTCTTTTTGTTTTTAATCATAACGTTCAGGTAGTCCAATAATTTTTAAATGATCTCTCCTGGTTCTGTTTTCCAGGTAGGTTGTTTTCCCAATTCGATATTTCATATTTTCTTCTAATTTTTCATTTTAAAAAATTGTTTTATTGTTTCTTGATGTTTCATGGAGTCATTAGCTTTTACTTGCTCAATTCTAATTTTTAAGAATATATTTTCTTCAGTGAGGTTTTGTACCCCTTTTTCTTTTGGGCTAATTCTACATTTTAAAGTTGTTTTCTTTAGTGAATAGTTGAATAACTTTTCCCATTTTTTGTCCTTCTTTTACCAAGTTATTGACTCTTTTTTCATCATTCACTTCTATCACTCTCATTTCTGCCCCCCCCTTCCCTACTTCTCTTACTTGATTTAAAATTCTTTTGAGTTCTAGGAAATCTTTTTGCATTTGACACCAATTTACATTTTTTTGAGGGTTCACAGGTAGTCATTTTGACACTTTCTTACTCTTCTGAGTTTCTTTTCTGATCTGCCATGGTACTACTCTAACTTTCTGAGTCAGGTTCTTTTTTTCCTAGTCTATTTATATTAAAACTGAGTTCTGCTTCTGGGGTGGAGGGGCACTGTCCCAAGTTTCAAGTTTTCATGTTACTGTTTTGAGTTAATTCTGTAGACCTGTAAATTTTCAGGTCTTCCAAGTTGATATGATCTAAGGAGAGATGTGGTCACTGCTCTGTTGACCTGTGCTCTGTTCTGGGAGTAATCACATACACTATCCCTCTCTAGAAATGTGACTAGGATCCCCACTCCTTTACAGCTAGATGCATTTGTGTGCTAGTGTTCCTCCTCACCCTCAGACTGCAACCTGGATCCCAAATAGTTGTAACACACCAGAATTCTACCCTCAGGGCTAGCAGTGTCTCCTGTTGTCTCCTTCTGACCAGTTGTCTGGCCCCTTTACCATCTGTGGGCTGAGAGGTCTGAAAGCTGATGCTCATGATTCAGTTGTTCTCAAGGGCCAGCACTAGCTTGCTGGGGCAAGGGAGTGTGTGGTCTCATTGTTGTCTTACACAGCTCAGGGCCTTGCTGTTATCTTGAAAAGGACTGTGTGACCTCATTGCTGACTTTCTGGGGGCTGTTGCCTCTCTGAGACACGGCCTTCTATTGGCTTATGCAGGACACTTGTGCTAGACTCTGTTTTACTTTTGCTTCAGTGAGACAGGCCTTTCTTGTTGCACTTCTAAGTTGTCTCTGCATGAAAAATTGTTTCAACCCATGTTTTTCTTGTTTCTGTTGCTCCAAAAATTCATTTTGAAGCATTGTTTTAAAATTGTTTGTTGGGGAATTTGGGATAGTTCAAATGAGTTCTTACCTTGTTCTTCCATCTTGGCTGTACCCTCTAAATCTGCTGGTATAAGAAGTTATGAAACATTGCTCTGGGACAATAAACTCTATCCATACATGCATACATATATACAATGCATGTATGCATTTATACATATATACATATACAAGAAATATAGATACTGTATATTTTATTGATGTCTTTTGTTTTTTACCACACCCTTATTTCTAATACGTTCCATGTCCTACTAGCCTACTGAATTGGCCTTCTTCTGTAAAGCACAATAAAAACAAAAACATTTAAGCAAAATCAGTTGCTTATACATACATACATACATACATAATACACATATGTATGTATGTATGTATGTGTGTACACACACCTGTTCTTATGCACTTGTACCCCCTCACTTTCTTTCTTCAATGAAGGAGATGCTTCCAAATCTCTAAGGCTCAGTATAATTAATCAGCATTAGCTTCATTTTAATATTCTTCAGGTTTATATTATTGTAATAATTTTGCATATTCTTGATATTGATTTGCTTACTACATAAAGTTCTGTTAATCTGACACTTTTTACAGTAAAATAATAGTTCAGGGTATTCATATTTCTCTTTAGCCAGTTCCCTATTGATTGGAATCTTCTTAGTCTCCAGAGATTTTTTTTTTATTTTTTCACAACAAAAGGTGCTGCTCTATTTTCTTATATATAAGACCTTTTTGCCAGCAAACACATTTTCATTTGCCTTTATTAGATGCTCTCCATCTGTGATCAGAAATCCAAGATTCCTGTATTTTAAACCCTCATTTACAAACCAAAAGTTTATTCTCACACATCATCTTTTTAAGTCTCCATTTACTTTCCCAAGACATGACTAGTACATTGAGCATGAAATAATCCAACTTGACTGAGACAGGAAGTTGTAAGAAAAAAATTTCTTTTCCTACAACATCCTAAGACACAAAAAGCAGATTTCAGAAATCTTGAAAAGATATTCATGGTCTTTATTTAGAATGATAGAAAGTGTATTCAGTAGTTAACACTAAGACTGCCAGAAAAAAAATTATAAATTAGGCAGGATGGAGTCATGCCAATTTGTGAAACTACTCCATTCTATATTGATTTCACTTACAGGTCAATACCACATAGTTTAACAACTCATTTGCTGTAATTAATTTAAATTCCACCATAGATTATAAACTCCTTGAGAATAAATACCAGGTGTTCTAATTATTCTGCCTCCTTTACAGAGGATAAGACAAAAAGTCACAAATAGTATATGCTCATTATGGTATTGAGATTCACCATCCATTATGGTCTTGATATATTTCACATATACATATACACATACAAAATATGCATATGCAAATGTATGTGCATGTTTATATATACATACACATATATACATATATATACACACATATATAGCATGTATGTATTTTCTCTCTATATAAATTCTATTCTCTCTATATAGATTCATATAAATTCTAGTGAGAAAGAAATGTATATATGTATACTATTTTTATATATTTATATAGCATACATACATATGTGTTTGTGGGTGTGTGCATGTAGGAAAGAATAATATACCGATGATATGTATGATTTATCAATGTATCTCCCTTCTCCGTATTTTTTTCTGTGTAATCTTTGCCTCAATTGATTATTGTTCTTTATTGTATTGTAAGATATAGTACTGTTCAATATAAGTTCCATGTTATTAATATATACCTGGGATATCATCTAGACTTCTGAAATATACTATTGGATCCTTCAGTGTGGAGTAGAGAACTTTCTCTTACAACCTTGTAATTGAGTCATATTGGCTTATTTCCAGATCAACCTATTAGTCATGACTTGAGATTTGAACAGATAGTTAAGAAAATGGTGTCTAAAAAGTTTTGGGTTTCTAGACCAGGCTTTACAATACAAGAATTTTGGACTTTTGGTCACAAATGGAGTATGCTTAGTAAAGGTCAATGTTATATAAGGATGCATCCATGCATGCATGTTTCTGAGTATATATCATCCAATTTTCCTGTAAACGACTCAGTCTTACCTAAACCTTCTAGGAGACATTCCAAAAGAGGGCTTACTTTGCTTCATAGGGCATAGTTCAGAGGTTAGAGTAGACAGTCCTGAAACATTCTGGGTCTTGACAGAAGGCTTTACAAGTTTCTATCAAGCAACAGATTGTGCAGACTCCTGCTGTGGCCCACCTTAGAGGTAGACGCCGAGGAAAAGGAGTCTTAAAGACTACTCGGTCTTTGGACTGGTTTGACCTCACTTGTCTTGATGTACAATCCAACATAAAACTGGAAATACCATTGTTAAACATTATATTAAGGCATTGGGATTCTCTATGAGAAGACATACTTTGAGATTCAAGGACCAGAGATCCTTGTCTCTTTACTGATTGCTGTTGTAACAAAGTTGGGATAGGCAGATAACTCAGTGTTAAGATAATAGCCATCTACAATGCTAACTCTTTGTAGTGCCAATACAATATTCACAGTGCCTATAGCAGCTATGACTATGCAGGCATAATTCTGAATCACAAAATATAACCAACTCTCCACATGGAAGACAGAACTAAAATATTTATTCGAACACCATAAAGTTGAATCCCAACACCAGAAAGTCAAATTCTTTATAACAACAAAGAAATCTATGCACGATAACAATGCAGGGAATACTGCCATCCTCAAGCCTTCCCCCTCTTAGGGCCTTCCCACAAATGAACATCACAGCTTGCTGCCTGTTTCTCCTCTCTCCATCAGCTCTAACTACTCTGACCAACTTCCTCTGCACTCTGCTCCAGTTCTGCCTCTTCCTGTCACACCCTTCCTGATCTAATACTTCCAGATACACCTACTCCACAAGTTTTTCCCACCACAGACTCATTTGATTCAGGCTTCCATGTGACTCAAGCAGGTCATATGGACCTGTTAATGGATGGGAAAGATCTTCCCATCAAGCAAAAATACATTAATAATACATTTGGCCCCAAGATCTTTCGTATCCATTATATAGATCAATGGGTCAACTTGTATCAACAGAACTTCACAACGATATAACTGGGATAACACAAAATAAGCACATAAAACAATATCTTATGGTGGGGCTTGAGCACAAGCAAGCCATCATTCATCCCACAAACAGATGGGGCCCAAAATCTTGGGGTAAGGCATGAAGGTCTCTTCTTCCATAGCAACATCCTGCTGAAATTGGATGTAGAACTGTCCTTGCCCCCAAGAGATCCCATTTGAGAGGTCAGTTTTTAAGCTGGCATCCAGAGTTTGATTTACACCAGGTACAGGGGTGACACATCACAGTCATGGATAGTGGGTGACATCTGGCTTAAGCAATCAGGCATCTGAAGGTTGAGGGTAGTAAGCCTGCAGGAAACAAATCTAGCAAACACATTTAACAGACAAAAAGAAACAAGGAGACAATAAGCAGAAGCAGGGTAGATATATGGTCCACCATGCTTCTGGAGTCCATGAAGCTACTATCATAGCCTCACTCATTTTTGTTTGCTGTTTTTTAATTTGCAGTTTGGGGGTCATCATTCTGGCTAGCAATATACTTTCTTTAATCTGAACTGGGGCCTGGATAATTTCCTATTCTCCCTGTGGGTGTGATAAACGTGAATAAAATCTTTCAGGAGGATCTGTAGGGGCAGTTCTTACTTCTCTTCTCAGTCTAATATTAAGCTCCTTTTCTCAGTATATTTTATATAGTTAATTATTGGGAATACCATCTATTCTCCCAAAATCTACCCCTGCTCTCAATAGAGCAGTAAACAATTTTTTCTTGTCAATCTATTCTGACTTTGAATCTACTGCCTATTTACTATTCTCTCTCAAGGAAATTTTTCTCTTCCCCATTCTCCTAAGTCACTTAATTATTAAAACTTAACCAGCACCTCTGAAAGTGGGTGCCCTATTTCACTAAATAGTAGAGTCAGAATTAGGTGCTAACAAGCAGAAGGATCCATCTTCACTGTGATATTTCTATGAGAAACTGCTAAGGGGATATCATGATACACATTTGAATCTCCCATCATAATTTCAGTCTTCATTACTTTAAATTTCTCATACAGTCTCTTAGCGAGTAGGGTCTATCTCCACTAGGCCACATAGAGTCAATACGATATAACTTGTTGCATCTGTCCACAGCTAAAGCTAATGGATTAGTTGAATTGTTGCCTCCTTGCATATGGTAATCCCTCAAAGCTTCCTGTACAAAAGGATTCTGACTAAGCAGTCAAGCAGTCTACATTGTCTATCAATAGTACTCTGGCTCCTTCATTACTGATTCTCACCATCCAAGATACTAACAATTCTCCCATCAATTGGGTGAATCAACTTAATATATCAGTGACCTCCTGCTGAGTAAAACTCTCAGTTATGTCCTTTAAGACTGTTACCCTCCTGGTTCTCCTGCTTTCTTCTCAATATGGAGTGAACTTGTAAAAGCCTCTTCATCTAACTTTGTTCTTTTCTCCTTCCATGCATTCTCCTGGCAGCTGTTGGTTGTAACTAGACCCAGCCTATGCAAGTGCTGCATTCACATTCCTTTTGTTAATTTTTTCTTCATTTTCTGATCCAAACACACAACAGTCTTTTCTTCTACCACATGAGACTTTCCAGCTTGCTTTCCTAAAAGAAAGCCCCATACTGTATCACAGAAAGTTTCTCATGCAAATCAGCTAACTCCTTTTACATCTGAGCTTTTTCTGCAGCAGTTTGTCTCTGCTTTTACATATAATATGGCAACCTGTTAGTAAAACCCAGCTTCTTTTACACACTTCTGTCAGTTTTTTCCCTAGTTTTATTGGTATTCCTTGAAAACATCTTTCTAAATCTCTAGGTTCTCCCTTCTGTAGCCTTAGATCACAGTTTTCACAGGGTCTGATGCTTTAAATCCATTCCCTTGCTGTGGAGGAATAAGGTAAATCATTCGATCCTTGGATATCCATTTCTTCCTCTAAAGTCTTTCTGCTTCCAAATAGAGATTTGATACCTTGTGATCCCATTCTTGTTGCCAGATTATAACTCCAGTCACAGCCATGCACCTGAGGACTCCGGCTGTGAATAATTTCAAAGGCCTAATCACATAGTATAATGAACTCTCCATTCAACAATAAACTAAACATTGTTCAATAAAGCATAACATTCATAGCAACACCCTTAAGCAAAATATATCTCATATATATATATGTATATATATATATATATCATATGGCACATAGATATATCATTGCATCCAGTAACATTTCCAATAATGCTTGTTTACACAATTAGGGGGTCCAAGACTAAGGTCTTCCCTAGCACAACACATTATACAACATATATCATTGCATCCCCAAAATAAGGAGATCCCAGGCTAGGGTCTCCCCCAGCATAATACATCCTTAAGGGGGTAGCAGAAAATACAAACACCATTCACCCTTAAGTCACAGTAAATCACAATCTCCTCAGTCAATACACAATGTCCAAATAATGTCCTTTCTCATCTTGACTTGAGGCTGACTTCCAAATCCCTTGGCTCTTCTTCTGTGGGCTGACTCCTCCCAACTTTCACTGGATTCCTACATAGGTAGCTCTCTGCTCCTGCTCCATATCTCAGCTCATAGGGACCAGTCCATTCCAAGCTCCTGCCTAAGAGAGGGCTCCAGAGGCTCCTGCCTGCAGCTTTTGTTTCTAGGAAAACAAAGCTTAACAGGGCCACAACAATATTAATACACATTACCAGCACCATCATCTCAATTCACTTCAACAGCTCTTAAAAGGGGTTTAAGTTAAGCTGCCTTCCCATGGGTGGATCTCCACTCTTTAACTCAATTCACTCATAAAGACCAATAGACCGGGCTTCTGTCTGAGAAATTAACACAGATCAACAGACAGAGCACCAACATCATGAGCATTCCTTCTGTTAGGCCTCCCCACAAGAAGTTACCCTAGCTAGTTCACACTCACTTCTCTCTCTCTTGTCTGCTTCTCTCTCTACTCTATCTTCTTCCTCAGAGCAGTATGATATATACTGTTTCCAATCAGAGACTCTTGACTCAATGAAAGACTCTTGATTCAATCAATGGCAAGACTCAATCAAATGTACTTTATTACCTAAAACTCAATCCTGAAAACAAAAAAAACCCTACTTTGCTTGCCTTTATACTCTGGAGGACCATTTTGAATACAGGAGGAGAATCTAGACCTGTGGCTTCATTAGTTTAGGGTCTCACAATTTTCTCTGTGTCTGCATCCATCTGTCTGTCTGTCACTCTTCTGATTTCTAGCAGCAATTTTTCTAAATTATGTAGTGTTAGACAGTGGTTTTGGAGTCACTGAATGGTTACATGACTTCTCTGTTGTCACAGAGTTAACATATTTCAGAGCCAAGACTTGATTCCAAGGCTGGGTGACTCCACCAGTTTTCTGAATTGTCATTAAAGGGGAATGCATTTATACAGGAGAAAGGAGTACCTGCTTGAATGATAAAAGTTTGATTAAATCATATTAAACATCTTTGTCTCTCTGTCTCAGTCTCTTTGTTTCTGTCTCTGTCTCTCTGTCTGTCTGTCTGTCTGTCTCTTGCCAAGTATGCTTCATAGTTCATAAGTAGCTTGGCATAGAGCCTAGAGTTCCAGAATTAGGAAGACTAATTGTGTTTCCTAGAAAAATTATTTAAATTGAGCCTCAGTTTCCTCACCTATAAAAAGTAAATAATAATACCTACAGTGTCTATCTAAGGGGTCATGAAGTAGAGATAGTATGACTAGATCATCACAACTTGGGTGCAAGTCCTATCTTAAACACACATAGGCCTTTGACAAGTTACTTGAACTTTTTTGTGTCTCTAAAGACTATAAATTTCAGAACAGTTGCAAATATGCATTAGGAAAGGAATTTTCCTCACTGGGAACTTCCTACAATAATGAAATCATGTGAACAGACAAGAAAAAACAAACAAACATGTCACCCTCCATTTTGTAAATATCAAGTGAGATAATGTATGCATTGTGCTCTGCAAACATTTGCAAGCATGGTATAAATGTCAGCTATTATTAATATCAGATGAATGATGGAGAAGATTCTTTTTGAGGTTTGGGTTGGCCAGCGTGGTTCTAGAAGCCCTTCCAACCTCCATGAACTATCCAAATAGGTTACTTTACAATGAGTTCTATGAGGTGGGGGGTGGTTCCTCCATAACTCATCTAGTTCTAATTCTCAGCAAAAGAAGGACCAGGATTGCCTCAGTCTGGTTCTGACATATATTTTAAACCTTTTCATCTTCTGTTCTCCAACATGCATCTACCACTCCAGTCAATTTAATCTACTTACTTGTTCCCTGAATAGGCTTTTATCTGTTCTTTCCTACTCTTTCTATATTCTCCCTTATCTCAATCTCCCACATCCAGAATACCTCCCTTCCTTTTTCTTGCCTATCCATGGCTCATTCAAGGCCTTCATCTTGCCTAATCTACTAGTTCTACATTAGAGTTCAACAACTGCTCCAGGATCTCACTTTATACTTTTCAGATTATTTGCCACTTAGTTATGAATTAGGAAATGACCTATTCTAGTTTCTTTATTCAAGAAAAAATATTTCCATGCCTTTACCTCTCTAGTTGTTGATAGTTATTCTCCCTCTACTCAAATTACTTTAGGTTTATTTATGCTTATATTTTTCATGCCCCTGGTAGAGGAAGCACCGCTTTTCATTTTGTCTTCACATCCCAAACACAGAAGATATTGATTTGCACAATACATGTGAATCAAATCGAATTGCAACCATCCTTCAGCATCTAGCTCACGGTTTCTCTGCCTGGATTCTGAGAACTTTTTTTTTTTTGAAAAATTCTTTTGAAAATTCTTTTGAAAGAATTAAATCATTTCTAAAAGGAAAAAATTGAATATCATGCTGGTTTACATTTTGACGCTTCATTATAATGAATCATCCCTGGTTTGTTTGGCTCTTCACCAACAACAGAAATCCCTTTTCAACTCAATTCACAGAATCCTAAGAAGCTGGAGTTTTTCTAAAATCATTATGAAGGGTTTCCTGAAATCTTCCCCAATCATCTATGTCTCTGGAAGCAATCAAGTAATCTTGAAGTCAGCTAGCAGAATGCATTCTCTCCTTAAGGGCTTCTTTCCACTTCTCTCAGGAGATCATAAGAATCTCTGACACCCACTGAAATAAAATCAAAAGAGAAAAGCTAAGCCACAGCAGATCTGTTGCAACAAAGTTCTTCCAGATCAGTGGATTTCATTTCTGAGGAGAAAATGGAAGGGAAAGCTCATTAGAGCTCTTCCTTTGGAGATAGTGGGATACTTTGCCCTCCCTTTTTTGGTGGGGATGGGGGAATCACCATTACCATCAAATGTAGGATTCCTGATTTCCTAATTTTCCATCCAGTGAACATTTGGCTTTGTACCAGGGCTTGCTGGAGGCAGTCCCTCAAGCAGCCCCTCAATACCCTCAGCCCTTATTCTAGCTCAGAAATACCTAAGCCTGACTAGATCCCTTCAGTGTCTGGAGCAGTCTCATGGGATGGGACCTGGCGAATGCTCTGACTTACATAAAACAGTGACTTAGGAAGGGAAAGGGGTCTCATCTCTTTACCAGGTCATGGCACAAGATCTTTATTAGGTCAGGGCCTCCCATGAACTACAAGCCTCTTATAAAGGTAATCTTCCTGGCTTATTCTGTCATTTCTCAACTTACTGTCACTCAGGAATGATGGGTTTTGGAACTGTCATCCCTGTTATATCCTTGGCCCAGTCTCAGCCTTTTCACTTAGTCTGGAAGTATCTTTATTTGAGTGTTGGGTAATTGCACTTGAAGATGTGCAAAATACTCAACTTTTTTTCACTGTACCCTATGCCTGACAGTGTGTGAATTAGAGACAAATCATCCCCTTTGGTCCACAGGTGATGGACAAAGAGAGAAAACAAAGAAAGTCTAACACTATGAAAAAAAACAAGGAATTCCTTCTGAGAGGCATTCAAGAAAGACTGAGTGTGCAAGCCACGTGCAGCTGAAAGCCTTTCCCACCCCAACTCCACCAATCTCCCTTATCTACAATAGATCTTGTGTTAACTGTACCTGCCCATTTATTGTGTGTGACAGACTAATAAAATGAAGTCATTTTAATAAACACCGTATCAGAATATCCCATCTTCTAATGTGGCAATGTGAAATTCCACTACTGAAGGAAACATTTAACATTCTGACTATTTTAATACTTTTAATAAATATTTGCAATTCCTATGATAAAGCATCCCAGTAGAAAATGCATTTCCTCCAAAATTTATGTGGCTGCTGGCAGGTGGCCATTTTCCAATTTTCTGTCTCACTTATATACATTTATTACATATTTCTAACTACCTCCCCCCCTTTTTATTCTTTGGCTTGCCATGCAAATGCCATTTGTTTTGAGTAAGAATGAACTGTACACGAAGAAAATTCAGGCTGATGAACATGAGCATTCTGTAGGGCTGGTCTGAAAATTGGAGGGTTTGCCAGATCCTCTTAATGGCCTGTTGCTTTCCCTGCACAATATTTGGATCAGCAATTTATAATCCACACATCATTTCTCACTTCCCAATTCTCATATACATCCATTCTTTCACTCATTCATTCAAAAATAATCACTAGTGTATATAATACACAAGGCACAGGAAAAGCATTTTTATCCATCATGTCGGCCTTCTTCCTCTTTCCTCTCTATGATATCCCATCACTCACTTTTGTGTCTTTGCATGAAGCTGTCCTCTATTCCTGGGATGTTCTTTCTCCTCCCTTCTACTTCTTGGAATCCCAAGTTTCCTTCAGTTCTTAACTCCAATGCTTCTTCATTCAAGTGGCCTTTCCTGATTACCCCATTTGTTAATGCCTGTCTTACTCCCATCCCCAAACCCATCACTGTCTCTTTGTTTTGTGTATAATTATAGCCAGCATTTATATAGGGCTTAAGATCTACAAGAAAACTTATGTATATTAACTCATTTGATTATTATTCCCATTTTAAAGATCAGGAAACGGAGACAAAGAGAGGTTAAGTGACTTATACAACATCACATAGCTAGTAAGGACCTGAAACTAGATTTGAACTTTGGTCTTCCTGATTCTACATCCAGCCCTCTAATTCACTATGCTACCTATATTTTATCTAGTTATTTAAGAACATATTGTATTCCCTCAAGAGTATATGAGATCCTTGAGAAAAAGTGCTATCTCCCTTTAATATTTTTACCCACAGAACCTATCAGTGCCTGGCATAGAGTAAGCTATTAATAAATACTTATTGAGTGATTCATTGATTAATTAAGTGCAAAAGTTATTCTATAAATTTGAGTTAACCCAGAAGTAATACTGAATAACAGGATACTATTTCATATGTGGGTTATAATGAGACAACTAGGAAATATCATAATTATAGAATCTCACAGAAGGGGCCATCTAGCCCAACCCATATTGAAACAAGAATTGTTTCTCTAGCATTCCTGACAAATGGATATTGATTCATGAATGGAAGAGTTTTAGGCAGGAGGAGTCCATTTTGTTCCCAAGGCAGCTCATTCTACTTTAGAATACTTCTAATTTCTAGGATAATTTTCCTTATATTTGCTTGAAATCTACCTCTCCATAACTACTACTCTTGGTGTTGTTCAATAACTCAATTAAATCTAATTCAATTTAACAAACATTTATTAAGCAATTACTATATACAAGCAATTATGTTAAGGAAATGAAATTACCAGGTCAATAATGAATCAGTTTATAGACAACAGTTTATAGACAATATTTGAACCAATAAAGAAATACAAAATATATTCAAAAGAAATAAAATCACTTAAATAGATAGAGAAAGAGAGATGTGCTGTTAAATATTTAGCAACTGAAAGGGGGTATACATGATGGACTTTTAAGTTCAATCTGTATGATTAAGATCTACATTTTCTTTAGTCTCAATATAAAAGTTGATTATAGTTGATACAAAATAATAAATCAATCCATTGATATGTAGCATTTACATAATTCCTACATATGAAAACAATACCTGAGTACTGCCAGCTGGTTAGAGCTGGCTCCAGAATACCTGCAAAACATGTCACTAAATGGAAAAAAAGACAGGTCCAGAAAGGATTTATGTAGGAAGTGGTATCAAAATTAAGTCTTGAAAGAAGGCAGGAATTTCGAGAGATGGGCGTGAGGAAGGAGGACTGTTCAGAATTGGAAGCAGGAGATAGAATATAGTGTAAATGGAGGAGCTAGTAAGTCAATTTGACTGGAAGGAAACGGACATATAGGGCTGAGAGTGGGGAGTAGCATATGAAATAAAGCTGAAAAGATAGGTAGGAACCAGATTATTTTCTAGCCCTCTGGGATCAAGAGAAGGCCTAATATCTCCTCTTCATAACAGTTTCCAATGCTTGTAGAAAAACCAGGCTTAGAGGATAAGTAATATATAACTTTACAAGAAAATTCTGTTTTACTAATACATGGGTCCCTGAAATGTATATGATGTGCAAATTGAACTACACTTTAAATACATTAAATGTGACTATTTAACAGAATCATCATAAATCCTTTTATGAAATAAGATAAAAGTGTAATGCAGTGGGTAATCAGCCATTAGTTTATGCTTTGCAAATCCAAGTATCCCTGTACTGGGGTTGCTTACAGCCAGGTATACTTATATCCTGCCAGCTGATCCAGAAACAGCTCCAAATTTGCATTTCCATCACTGTTTCTTGAAGCCTGATTAATTTAACAATTTCCCTGGTTGTTTTGAGACACCTCTACCTTTGTGCATACCTAACTTATACTTTCTTTTTGAAGTACCTGTCACTTCTTATATACTTTTCAAATTTTCTGCCCACATGAAATGTTGGGAAAATATTTTAATTTTCTCATTTGGCTTATTTTGCTTGGCTGAAGACATAGGAACCAAGAATTTAAATCTGGAAAAGACCTTAGAGATTAAGTCAGTTGCTCAATTAACATTTATTAAGTACCTACTGTGTGCCATGACCTCTGTCCAACCTCCACCTTCTCCAATAAGAATGAGGGCAAAATCTCTAGGGTCAGGATAATGGAGGAGATTCTTGTTTCAGGGTTGATATGATCCTGAAATCTTATCATCAGACAAACATCTTGGTTTCTCATCTGTTGACACATTCAACGTTAGCAATGTCTCTTAAAATATGGTGCCCAGGGCTTGCCATGATATTTCAGCTGCTTACTATTTTTTAACAAACATGTAACCTTTGTGTCTGAGGCATTCAAATAGAAAAAAGGGTCTGGGAACACTTGGGGAATTAAAATTTTGAAAAAATCTGGGAACTTTAGTATCTGACAGTGACAACATGTTGTCACCAACTGCCCTTGAAAGCACAAAGTTCACAAAAGTCAAAGATGAAAAAGTTTATTTATGAGTCACAGAAAATGAATAGATGACAGAGAATGGAGAAAACACCAACTCTCAATGAGTACTGCTTCCACAGAGACCTGTATTTCCTCATTTATTTACAGTCAAGACATTAGGTAATTCTCCCAGGAAGAACTGTCCAACATTGCACCTGTACCTGCTGAGGCTTTCTATTACTCTCACTAGGTTGGGTCTGCCACCCTTCCTCCTGCAACTCTCTAAAGCAGCGGTTCTCAGTCTGGGTTCATGAGTTTCATATATGTATAACAACGGCTACCATCTATATAGAGCTTACTATGTGCCAAACAACATCGTAGGCACTATTCAAATGTTTATCTTATTTGGTCCTCACCACACAACCTGTGCCTCTCCATTTTATAGGTGGGGAAACTGAGACAAACAGAGCATCTCCTGATCTATCTAGAGGATCTTGGTGAAGGCAATTAGTTTCTGTTTGTGTCTTTTTGTACATGTGTGTATGTGTGTGCTTTACATACGCACACATACATACAAATTGAAAATCCTTATATTTGTGTGTGTGTGTATAATTACAGAGGGAAACAATTATCTTGAAATCCGTGTGTGTGTGTGTGTGTGTGTGTTTATACACCATGTTTATACACACACACACGGATTTCAAGATAATTGTTCTCCATAATCCTATTTTTAAAAATATTTTATGTAATGTATTTAAAAATATTTTTCTGATTAAAAGAGGTCCATAGGCACCATCAGACTGCCAGAATCCTCCAAGATGCATAATAGATTATGAATGCTTCCTCTGTAGTTCTCAGTATGGAATGGACGGAAGCAGCAGTTACTCTTCCTGCAGTACTCCAAAGTTATCAGCAGATGGCACTATTAACTACTATACTCTTGTATTTTGTTCTTCCTCCTCCAAAAAAGAAAAGAAAAGAAAAGAAAAGAAAAAGATGAGTAGTATCTCTGTATGAGAGTGGGGAGATTTTTTTTCCCTCATGGTAAGAGATATATAAATACAACTCAAACAGAGTGCCAGAACGGAATGTCTCCACTTTGAAGCCTTTTTCATATACCTATTGTTTTAATAATGGTAATAATAACAACAGCCAGCATTTATATAGAAATTTAAGATTTCCAAAGTGCTTTATGACTACCCTCTCATTTTATCCCCACAACAACTACTAGGCTTTGTTACTTTGTATATATAGTATATAGTGTAATTACTATTGTTATTTGTTATTATATTCACTACTAGATATTATTATCCCCATTTTACAGACAGGGAGACTGAGGCACAGAGAGAATAAATGACTTTATTTTCTGAGGCTGTATTTTTTTTTTTTTGCTTTTTGGAGGGCAGTTGGGGTTAAGTGACTTGCCCAAGGTCACATGGCTAGTTTTTTTTTGTGTGTGTGAAGTGTCTGAGGCCGGATTTGAACTCAGGTACTCCTGACTTCAGGGCCGGTGCTCTATTCACTGCGCCACCTGAGGCTGTATTTAAACTCAAGACTGTCAGATTCCAAGTCCAACATTCCATCTACTGACTACAGGAAAAAAAAATCATTCAGTAGCATACCTCTCTCCTCTTATGACTGTCAGTGATATCAGGTTGGAAAAAGTTGCCTATATGGCTTGATATCCTCTTTTCACCCAAGGGACAAGGTTATTATTTCTACTTCCATCATAACTTGTCATGCATCTAGTAGCTTGGCAAAAATTCCAATTTTCCCATCCTCATTTGTTTTCTGAGTCCAGAGACTTCTATAGTAAGATTATATAAATTAACTGGTGTACTTTTGCTCACAGGGCAGCTAGATGGCACAGTGTCAGCCTGAAATCAGGAAGACATCTTTGAGTTCAAATTTAACCTCAGGTACTTATTAGCTATGTGAGCCTGGGTAAGTCACTTAACCCTTTCTGCCTCAGTTTCCTCATCTGTAAAATGAGCCAGAGAAAGAAATGTCAAACCACTTCAGGATCTTTGCCAAGAAAACCACAAATAAGGTCACAGTCAGACATGACTAAGTAACAAACTTTGCCCACATTTGAGGGAAAGAAGGGGAACATTAGCCCTACTTTGTATTAAAGTTCACTTGGGGATGGAAAGTAGAATAAAAAATTGTGAGTCCCTAGTATGCACTTGTTTTAAATGGAGGAAATACCCTCAAGAAAATGTATTTTCTTTTCTTTTTTGTAAGTTGTCAGTCATATGGTGCAAAGAATACTGGGCTTAGAGTCAAGAACATAGTTTCAAATCTTCTGTCTGCCACTTGCATGAGATCTTATGCAAGTCACTGAACTTTTAAGTTAAAACAGATTGCTTATGTATATAGAATGTGAGATAAACTGTTACCATGATCCAAGGTTTCCTATAAGGACTATAGAATTACCCTTGGAAGGATTTCACTCATACGTCAATATTTTAATAAGTCCATTGTCATCAATGTAGGTACTCTTTTAGACCCTAAAATCTGAAATTTATCTACATCCTCTCATGCTGTGTTACTCTTGTCCGTGCCTATGTCCCCATCCATGTCCTTTGATAACTCTCTATTTTAAATATGTTGGACAGTAATCAACTGCCCCAATTTGGTGCTCTTTTTCCTCACTCCATGTCTTATCCCAGGTTGCCCATCCATAACAGCAAAGGTCAAACTTTTCATCTCTACCTCCTGGACAAGGTTTCTTTAAGTCTCGGTTCAAGAATAACTTCTTCATCTGAATCCCTTCTGTGATCTCCCTAGGAGGTAGTGCATTTTTTTCCTTTTCCTACTTTCTTAAATCATCCTTATCTTTGTAAATAGGGGGTGTCCACCCCCTATCCCTTATAGAATCCAAGCCCCTCAAGGGGCTTGTCTTCTTATAGAAAATACTCCACAAATTGCTAAAGTCATTAACCAAAAAATAACATGAAATAATAAAGCTAATAAACAACATTTAATAAGTAGGAATCTAACAAAAGTGTGTTGGATTGTATTAGTATGGAGTCATCATGGTACAGTAGAAAAAATGCTATCTCTAGAGTCTGAGGATTTGATACCAAATGTTATTTTGGCATTAAAAGCTTTTCACAAACTATCCCTGTCCTAGCTTTCCAGTCATCTTATAAATTACTCCCCTATAGATACTCTCTGATCCAGTAACACTGGATTCTTAACATTCCATTTTTTGACTCCAGGTATTATTTTTTTGGCTATCCACCATTCCTGGAATGCTCATCTTCTTGCACTCTGACTTCAACTCTTTTTGGGTTCCTTTGAGTTTCAACTAAAAGCCTATGACATATAGGAAGCCTCCTCTAACCCTTATTAATTGCAATGCTTTCCCTGTTTTAATTATTTTCTGTTTATCCTGTACGGCAGCTAGCTGGTACAGTGAATAGAGTGCAGAAACTGGAGTAAGAAAGCTCATCTTCCTGAGCTCAAAACCAGTCTTAGACACTTACTAGCAAGTTAATTCTGTTTGCCTCAGTTTCCTCATCTGTACAATGAGTTGCAAAAGAAAAAGCAAACCACTCCAGTATCTTTGCCAAGAAAACCCCAAATGGGGTCATGAAGAGTCAAACAGGATTGAAAAGAACTGAAGAACAACAAAATTTATCCTATAAATAACATGTTTTACATATTTGTTTTTGGTACATTGGACTGTAAACCCCTTGAGGGTCAGGACTATCTTTTTCTTCTTTTTTGTATTCCCAGCCTCTAGCTCTGTGCCTGGCAGAGAGTTGGCAGTTAATAAATGTTTATTGAATTGAAAAATCTCACCTTTTTTCCATACTGATAAAAATCACTTGGCGCTTCAGTGTTCAGTTTACTTATCTGAAATTGAAGGTTAGGCCAGATGACCTCAAAAATTCTATCCAGCCCTAGATCTATGGTTCTATCCCCCAAACAAGTGGCCAAACTCACCAAATGATATATGGTCTGCAAAAGCCAGAGGCGCAGTTCACTTTAAACCCAAAATTTTGAATGGACAATAGTTAAAAGGTAAGATTGGTTCATCACTAAAGTTCTTTTCCCTCATATCAGCAAAAAACAAGAAACGTTATTTTAACACAGATATTAAAGATTAAAGCCTCCAGAAATCTGGTCATAGGAATTCTTATACCATGGACTCATTCCATCACAGAGACTGTAGACTTGATTGTAAAGTATATTGAAGCAGGGAGATATGGCAAGAAGAGTTGGAATGGAAAGATTTTCTTCCTCAGATACACTGAATGACCTGATGGTGCATTCCTTTCCCTTTTAAAATGTAGAATTGGCTACATATACAGTCAGCAAAGTTGACTTTGTCTCAGATGTTAAATCTGTGCATCCCAAAGGCACAGATACAAAAGCAGATTGCCTGGTTCCCTAATTATCTTTGCAAGAATTAGTATCATCAAAAGAAAATCCCAGTAAAATCAACTTACATAAGTAGGAGAACAGGAAACAACATCTTATTAAAAAGTCATCTGCTATCTTGGTCCACCCACAGGTGCTTCTGAGAAAGACAGAGTAACCTTTCCTATAAGGATCACCAGGACATTCTGGATAGTCACAATGGAGTATACTAAATATCTTTGTGGACAAATATATTTTGGAGAGACTAGAACAACTAAGGGATGGTGATGATGGTTATAGCACTTATATGAGAAGACATTTCAGATCATAGCAAGATTAAAATTTATATATAGCAAAACAACTGATAGTTTCATTTTTTTTTAATCTAAGGATCTTAAAAAATGCAGAAGTTGCCCCTAAGTGAATCATTGATCAAACCAGCAAGTGATGTCTAATGCTTTCAGGGGAGATCTGGTAGCCATTGTGTTCACCATGCCCCTTAGTCTTTTGTGTGGTCCTAATAGTTAATTTGCATTTAATTTCTACTGTTGCTGGGTGGCATAAACTCCATAAATAAAATAACAATAATAATTTTAAAACCATGAGGACCTTTGGCCATTACAGAGCTGTAATTAACGAGGCAGTTTTCAATAAGACACATAAGTGGTTTGAGTTCCATTTCTATAACTTACGTTTATCAAAAGCTCCCTGTTGAATTGCAACCTGGTAATGTCTATTTTCCTGTGCATTACCCTATCTCTAATGATAACAAATCCACCCTAATCTATTCTTGGGTCTTTGGTGGCACTGAAGCCTGAATAGCCCCTTTAGCCAGCCTTTTATAACCAAGTACTTTCTTCCTATCATTCCTCTTAAGAGCAAAATGTTCTTCCTCCCTTTAACACCCTCTAATCTCTCTATTTCTATTATACTACTTCATTAATTTTGGACTTTCTGATTGCTCTGTAGAACAGAAGTGAAGAACTCTTGAAATCACAGTAACCAGTGGTAAGCAGGCTCTATTCTTCCAAATATTTTAGTTATTTCCTCCCTATTAGCTCACCATTGTGTTTGAGTCCCTGAGAGAAGCCAATATATATTTATGCCCTCCCACCTCTGCCATCATAAATATCTTTCACATGATAGAAAACTCACTGTATTGTATGCATTCCTGCACATGTAAGAAGGCTCTCTGTGTGAAGAGAACACATTGAGTTGAGCTATTCCTTCCTATTACAAGGAAATAATGGAGAGAGAACTAAGCATTTATATAGCATCTACTATGTCAAGCAGCTTGCTAAGCCTCTTTTACACATATTCCATGTGATCCTTTGAAGGGAATGAAAAATATTTCCATTTAATGTCATTTCTCCCCCTCAAACTGTCCTTCATTATTACCCTGAAGGAAAACGATAAAATTAAGAAGACTTTCTGCTCTCTGGTGATAGTGGCCTCACCTTTGTGTGGATTTGTAGATGCATAGAGGTGGGGTATATACACATATAACAAAAGTGCACCCATTTTTCTTTATGTATATAGACATGTATGTGTATATTACTATATGAAATCCCAACTCTGTTACTTTGTGACATTGAGCAAGTTGCCAATAACCAAGGAATCTGAGGTTCTCTAAAAAAAAAAAAAGTGAGGATTGGAGCAGATGATTTCTAAAATCCCTCTTAATTTTGAATCTACAAACCCTATGAAATAGAATTACCCTATGTATTAATTTTAGTATCCAGGGTAAATAGCTAAAATCAAATCTTTAAATCAACTGCTAGAATGAACTCCCCAAATCAGACTTTGGGAGAAGACTGTAGGACATGACTTTGTTTGGGGAAAAAGAAGTCCCCCCCTTAGGACACAATGGTGCTGTTGGAGGAGAAGATGCCACTCAAAGAGAAAAGAAGCAGGAAGGGAGATCTCCTGGTATGTGGCCCAAGGCAAGAGGAAGCAAGCCATCTTCTGTCTCCCTAGTTTTACTAATTATTCTTGCTAATTAATTTAAATCACCTCCCCAAAGGAGTAAAAATGCTGTCAAAATATTTTTTAATGCACAATCTTTTAAAATCATTAAAAAATTTTGCACCTCTAAATTTCAGTGTTATGGGGCAAAGTCCCAGTTGCCTTGCCCTAGTTATGGCTCTAGAAAGGGCACATGACTGAATTCTTTATATTAAGTATAATGTATAGTATTACTAACTATATTAATGTCCTTTAAGTATCTTTTTTATAAGGGAAAGGATAAGTATATGCACATAATGTTATTATTGGTTCTTTCCGTGAGTTCTGTGATTACTCAGTCTCTCTAAGTGATTTTTTAAGTGCCCTACTTTTTTCTCAAGTGAATACTACTGGGACATTGGGAAATGAATGTTTTAAAAAGAGAGACCAGCTCACTGAATAATTCCAATATATTACCTGTTAGTAGGTGTTACTTTATTATCTTGATAACAAGGCACTACTACTTAAACTCTGAGCAAACACACTAAGGAAAAGTTAACTTCTAAGAAGAAGACTTGGTTAGATATGAGTAATGGGCACTGAACTATTTAGTTTTCCCCCATTTCCTTCTTCCAGCATATTTCAGGCATCTCCTCTCTGGTTTTTCCTACTGGCTGCTTACAGCCATTACCCAGATTCTTTGTCACCAGCTTTGCCTAAATAAAGTCCTTCAGGCTTCTCCCTTCTCTCCAATCCTAATCTAGCACAATCATAACTCTCCTCTAGACTTTGTAGTATCACAAAAGGAAAATATACTTGACATGGAGGAAGCAGAAAAAACATTTACAAATTTTAAAAGGTTTATAAATTTTCCCCCTTTAAATAAATGAAATGTTTCTGTTTTCCTTCTGATCTTGGCTACATTTGTTTGACTTGCATAAACCCTTTTTAAATTTAATATAACTGAAATTACCCATTTTTACCTAACTTTGTTCTCTATCTCTTATTTATTCATAAATTCTTTGCCTATCCATAAGTCTGATAAGTAACATGTCCCATGTTCTTCTAATACAGAATTGCTTGTTTTACCACGTAGATTAAAAAAATCCAAAGTTTTGAAAGGCAACACCGCTTTTTGTGAATTCTGGACTTTTAGTGGTTGCCTAGACTAATGCTCTCATTTATAGACAATGGGACTGAGACTCAGAAAGAGGAAAAGATTTTTCTAAGATCACAACTCCCCAGTGGTAGAGCTGGAACTCATATCAGGGTCTAGTGTTCTTCCTGTTCTGAAAACAAAGGGTGGTTTCCTTTTTCCTTACAAACATATGGGGAAATATGCCCTTAAATGAGCTTGGTCCCACACTCTCTCCTTTTGATTCTTTCTTCAAGAACTTGTCCTCAAAAGCAGTTGGCTAAGATATTTCTGAGATGACTGCTGAATCAAGATGTAGGTTCTTGAGAGCATGGGGGATACACTAGGCTTATTAAGGCTTCTGAGACATTCCATAATTGACTTCTTGACCTTAACCCTGAGTGGAGAATCTCCTGGTCTATGGTACTCGCATCTTATTTGACTGACCTTCCAAAAATGCTTTCTGTAAGCTTTTGGGCATCTTGTAAAGATGCTAGAAAATATCATTTCTATATTCCTTGAGGGGAAGACATGTGAATTTGAGTCATTGTTTGATCACTCACTAGAAAAAGGAAGAATGCTGGATTTGGAATCAGAGTAACTGAGACCTTTGTGACTTTAGAGAAGACATCAGCCTCCTTCGGTCTCAGTTTTCTCATCTCTAAAATGTGTAGATTGTACTAGATGGCTTCAGAAGTTTCTTCCAGTGATAAATCCACAATCCTACTGAAGATATATGGTTCCTTTAAGCTCAAAATTTTATTGTCCTAGCTGTTAAGTCAATAAACATTTAGTGTGTATGATGTGCTAGCCACTAAGCTAAACATTGAAGATCCCAAAAGGCAAAAGACAGTCGGCCCTCAAAGAGCTTACAGTTTAATGGAGCAGACAATAAACAAATATATACAAGGTATGTGTCTTTAGCCAAATCATTTCTTCATATTGGGCTTCCATTTTATCATTTGCAAATTTGAGAGAGGAATGGCCTGAATGATCTCAAATGTCCCTGATACTTCTGAAATTCTGTGATTCTATCTCAGTGGTTCAAAAATTCTTTGAAGCTCTTTCTTCATTTTGCCCCCTGAATGAGAAAGCAAAGTTTTTGTTGAAAATAGAACTTTGTTTCAAAATAGAACGATTATCATTTCCCTGATTAGACTTTAAGCTTCTCAAGGTCAGGGACTGTTTAATTTTTTGTCTTTGTATCCTCAACTCTTAGTAAAAATGCTTTCCATACAGTAGGCACTTAATTAATGCCTGTTGCTTGATGAATGCTAACACATGAGCACAGGTGAATGCTAACATGAGAAGAGTTTTAGAAAGCTTGTCTTGATTATGTGTTGGAACAGAGACACTGGAAGCAGGGATGATAGGTAGGAAGCAACTATGGGAATGCAGGAATGAATTGATGAAGTCCAGGACTAATGTGGCAGCAATAGAAATGTAAAGGAATACAGAAGGAGAGAAACATCTGCTTCTGCCCATTTCACAGGAGCATGAGCCCTGGCCCAGAAATCAGAAAAATTGAGTTTGAATATTAAATCTGCTTCAGTCAGAAATTATGTGACCTTGGATAAGTCACAACTTCTCTGGCATCCATTTCCTCACCCATAAAATGAGGCCTGGGAGACAGTGTGGTTTAGTGGGAAGGAATGATAACTCTGGAGACACAGGACTTTTGTTCAAATCTTATTGATACAATCAAAATAAGTCATTTAACCTCCACCCTACCCCCCAGCTTACATTTTATAAACTTTAAAATAAAAGAGTTGACCTACATGGCCTCAAAGTTTCTTTCCTGCCAAATTCTATTACTCACTGATTAAACCCAAAAAAGTAAAAATTAAATTTAAAACGTGCTAGCATTTTATATCACTTTAAGGTTTGCAAAGCACTTTATGAATATTATTTCATTTTGGTCTTCACAACAGCCCTGGGAAGTAGATGCTAGTATTACCTTCATTTTATGAATGCCTAAACTAAGTGAAATCTGAAGACTTGCCCAGCTAGTGAGTGTTTGAGACTGGATTTTAACTCAGGTCTTCCTGAGTGCAGATAGCATACTCTATTCACTGAACTATCTGAGGTCCCACTTCTAGAGGATATCTTATATCTAGGGAAAAATGTAAAAATATGGACCCAAGAGATATTTTACAAATATTTAAATCTAAGATTCTGCCCCTACCTTACATGTGCACTTTATCATCTCAAATGATCTCTCATCACTGATAAGACAATGGCAATCAGCACAACGTGGTCACTTGGTTCATTAACCATAGAAAAGATGAAAATAAACTGATTAAATACTCCTTCAGGAGAGACTCCATCCAATAATCTCTAGAAACTCCTGTTTCTTGGTGTTTTGAAAATATAAGTGAAGGGGAGGCTAGGTGGCGCAGTGAATAGAGCACTGGCTCTGGAGTCAGGAGGACCTGAGTTCAAATCTGGCCTCAGACACTCAACACAAAAACTAGCCATGTGACCTTGGGCAAATCACTTAACCCCAACTGCCCTCCAAAAAGCAAAAAAAAAAAAAAAAAAAAAAAAAAAAAAGAAAATATAAGTGAAACAAATATAGGTGTCAAAAATGAGGGATTTGGGGGAGTACTTGTATGGTACTTGTATGTATCAGTTTTCTAGGATTTTGATATGGGGTTTAAACAGAGAGATAGGCACAGTACTCAGAGAAATGTAGATCTGCCAGCCTTGGACCACCAGTCCTCTAACCATGGTCATACATAACATTATCCAGGACTATGTATTCTTTCTCAATCCAGTTCTCTATCCTTCTAAAATTTTGTTTAGTAAATTTGAACACATTCATCTTGAACATCACAAGTAGAGACTTAAGCTGTAGTTTCTGCTCTCAGAGTCTGGTCTTAGCGCTAACACTGTCAGTCCTGGTTACAGAAACTAGAGTGGATTTTGTTCTTTGTGGTTCCCAGCAAGAAAGAAGCCAGATCTCCAAAGCCTGCTTTTGTTTTTGCAAGAAACCTTCCAGTCATTAAGATCCTCTCTACCCCTGGGGCCTCTCTAATTGACCAGTAGGAAGTCTTTCTATCATGAAATTGCAAGAGTCTAATTCCCAAAGTCAAAAGGCTATTTGGCTACATGGTGGTCAGAGAGCCACTGTCCATCCACAGCAGCTCTCTCTTCCCCTTACATGGCTAGACAGAAATCACTCTTAAGGGCAAAGGAAAATGGCATGTGGGAGTCTGGTCTCCTGTGTGGCTGTGCCTAAGATGTATTACTCCCCAGATAGTCATCAATCTGTTTCCCTCTAGCACAGTGGTTCTCAACCTTCCTAATGCCATGACCCTTTAATACAGTTTCTCATGTTGTAATGACCCCCAACCATAAAATTATTTTTGTTGCTACTTTGTAAGTGTACTTTTGCTACTGTTATGAATCTATCTGATATGCAGGATGTATTTTCATTGTTACAAATTGAACATAACCCACAGATTGAGAACCATTGCTGCAGCAGAAGTTCTAAGGGTTCTCTCACCCTCCAGCAAAGATAAGTCATTTCCACTATACATGTAACAGGTAATTCTGCATCTACATAACTATATGATATCAGTCCTTAAAAAAAGCTGGATCACCTGGCAGAAGTCTCTAGACCTGAACATTTCTGAGACTTCTCCAGCAGAAGTTTTAAGCCTGTTAACTAAGATTGATATTTTGAAATTCAGTTTCAGTAACACATTTAGAATGAATCTATGGGAAAAAGAGAAAAAAAGAAAATCTAACACTTACCCTCCCCCCCAAAACCAAAATTAAACAAAACATATCTTCAACCAAAGAAGTGAAAATTATTGAATAATTTTGTCTATAAAAATAGTCTTGGTTGGCTGTTATCCTTAAACATCAAGTTTTTACCCATATTACACCTGGGGAAAAGGTTTAGTAAGTACAGCCATTACAGGAGAGTATATATAATCATTCTTTGCCTCTCTTTAAAATTATAATTCTTTAGAGGTGCGAGATTCTATAGAGTTCTTCTAGTTCAACTTCCTGATTTTATAAACAAACTGAATTCTTAAAAGAGGAACCTACTTACTCAAGATCACACATTTGGATGGCAGGAGTGCCAAGCCAGTCACTGCGTCCAGAATTTTTAGGGGATATTTATTTCTCTCTCTTCTGAGTCATGGGGTTATAGGTTTAAATCAGCAAAGAACCTCATGTTCATCTTTGTCAATAAATTCTGTCCATTTTAATAATTGAAAAGCTTTGTAATTTCATATTTTGGTACGCCTATCTAAGTTATTTTAAGAAGTTGTTGTGATCCAGATTTCATCGCGCTGAGACCAACTTGGTGATGAGTCACATCGAACTTAACTAGCCTGTTCTTCAGATAAGAATCGTGCCAAACGGTTCATTGTTGGGCCCATATTCAAATCCTCTTCCCCCTCGTAGGAGCTGCTATGCCTTTCAGTCTCCTGGCAAGGCCTTTGAGAATCCCAAGTTGTTTTTAAGTCATGATGGGACGTCAGAACGGGATCTTAGAGGAGGGTCGATAAATAACATTGTTTTATTAGTAAAATCTGAAACGACTTTCAGTCCAATAAGGAATAGCAAGGGGGTAGCAAAGGAGACATGTGAATTCAAAAGATTTTGATGGTGCATTTTCCTTTAATGGTTCAATAGAGTGCCAATTAGAACCAAATATATTTGTAGGTAGAGGAGCATATGTAACTCCCACCTAATAATACCATCGTTATAGCTAGATTGCATATTTTGTGACCAATATTGCATGTACATCATTAAGTATATGTAGCCCATAACTGAGAGTAATATTTGCAATGGGAATCAAATTAAAATGACAATTATAAGGCTTTGGCTAGAAGAAAGGGGGCACAGAGGAAGAGGAGATTGTAGTAGGGGTAGGAAAAATGACCTATATAGACAAAAATCTTTAAGATGTTCTGATTATACAAAGTAACTCATTTGTATGCCCTGGGATTAGTTAATTTTGCAAAAGCTATGTATGACATCCTGTTAAAAGCAAATTCCTGCTACGGTTAAAAAGAGCATGGGGATAAGATGAGGTTGGGTGCTAGGAAATCTCCACAGTCAGCCAACCTTTATTTTCATTGAGCCTGGCAGCCCCTATTAGCAAGAGAGGGAAAACTGCCAAAGTGAGTACTGTGCATTCCTCTTCTGTTCTCATAACCCAAGCTGAAATGGTATCGCCTTGACATCGAGAATGTAAAGAAACAACATTGTCTTTCTTCCCCATTAAAATAAAGTAACACATTATTCTGATCACAAAAATATTTTTCATTAGGGCCTCTAGTGAGATAATTGACCTTGACATTGCCTTCAGCTCAGGGCATATAACTATTATCACAATGACTTATCTGGAGGTAAGACATGCAGCACCAAGGACTATTTATTTAATTATTCTCCATTTTAAGTCCCCATAAACCTCACATAGCAAGGACAAATACATAGCTATACAGTGGCCAAGAGAGAGAATATATGTTATGGAAATGAAAACTATGATGTGATTATGCCTTGGTAAAAATTTAATCCTTGGTTAAACACCAGTGTTATTAATATTTTTGACTTGCTCAGTTGCTTCTTAACATATTTATATGATTGGAGAATTATATTCCTTGAATATAAGAGGGAATCTTATTAGCCTTTGTGCAGGAACTAGACACTTAGATGAGACTATTGCTCACTAGTATGAATAGGACGAGTAAAAGGCAATATGGCATAGCACATAAAGGATGGATATAGAATCAGGAAGGCCTGGATTCAAATTTTGTCTCTAGCCTTTACGAATTGGATGACTTTGGGCAAATTGGTCAATTTCTCTGAGGCTCAAGCAACTTTCAAAAAATATATATATGAGTGTGTGTGTATTTATATATAGGTGTATGTATATGTGTATATATACACACATATATAATGTATGTATACATGACATATATGTGTGTATGTGCATATAATGGATGGATTTCAGTTAAGACTTTGGTAGGGAAGGTTCCCACCCAAAGAAATTATGAATCACTGATCTATTGAATAGGGGAGGAACTCTTATGCAATCTTCTAAGAATACTATGTGCTGCTTTAAATAAGATCAGTTGGAAAACCATCAGTTAAAATCTAAATTACATGTACTTTTAGGCTCTATACTATTGGAGCACATTTTCAGAGGGTGCCCAACCTCTAGTAGACTGATAGCCAAAATTAGCCCAAGCTAAGTAGTTTTCCTTATAGATTGCCTTGCAGAGCTGGTAACATTTCTCTTTCATGAAACAGCTTCCCATTTTTGTACCTTTATCTTCACTCTTGAGATAATTTAAAATTTTTATGCAAAAGAGAGATTAGTTCCTCTTGACCACAGAGGGGCAGAACCAAGAGCAATGGGCTAGAAGTTATAGAGGTAGATTTTGATTCACTATAGGGCAAAGCACTAGCATTTAGATTTGTTCCAAAATGGGACAAGCTGTCTTTAGAAGCAGAGAATTCTCCATCACTGGATGTGCTCAATAAGAGACAGAGAGACCAACTGTAGGGGGTGTGGTAGAGGAGATTCCTGTTTAGGAATAAATTTGACTAAATACTTCAGAATCAGAGATTCTGGGAGGTCTCAGGTTCCTTCCAGTGACTATTCTCTCATCATCCTTCTTTTCTCTCTAGAGTCTCAGCAAAGAATCTTGCTGTTGTTCTTGAGTCATTTTTCAGTCATGCTCCACTCTTTCTGACCCCATTTGGGGTTTTATTTGCAAAGATACTGGAGTGGTTTGCCATTTCCTCCTCCAGCTCATTTTACAAATGAGGAAACTGAGGCAAACAGAGTTAAGTGATTTACCCCGGGTGACATAGCTAGCAGTCTCTGAAGCCGTATTTGAACTCACAAAGATGAATCTTACTAATTCTAAGCCCAGTGCTCTATCCATTGAGCCACCTGGGTGCAATGATATTATGTATCACTGTGGAAGGAAGGAAGGAAGGAAGGAAGGAAGGAAGGAAGGAAGGAAGGAAGGAAGGAAGGAAGGAAGGAAGGAAGAAAAGAAAAGAAAATAAAAAAAGAAAAGAAAAGAAAAAAGAAAAGAAAAGAAAAGAAAAGAAAAGAAAAGAAAAGAAAAGAAGAAAGAAGAAGGGAAAGAAGAAGGCTAAGAAAGAAGGATAAGGAGGGAGGGAAGGAGAGAACACTCATTTATTAAGTGCCTACTATTTCAGGCACTTTGCTAAGTGCTTTGTAAATATTATCTCACTTGATCATCATTACAACCCTGGGAGGTTTGTACTATAATTATTTTCTCCATGTTACGATTGAGAAAACTGAGGCAAATGATGCTCAAATGATTTACCCAAGGTCATAGAGCTAGTAAGTACCTGAGGCTGGATTGGAATTCAGGTCTTCTTGACTCTAATCCCAGTGCTCTCTCCAATGTGTTATCCAGTTCTCTGGTCTGATTTGAGGTAACTCAAACCAGATACCTTCATGACAATTTTGGTTTCTACTCAGCTCGACCCATTCTCCAGATTTCACCTCCTAGTCAGCAGCCTTTTTCCACCCAGCTAACTTATCTGTGACTCTATCCTAGGTCCTTCTTTCCAGAGTGGTGAGTTCCTAGGCAGTGATCCACTTCAACTCACTTGTACTTTTCCACCTTCTTGCTAGCAGACTTGGCCCCATATACTTACCTCCATCTACCCCCTTCCCTTATTGGAATGTAAGTCCCTTGAGAGTAGGAGCTGTTTTGTTGGCATGTAATTGTATTTCCATTATTTAGCACAGTGCCAGCCACATAGTAATTACTTAATAAATGGTCTATTGATCATCTATCTATTTGTCTATGTATATTATATGAAAAAATCCTAGTTCATATGACTACACCAGTTTTTGTTCATTCACATACCACTGACTTGCTTTGGGCCATCCTTTCCTGGCTCAATATTGAATGCCTAAAATTGGATTTTATTGAAGCAATGAATGAGCTAACACATGAGTGTCTTGCCTCACCATACAAACATAAACAGGAATTCCTGGGTAACAGAGGACATTAGGACCATGGCTCTCTAAACCTGAAATATATGCAAACAGAGGTATTCCCCATGTGAGGAACAGAAGAGTGATGAGACAAAGGTACAGAAAGAGCACCTTATACTGCATAGCAATCAAACATATAAAAATTGTAAAGACCGTGGCAATAGAGGGACCATTGAACTCTTCCTCTTCTTCTGTCCTTCTCTATCTCCAGATTTAATTTCTGAAACCAAGCCTTCCCAATCCTGGCTCCATTCTAAATGTTTATTGCCAAATATTGCTTCTATCTTGGCAATATCTTTCATATACATGCATCCTCTTCTCATTGCCCACACAGCCAACATCTTAGTTCAGGTGTCATCACCTCTCTCTTGAACTATGACCACATCACTGTCTTTGATCTTCCAGCTTCAACTGTTCCCGCACTCCAATCCATACTCAACTGAGCTGTCAGAGCAATTTTCCTAAAGTGTAGGAATGATCCTGTCACCCTCTATTCCATAAACTCCAACGGCCCCTGTTATCTCTCAAATGAAATAAAAGATTCTGTGTTTGGCATTTCATGCTTTTTATAACTAGGAACTCTTCCTACTAGTGCAGTCTTCTTATAGTTTAAGCTCCTTCATACACTCTATAATTCAACTGAACTGGCCTATTGACTACCTTCATCTCCCATCACTGTGCTTTTGCATTGGCTGAGTCCATTGCCTGAAATGTTCTTCTACCTCTTGGCATTTCTGGCTTCCTTCAAGGCACATTTCTATTCCCATTTTTCCTGCTCATCCCAGCTGTTAGTGACTCCCTCACCAAGATTACCTTCATCTGCTCTGTCTCTTGTATGACCCTATTTAGAACTTATTTTTAAAATCACAACCCCATTTGTGTTGCCTTCCCCCCTCCAAAAACAAACAAAAAACTTATTTTTAGAATTTATTTTAATTGGTCATTCCAGGCAGGTTTTTTCCCCTTGATTGATCAACTGGTTGATTTTTCAGACGTGGGTTGACTGTTGAAGTCCCTTCCAACTATAAAACATTATGCTTCCTTGGTATTGTGAATGATGCACTAGATAGGTGCTCAGATTTGGTGCTGGGGACTGTAAGCTGTGGAAGTGGCCAAGAATCACTACACTTAGAATCAGTGTCCTTTGCTACATTAGTCATATAGTCAGTCAACAAGCCTTTATCAAGCGCTTATTTGAGCAAATCGCTTAGTCTCTCTTGGCCTCAAATCTCACCTGTAAAATTGGGGTTATGAAAATAATGAGACTGTATGGCTCCTGAGGTCCCTTCAGTTAAAAATCAAATGATGGTATGAATTAAACTGGCATGAAATTAAACTATCATCTGGAGGTATTTTGGCTTCACAGCTTCCAAACTTGAAGTAGAAAACAGAAAGGCAAAGTCTTTGGAGAGGAAGGGAATGAATACTTAATAAGCAACCACATTCATTTGTATTAACCAAGAAGGAAGAAAGAAAAAATATATCTATTAAGCACCTGCTAGGTGCCATGTACTGGACTAAGTGGTTTACAAATATCATCTTATTAGAGCCTATGGTCAACTTTATGAAGTTAGGTAACGTTATTTTACCCATTTTACAGTTGAGAAGACTGAGGCAGGCACAGGTTAAGTGATTTGCCCAGGTTCACAGAGCTAATAAGTAAGGGTCCGAGCCTGAATTTGACCGAAGCTCTTTCTGACTCAAGGTCTCCTCCTCTCCATTGTATCATGTAACCAACAAGAGATTTGGGTTCTAATTCCAATTCTATCATAAAAAAATTCAAACCAAACTAAAACAAAAGAAAACCAACTATGGGGTCTTGGGTGAATTACTTAAGTCTCCATGCCTTTGTTTCTTCATCTGCAACATGTGAATGTGGAATCAGATAACTTCAGAGGCCCCCACCAACTCTACTTGACTATGATCCTGTGATTTCATAAACCAACACTATACTTGATATTTTACCCTAAAGTTTGACTGTAACAACAACAACAAAAGGGATGAGGAAGAAGAAAGCACTTCTTGAGGGGATGTATACACGCATGTGTATCATGCATGCATTCAATACATGTCCACATATACGCAAACACACTAATCATAAGCACAGTGCACACACACACATCCACAGCCACACATGCTCACATGCCTGCATGTGTCTACACACATGCACAACACATATGTGCGTGCATGTGCAACCCACAACCATGGACTGTCTACATGCATGCACATAAATGTGTTGTGTCACACATGACTGTGTGCATAAGTACATATGTGTGCATATACATACGCCTGTGCATGTGTAGATGTATGTGAGTATGCATACACACATGCATGCATATGTATAATCTGATTTGACATCTGGAGATGACTGGTTTCTCTACAGAATATATTTATTAGTTACCAGAAATATAAGCACTTCTTCTATAACACCTAAAAATAAACAGCTTCTTCTAATTTTCGCATCTGGTCCCAGGGTTTTTGTTAACAATGAGTTCAGCCCATCTGTCTGATTTCAGCCTTGTCCCACCAGCAGGTGAAGATTTATCTCACTGAAACATTTTGGAATTGCCAAGAGAATATTAATAAAAGTTTAGACGTGCTTCCCACTCTAAGCAAGGAGAATACCTGAGAAGTTTGAAAGCTTTCGTGAGAGATTACAGGAGGCTGGGAGAAAATATGCTCTCCAGTGCTTGGCCCCCAGTGTGCATATTTCACTATCCAGGGATCTCTAATTACTAATACTGTACATGAACAGTATGATAGGTTCATACAGTTGCAGAAGCCTTTTCAAAGATAATCTTTAATAGTTTATTTGACAACCTGTAAAATTATAGAAAATTATTAGTCTTGGGAATTACAAAAATCCCCATAGTACCGTCAAACAATAAAATGATAATTACCTGTGGGTAATTGAAATTTAACTGTTTTTTTATTGTATATTACACATCAATAGCAACATAAGTTCAAGAGGGTTTTTTTCTTCTTCTTCTTTTCTTTTTCTCCCAGAACCTGAGAAAACGGACAGCACTGTTGGTGGCTTGTGAGTTCCTGTCATAGTACTGAGCTTGAACAATTTCGATTAAAGCCCATGTTTGAAACTGTCATTAGACCTGCATTAAATTACATATCTGGAGTGTTAAAAAATAAAGAGTACAGTGGCTTATTCCCAGCTACCTAAGGTATGTAGTTAAGGTCTTGATTATCTTTAAAGATCTATTTTTCCCCCTCTACAGAAATTCATTGTTTCTTCCATTAAACATAAAACACATTTAAGAGCACTAAAGTGTGCAGACAGTAATATTAGGATGGCATACACCAAAGTACCTTTGTTCTGCATTCATTGCTTGCGGTTGACTTCTGAATTGTATGCTGTGATTTTATTATTTAGCTCTTGCTCTAGGTAAGCTGAACAGGACTGGCATGGTAAGGTAGTTTTGTTCCCTGGGCCTTTGCTGTTTTAGGTATATGCCCTCCCCCTCCCTCACCCCCTAACTGCACCGAAGGTGCATTTCAATTACAGCCCATTATTTCTACTTATCACTACTTGTTGTAAATGTCTTTATCCACATTGCTTCCACTCTTCAATCCTTTGGTAGCCTTTGTTTCTTCTTCTTCTCCTCCTTCTCTTTCTCCTCCTCCTGCTCCTCTTCCTTTTCCTCCTCCTCCTTTTCTGTCTGTCTGTCTTTGTCTCTCTCTCTCTCTCTCTCTCTGTCTTGGTTTCTCTGTCTCTGTCTCTCTTTGTGTCTCTCTCTGTGACTCTCTCCCTTTCTCTTTCTCTGTCAGTCTGTCTCTGTCTCTCTTTCTCTTTCTCTCTCTGTCTCTTTGACTCTCTGTCTCTGTCTGTCTCTTTCTTTCTGTCTCTCTCTGTCTCTCTCCCCCCCCCTCTCTGTCTTTCTCTGTCTGTCTCTGTCTCTCCATCTCTTTCTCTATCTTTCTCCCTCCCTCCTTTTGTCCCACCCTTCTGTCCTCTCCCCACCTCCTCTTGATTCTGGAAAGGGCCCAGGAAGGTAGATGAGGAAGGGCTTGGCTGTGAGCAAACTGCATCAGTGTTTATTTCTGAAATGTGCTGCGAGATCTGCATCAGAGGGCAGGCTGCATTCAGGTGTAAGGCTGCAGCAGAAACTCCTGGAGTTTGCTGTTGTGTGTGGTCATGCCTAGTGCCATTACTACACCCTCAGATCAGTTTCCTGGGTACCATTGATTCCCTATTAATTCACAGGAACCTGGAAATGGGGAAGCGAATCTGTTGTTATCTTTTCCTAGTTTAAAAAAGAGGACAAAAGCAGGCAAATAAAGTACGGAAACAGCAACATCAGCTCCTTTCCCATCATGTTAGTGGAACTCTTTTCATTATTTCAAAGCATTTTCTTAGTTGAAGAATTAAAAGTGACAAAGATGTCAAGGCTACCTTTGAGATGGAATATTATTCATAGTAATTATTATCTCTCAGGTGATTGTGTTTAAAAGTAATCAGGACCACAAGTGGAGGAAAACAAGTAATTGAATACCACTTGGTCAACATATGTAATGTGGCCTATTTAAAATCAGACTTACTTAATCATAAGATCATAGATTAGAACTGGAAGGGAAGGGGCAGCTAGATTAATGCAGTGAATAGAGCACTGGCCCTAGAGTCAAGAGGACTTGAGTTCAAATCCAGCATCAGACACTTACACACACATATACATACACACACACATACATACACACACACACAAAATAGCCATGTGACCTTTGGCAAGTCACTTGACCCCAATTGCCCTGTCCTCCCCTCTTCCCCTCCCCCCAAAAAAAGAACTGGAAGGGAATTCAGAGATAATATAATCTAAATCTTAAATTTTTATAAGTGAAGAAATTTGGGACCCAGAGATGTCACGTATGCCAACTTGAAACTGAGCTAGGGAAGGGGTAAGGAATAAAGGAGAGGGTTGATGATGTAATTGAAAGAAAATATATAGAGAAAAAGAGTCCATTTAAAGTTGTGAAGATACCTACACTTAGGGGCACAATATAGATGAAGGACCAGCCAAAGAAAACAGTCAGACAGGAGAGACTGGTGAGAATCATGTCATAGCATCCGAAGGAAAGTATCCAGGGAGAGGAGAGGGAGGGACACAAGTGTCCAAAGCTGTAGAGAGGAATCAAGGAAAGCCCATTAGATTTAGTAGTTAGGCAGTTGTTGGTACTCTTGGGGAGATGTTTCATAGAGTGATAGGGTCATATATACACTTACGAGGAATTGAGAAATCAGTGAATGATGAAGAAGTCTAAGTAGGTAGAGGAGATAGCTATAGAACCAATCAATAAAAAGAAAAAAAGATGTAAAACATTATGAGGCAGTGGAAAAATCAGGTATAAAGGTATATTAAGGATGGGGGGCATGTCTATGGACCTCAGATAAGTACCAGCTAGAGAGAGAGAGATGAAAGATGGGAGAGAAGAATGATCTTGGGGTCAAACTCCCACAGATGTAGGAAATAAGATCAAGGGTAGACATGCAAGTGGGTAACTTTGATCAGGATAAGAGTTCCATTGTCCTTATAGGTTGAACTGAAGGAAAATATAGGAGAAAACACAAAGGAAATTTAAGGTCTCAAGTAAGGGACTGCCTCAGATGGTAGTGGGCTGCCTTGCCTTACAGTCTTTATACAAAGGCTGCTGCCTATGCCTTGGATAAGTTGTGGATAATATTGTTGTTCACATATGAGTTGGACTATGTCTATAGTATCGAACATGTGGTTGGTCCATGGGCTTCTACCATGCTCTATCTATAGTACAGCCTAAATAAAATTAAAAGGCAATTGGAAAATATTTAACAAAAATTAAAAAAAAATACAATTAAACATAGATAACCTTAAGGTAGAAAACAGCAACCCTAAGTCCACATGTAGACTACTTATTTTGATTACTCAATGTGGATCCTTAAGTATGGTACTCCCTGGTTAGCTTTGGATTTGACACTGCTGTCAAGACAGGTAACTAGACTAGACGAGGTGACTGTAGAGGGCCATTTCAAAACCCAGACTCTATAGTTCTGTCATTCCTGCAGCATCTGCTCCCCATCTAGAACTCTCCTTTATTCTCTTCTTCATGTTAGTGGCAGAGATTCTCCCTTCATTAATTCTCCCTGACTCACTGTTGGCATTATATCCCCAGAAGGAGTGCTTGGCTCCATCCTTAGCAACTCAAACCTAGTAAGACAAAACCAGGTATAATGCCTTTGAATCAGTCCTCTGGACACACAGCCACATTTATAAGACTCTTCAAATTCAATCAATTCAGAAATTATTATTAACTCAGTCAGTTAATCAGGAGGTTAGAACCTATGTGACAAGCACTGTAAGATACAAAGAAAGGGGGAAAAAAGGGCAAAAAACCCAGTACCTGCTCTCAAAGATCTTGCGTGTACAAGGTTCTATGCCATGTACTGGGCATGCAAATTACAAAGTTGGAGCAGACCTTACATTTACCAGCTTATATTTTAATGGGAGAGACAAGATGTGGGTCTGTAAATATATGTGTGTGTACATACACATGTGTATATACAAAGAGGATATGCAGATACATGTATGCAAGTTATATGTGTGCATATATGTATATACATATAGACACATGTGAAGGAAATTACTATATACATGCCTATACACATATATGTAATGCATACTTATGTAAATACATATGTGTGTGTATAAAAACACATTTACATATGCGTGTAGAGAAATAAGTATAATACCAGGAAGTTAGGGGAGGAGGGCACCAGCACTTAGGTGGATCATGAAAATCTTTACATGGAAGGTGGTGTTTTTAATGGAAGAATATAGTAACCAAATAGTTAATAGGCTAGATTCTTATGCAATGATTGGTAACATTTTGTGAGTCAGCTGAAGGCCCTCTGGACCTGTCAGATTGGGGGCATTTTTTTTTTTTACTGATCTAGCTAAAATTTGCCTGATCCTATTTTATTACCTGGGATGTTTGATAGATGTCAGAAGCAATGCAATTTTCCATCACTTGGCCTTCTAGAAGATTTTCATCTGTGGCTGTCAACTTCAAAATGCCCACCCTCCCACCTCCTCTAGCCCCTTTGCACAGATCAGTGACCTTATGCTTGGTCTCAGAATCTAAGTCAAGGATATTAAAGGAGACACTTCCCCTATGTCAAAAGGAAGATTGATGTTATTGTGAAGAATGTGATGGGTTACCAGTCTGTAACTTAAAACACATATATTTGTGCGCATGAATGTGCATGCATGTCTATACATATGTGTGTGCATGTATAGACATGTATATGTACATGTGTGTGTGCATGTGTGTATATTCCTGCTGACCTCCATATTGGAGTACAGCATCTTTTGATAGTCAATGGTTCACTAAATCTGTGGATACACAGTAGGTTCTTAATAGATGCTTGATGATTTGAATTGAGCCTCTTCTGCCATGGCTAAAGATACACTCTTGCCCTCACTAATTTTTGATCCCTGGCTGTTCTGTGGGGGCCAGAGGCAGTTTGTGAATTGAACATACATAGAGAGATTTTAAGCTGAGAGATTAGGAGAATCTTTTTCTAATGAACATTTCTATTTCTTTTCTTCTGCAACGTAGGCCCAAAGAACCACAAATTAAAACATGCTTGCTAAGTGATCTTACCTCATAGAAACATTTGGAAAATAACACTTTCAAATAATGTTAAAAAGTAGAATTTTGACAATAATATCTCCACAAAGTTCTATTCCAACCCTTTAAACCATCCTGAAGGTGATCCTAGGCCAGGGGTGTGCCAGAGCCAGATGAAACTTGCTTGTAAGAACTGAGTGTTAAACTTTTTTTTACCGTGAACAATTACACCACAGCAATCAACAAATGATACAAAACAGAGCTTGAATTAATGTTTTGTTGCTTCTTTAATCCTAAGAAAGTGATAGAGGAAATGTTAGTAATGCAGATTAAATTTAAAAATGTGCTGTGCATATATTTTATTTTTGTTTTCATAGAGCTGGTTGTTAGACATGTGCTAGCTCACCACTGCCCTAGGCTCTCAAGGGCTATCGTAGAGTGTAAGTTATGGGGGTCCCTATAGCCAAAAGGGTTTCAGAATATGGCCCCCTCCTTTCCTCTGACTGCAGTCATGCTCGTGCAGGTCCTCATTCTCTGGTCCCCAGTCATGCCTGGACTATTGGAACAGCTTGCTGATAGTTCCACCAGCTTTCATTCTCTCCCCCCTCTAAACCGTCTTCCATTCAACCACTGAGTGGATTTCCCTAAAACTGCGGTCTGATCATGTCATCTCCTTAATCAATAAGCTCCAGCACCTCCCTATTGCCTCCAGGAGCAAATATAAAATGCTCCACATGGCATTCACATCTAGCCCCCACCTGCCTTTCCAGACTCTGGCCAACTTACTCTTGGACACATCCTCCTTGATCCCATGACACTGGCCTCCCAGCTGTTCTGTGAACAAGACAGCCATCTCTCCGCTCCAGGCATTTTATCTGACTGTTCCCACATGCTTTCCCTCCTCATCTCTGCCTACTGGCTTCCCTGGCTTCCATTAAGTTCCAACTAAAATCTCCACTTCTACAGGAAGTCTTTCCCAAATACTCTTAGTTCAAAAGCCTTTCCTCTCTTAATTATTTTCTATTCATCCTATTCATAGACTGTTTTAAAATATTCATTTGCTGGATGTCTTCTCTATTGGACTATGAGCTCCTGGAGGGCGGGGCACTTTCTTTGGCCTCTTTTTGTATTCCCAGCACTTGGTACAGTGACTGGCATAGAGTAGGCACTTATTGAATATTTGTTAATTATTTGTCAAATGGGTATACCAAATATGTCTTTCTGAGCACCAGGAGGCTCCTTGTCAGTAAAATGTGTTGGAGGGGACAGGATGATGTCCTCGGTGATGGATTCTGTAGCCTTACAAATTATGAAATACATACACATAGAAAAATATTCTCAGTCCTATGCAGCCCTTTCTCCTTCTGTATTGATAGCGGCAGAAGCATGCAAATGGTGACAGATGGTGCAAAGAAACAAAAAGTACCAATACTTCTAAAGTTAATTTATACTTTTAATGCTATACCAATCAAATTATCAAAAGAATGCTATGTAAAACTTGATAAAATAACAACAAAATTCATTTGAAAAAGAAAACATCTTGAATATGAAAAGAAATAATAGAGGTAGGGAGAAATGGGGAGTAGCACTTTCAAACCAAAATATATCATAAAGCAGCAATCACTCAAACCATCTGGTATTGACTCATAAGTAGAGAGATAGATTAATGGAACAGATTAAATAAGGGAGATTCAGAAACAATGTAACTAGGGACAGGTAGGTAGTGAAGTGAATAGAGCACCTGCCCTGGAGTTAGAAGAACCTGAGTTCAAATGCAGATTCAGACACGTGACACTTACTAGCAGTGTGACCTTGGGCAAGTCACTTAACCCCAACTGCCTTGCCTTCCCTCCTCCAAAAATTTTTTTTTTAAGATTTTAAAAACAGAAACAATGTAATTCAATTGCACAACTAATGATTAAACTGGAATATATATATATATATATATACATATACATATGTATATATATATATATACATATACATATGTGTGTGTATTTCTTTGGAAAGAATTTCTTACTGATCAACACTGCTAGGAAAACTGGAAAGTAGTCTGGCAGAAATTGGTTTTAGATCAAAATCTTATACCATATTCCACAGTACATTCTAAATAGACCTATGACCTTACTATAAATATATATATATATATATATACACATACACACATACATACACATGCATACATATGTATGTTCGCATACATGTTAATTCTTTAGATGACATATATCTTGGGCAACAAACTCTAATCAGAAAAAATTAACAGAATTTTCTCCCCCTTTGACTGTTTACCTTTTTATTCTAGGTATATTATCCTAAATTGCTAGGTTATACAGTTTTAAAAATAATTCTATTTTAAATTATACAATTTTTTTATAGGAGAAGAAAAATCACAGTGCACCTCTCACAGATTTGGTTAAGGAGATTTGGTTTTAACAAAACAAGGAATAGAGAAAAATGCCAAGCAATGAAAGTGATAGCTTTGATTACATGAAACTAAAAAACACCGACAGAGACAAAATTAACAACAAGAATAAGGACTTACCAAAGGTTTACCAAATGTCATACAAATACCAGATAGTTTTTTCCTCACAACAGCCCTGACAGGTAAGTCTTATTATCATCCCTTTTGCACAGCTGAGGAAATAGGAGTAGGCAGAGGTTAACCAGCGGTCACATAGCTAGTAATGGCCTGAGGCTGCATTTGAACACAGATCTTCCTGAATCCTAGTTCGCCTCTGTGCAACCTGCAGTTCAGTGCGGAAAAAAAGAAACATTTGTGTCAAATTTCTTTGATTGGGGTTTGATGTGTAATATATATGAATAAGATAATGAACTGACATGCATGTACATGCATGCATTTATGTACATGCATTTATTATGTACATTCATGTATGTACAAATGTATGTATGTAGACATAGTACATATATGTATATCATGTGTATGTGTACATTATATATGTCTATATTATGTGTGTATACATGCATATGTATATGTGTGTATGTATATATAATTTCCAATGAATGTGTGATGGTTAAAAGATGTAAACAAATATTTCTCATAAGAAAAGTTAAAAACATTAAAAAGTATATGAAGAAATATTCAAAATAAATAATAAAAACAAAAATATGAATCATAAGCTTGAGGTTGAACCTCAGATCCTGCAAATTAGCAAAGACGAGGTGACAAAAGATGAGAATAATTAATGTTTGAGGATTTGTAGGAAGATAGGCACACTGGCACATTGTTGATGGGTCTGTGAATCAAAAAAAAAACATTGAAGATAAATATAGAATCTTGCAAAGAAAATAGCTAAAAGGTTCATATCTTTGACCTAGACATTCCATTTCTAGGCCTAGGCCCCAAAGAGACAACCAATAAGAAGAAAGTCTCCATGTACACCAAATTATTTATAGCAGCATTTGTATGTGTGTGTGTGTGTGTGTGTGTGATCTAAAAAAATTAGAAACAAATTAATTGATCATTGATTAGAGAATGACTAAACAAATTGGATCATAAATATGTTGAAAGTTATACTTCAGTTGAGCCTTTAAAAACAAAAATAACCAAAAAAACAATCCAAAAACCAACCACAAAAAACAACAACAACAGATTCTAAGAGGTCAGGACAGAGAGCATTGCAGGCACGGGGAACATCAGCACAAGGGCAGATATTTGGGAAATGGAACCTGTGTGAGAAACAGAAAATCTGTCAGTACAACTGGATTGTTGAGTGCATGGAAGAGAGAAATGAGCAAGAAGACTGGAAAGGTATAAGGGATATAGGCTACACAGAGCTTTAAATGAACAAAAGATGAGTTTACATTCAGTCCTAGGTACAATGGAAAGTTGCTGGAATTTACTGAGCAGAAGGGCATCATGGTCAGATCTATGCTTTAGGCATATCTATTTGGCAATGTACTGAGGATTGATAGTGTAGAGGGAGATGATGCAAGGATTCAAATTAGAAGGGTACTGCAGTAGTCCAGGCAAGAGGTAAGGAGGACATGAACTAGATTGATGACAGAGTGAGGGGAGAGAAATGTTATAATTGAGAAATGTTGTGAAAAAAGAAATTTCCCGGTGTGGAGGATGGATGGATATTTGGGATGATCAGAGTAGGAATCGAGGATGATACAAAGACTGCAAACCCAGGCAGCTAGATGGGTTGTGAGACCATTGATGATAATAGAACAATTCAGAAGAGAGGCGGTTTTGGGAGATATGATGAATAGAGTTTGAGATGCCTAGCGAGACAGGCAGTTCTAAATGTCCAAGGCATATAGAGAGGCAGGATTAGAGCTCTGCAAAGAGGGCCAAATGTACACAACAGAAAATCATACAGATGATAACTGAGAAGATATAATGTCTAATGGAGGTTACTACAACCTTACCTATTTAAACAATCTATTAATGCCAAAAACCTGAGAAATTGAAAAAATGGACATCAACATAATATGACACCATTTTCAAAGGAAGTTTAACCTCTCTAAATTAAGGAGACCAAAAGAGTTTAAAACTGCCTCAGGCAGTAAATGCTTGATCTTCTTGCCAAGCAAAAAGATATGGCAGCCAAGGGCAACACTAGCTTAGAATATAAACTCCTTTGTAAAATCTTAGGGAGGAGGACTTTTGATGATTATGAACAGTAGCACCTTGTAAAACAGTGAGAAACATTGGAAGGAAAAACAAGGTTACAGAAAGCTTGATGAGAGACCCAATTAAGAAAGATCATCTAGAGATCATTTAAGGATTGAGCTGAAGGGAAGATAACAAACATACAAAAATAGAAAAGATCTGTCAATGTATAATGCGTCTTATATTTCTTGCCTTTTCAATAGGAAGGGAAGAGAAAAAAATTTGGAATTGAAAGTAAAAAAGAATGTAAAAATAGATAAAGAAAGAAGAGATACATCAAGAATTCCCTAACAAACTTCTACTTTTCTCCATCAATGATAGGTTAATCACCACATTTAGACTGTTAGATCTCAACCCCATTGTTCTGCATAAGGAAATAGAAACAGTGTTAAGGAAAACAAAGATAATCAGGTTAGTTTTATTTCTATGATATCTAAGAGCTAGATTGACTATTTTGTTATTTTCGCCTTGTGTTTGGGGAACAAGGATTCGGCACCTATAAATACAGCAGCGTTAGCTATAAAAATAATGATGTGTTGTCTTCAGTTCATCTCTATGTGGAGGGGCTTGGACTGGACAGCCTCTAAGATGCCCTCTGTCTCTAAATCTATGATCCCAAGTACCTAAGACCCATTTCTGGAAAGGGGCACAAATGCAGTTTCTATCAGCAAAATAATTCTTCAATAGTGAGGACCTACTAGATAAGCTTCCTTTTTTATTCTTTTATTGTCCTGTGCACACTCTTCTGCTTTCTTGGATCTTTTGCAGTCTCATTCCCTCCCTAGATATGTGACACAGATTTGTTTGTTTTGGTCATCCTCCTCCGTGGGATGCCCTATGTGGCTTGCTATCAGGCCCATATACATTTATGCTTTTCCTAGTGTTTCCTCTCTTTCTTCTAATTTCCTTGAGTCATATGTTCCCAGGACTTTTCAGTGGTCCTTGTCATGAGAACTTGTTTCTCCCTTCCCCCCACTCAATAAGCTTTTGCATTATTTCTGTGCTTTCTACCCCAGATATAATATCTTACCCATCCTGTTGGTTTATTTCAAATTTGTTTATCAATGAGGAATGAGGCTCTAATTTTTACCATTGCCTTTCCCCCAGCATTGTATTCTTTTTTTTTTGGAGGGGGAAGGGAAGGGTAATTGGGGTTAAATGACTTGCCCAAGGTCACAGGGCTAGTAAATGTTAAGTGTCTGAGGCCAGATTTGAATTCAAGTCCTCCTGACTCCAGGACCAGTGTTCTATTCATTGTACCACCTAGCCTCCCCTCAGCATTGTATTCTTAAAGGCTTTCTTCTGTTTTTTTATCCATCTGTTTTCCTGTGTATTTCCATCTATAAACTGCAATTCCTACTTCTTGTTGTTTGTCTTTTGTGCTTGAAGAGGACCAAAATGATATCACGATAGTGATGTCAATATACGGTACATCTGACTGTGAGTTCATTCTAATATATCATAAAGCTCTACCACACATCAGGCACAAAGAGTCCATGTATATCTCATGTTTCCTTTGAGCTACTGCAATTCTGCTTTGCTTATAGATCACAACCCCTTCTTTGATGTGGGCACACCATGCTGGATGATTCTGTGTCAGTGTCTCTCACAATCAATACCAAATCTCTGCAGAGATAATTTCTCCTGACCACCAAGTACTTGCCTTGTGTGATTTTTTTTCAAAAAAAAAAATCTTTTAGGCAAATGCATGTCTGGCATGTGAATGTGGCCAGCCCATCAGAATTATGCTTTCTGAAATAGAGTTTGAATGTTTGACAGTTCAGCTTGAGAAGGGACCTAAGTGTCTGGTACTTTCTTTCATGAGGTGATCTTCAGCACCTTTCTAAGACAATTCAAATGGAAGTGAGTCAGTTCTCTGGCACAGCTCCAGTAGACTGTCCAGGTTTCATAGGCATGCAGGAAGGAAATCAGTATGAATACTCTGTAGACCTTAATTATAGTAGTGTAATGGCAATGGAAATCTGAAGATCTTCCCTGCCCCTTGGCCCCTTGATAGACTAAAGTGAATCTGAGAACCTTCCCTGATTTGAAAATATACTCTGCCCCCTAATAGGCTGAATGTGGTCACATGGAGCCTGCGGAGAGAGGCTTCTTTTTCAGGAATACCCACACTTTGTTACTTTGTGATTGGGCAGTGGGTCAAGAGGGCTGTGACATTCTCTGACCCAGGAGAAGGCTATATATACTCTGATGTGGGGCTCACTTTGAGAGGAGCTGTGTGATTTAGCCAGATGAGACTCTGAGAAGCTGTTGAGTTCCCCTCCCCCACCCCCAGCTTTGAAAACCCAGATGCTGGTGCTTCTCTCTCTGGTAACTAACTAGGTATGGATGTAATGGTCAGACAGTTGGAAGCCCTGTCTGCTGGTTTACTTCTTTGTCTGTATGTTTTTTTGTCTGCCTGTAACTTCTGTTTGTATTCTCTGAAGTTCAGGGTGCTGACTTTTCCACCTGAACTAGATAAATGATATATGTTTGATTAAAGCAAGATTGTTGACCCATTTTGAGCTGCTTTCTTTTAGAAAGACACATCTAAAAACCTGTGCTAGCAGCCATCCTGGGTATTCTAGGGTGCTTGCTGCTACGGGTAGGCAGCCTAAAATCTCTTCTCTTTCAGAGCCTCCCAAATGCTGAGCTAACTTTAGCATTGTGTGGGTCAACTTCATCAACCTAATTATATTTTGACCCTCTCATGTGAAATGTTAGTCTTATTTTCTCTTTCTCAGTCTCCTCTGCTCCTCAGAGAAGTCTATGATGTGTGTGACACAAACCAGGGAGGACCTGGGCAAAATTATGACATATGACAATGTTTGCCTTTGATTCTTTCCTCCATCCCTCCTCAAGCCCGATTCTCCATTCTTCTTCATTTCTTTCTTTTTTGGAATTTCTTTCTGAGATATCCAGTGTTCCTATGCCCAATTCCTTTAACAGAGGGAAATAATCTCATAAGCTCATTTAGAGAAAAATGCTATTTGTTTAATATTTTATCCTCAGAGAAACTCAATTCAATATCCAATCTAACATAATGGAAAGAATACTGAACATAGAGTCATAGGATGAATGGGACCATAGCACAGAGGCATATTGGTGTCACAGTGGATAAAATCCAGCTCCAGGCCATTACTACCTGTGTAATTCTGGGAAAGTCACTCAACTCCTGACTGCCTCAGTTTACTGAACTCTAGTGATCATATCATCTACTTTCCTGTGTTGTTTAGGCTCTCACTGACTGCCAATAAGAGGTCCCAGCCCAAGCCTTCCTTGCTCATTGTTTGGGTTTTGATGACTCAGAGTGAGTGTTAAAAGCAATTGTTTCTCTTCTTGCCAGAAATCCTGAAGTTCTTCCCTTCCTAAAAGGATTTTTTGACAAACAAACTAAGAAATCTTTTGCCTCAGTTTTTAGCCTATCCTTTACTTATAAAATGGGTATTGCCTCAGGCATACTGAAACTTGGAAAAGACCTTAGTTTAAAAAGGCCAAGGTCTCTCACTGCTTCCAGGTCCATTGCCAGTTGTTCAGACCTATATCTTGCCAGACTTGCCACTGCACTCCAAATGACTCTGGAGGAGAGAGTGAGGCTGATGACTTTGCTAAGCCCTGCCTCACATAAACCCAAATAACTTGCAAGCCAGGACATCACCCTCCTGATGTCATTGGCCCTCTTCAAGAATAAAGGATGAAAAACAAGCTTCAGTTTCCTCAACTGTAAAATAGTGATCAAAACATGCACTTCACATGATTGTTCAGAGGACTGAAACAGATATTTTAAATTACTTACCACACTACCCGGCACATAGTAAGTACTTAATGCTTATTCCCATCCCTTAGACAAATAACTTCAACCCCTCTCTGATTCCACATTCTCATCTATAAAAGGGGAGCATTGGGTAAATGATGTTTATGGCCATTTCCACTGTTTGTGTTATTGCATGCTCCATGTGTCCTCCTTATTGAATAATTGATGTGTGAGAGTGTGGTTTGGTACCATAAACCCTAATCCTAATGACCACTTGAATTGACTTGACATTCTCACCATAAATGAAGCAAGAAGACACCAATTATTTGCAGCTATACAAACAGATGGTTCACAGGTTTTCCTTAGAGACACACAAAAAAGGAGTCAGTGGAGTTAGTTATGATTTGTTCAACAGCAATAAAAAGATTCTTCATGAGCTATTTGCCCATCTCTTTTCACCATTCATTGTAAACACTTCCAAATAGACTACGATGAGGAAAATTGCAGGTGATGTCCTAACATCCAATGCAGAAGATTAAGAAATGAAGGAATTCTACAAAGAACTCAGTAAGGTCTAAATGAATCCACCATTAACTTTGATATTCAGTGACTTCATGGCAAGGGGAAGTAATGAGGAAGGTGGGAAAATGTTACAAACCATGCATCAGAAAGAATTATAGACTCCTCAGAAGCTTCGTGTCTATATAACATGAGTACTTTCTTCAAAAAAGATAGTTGTCAGATGCTACTCACAAACACCAAATGCGCCATAAAAATAGAATTTATAGAATAGAGCTTAATTGGTTATTGATATTACAATCATTTCTAAATCAGTCAAACTGCCAACTTCTTTGATCAAAGATTAAAATACTAGCCAATTTCAAAAAAAAAGAAAAGAGACGAAATGGTAGAAACAATTGAGATGTCCACTCAATGAACTTAAATGAGCATCCGATGTTGAAAAAATGGGAAACAGATAAAAGAAAACATTAATAAACACTATCACCATTTGCTAATGAGATGCAACCCTTTTGAATTAGTTGCCACAAGGAAAAGGTCAAAAGAGCCTAGAAACCTTCTCAGTCAGAAGACAGGTGTTTTTCTTGCCAAATAGAAATATTAAAGCTAAGGACAATATCAGTAACTCATTTGTAAAGTCTGAAGAAGTAACATTTACAAGTATGATTAATATTGTTTTGTCAAAAGTAAGAAAATAGGGGTGGCTAGGTGGCACAGTGAGTAGAGCACTGGCCCTGGACTCAGGAGGACCTGAGTTCAAATCCGGCCTCAGACACTTAACACAAAAATTAGCCATGTGACCTTGGGCAAGTCACTTAACCCCAACTACCCTCAAAAAAAAAAAAAAGAAAAACAAAAGTAAGAAAATAAAAGGTAAAAAGTAACTAAAAATAGGCAGTGTAACACAGTGCTTGAGGGTAAAGAAAGCATTGAAGTTGGACTCAGAAGACTTAGCTGTCTACATTTAATTGTCATGACAACGGACATGTCATCTGACATCTCTGAGCCTCAGTTACTCCACATATAAAGTGAGAGGGGTTTGATGAGCTAATTTCTAAATTTCTCTCCAGCTTTCAATTTATATTTCTAGGATCATAAGTTCTTCTTGAAGTACTTTGGGATAAGCCAGATCATCTCAAGAGCATTTTAAAATAGCACAGGAAGCAGAACAACATGCAGAAAAAAAATGGAAAAGCTTTCTCATGATTTTTATAATTGAATTTATTTTTCTTTTATATTTTAAGTTCCAAACTGTCTTGCTCTCACCCTCCACACCACATACTAGAGAAGGCCACCATTTGACACAGATTTTTAAATCTATGCAAAATCATACTGTGCATATTTTGATTTTTATCAATTATTTCTCTGGAGGTAGATAGTATCCTTCTTCATTGGTTCTTTATAATTGATTTGAGTATTTATAATACACAGAATAACTTGGTCATTCACAGTTGTTCTTTGAACAATATTGCTATTACTCTATATAATGTTCTCTTGGTTCTGCTCATTTCACTTTTCATTATTTCATATGATCTTTCCACATATTTTTTTCTAAAATTAACCACCTCATTGCTTCATATAACACAGTAGTATTCCATCACAATCATACACCACAACTTATTTAGCAATTCCTCAATTGACAGGCATTCCTCCAGTTTCTAGTTCTTTGCCACTACTTTCTCAAGATATCTTGACAGAGAGAGCATAATACAATTAGCTTTTTTTCATTGAGTGATTGTAGAGCCACTGCATTTAGAATCTAACATCAGAGTACACAATAAGATGGAAGCAGAAATGTCATTGAAGGAAAAAAAATGATGAAAACATCAACTTGACCAATTTCAGTATACATAAATGAGGTTAGAGGTGGAAGAAACACAATTTAAAACCATTAAGAATTCATGCATAAGTTATCTGAAAGAGAAAAGAATACCCAAAGTGTGGTATATAAATGGTGACCAAGTGACTATTGTAATAAATACTGTCCCACATGCTTAGCTTTCTGCAGTATCTTTACGAGAATTGATATTGGCATTGAGGGCATCCAAGATCAATGTATGAGAAAGGAATAAACAGGCTCTCAGAAATGTTATTTGATTGCAAGCCACATTCTTTTAGTCACAGGACTGACTGAATTTACTACAAAAATTCCTGTTCACTTGTTTGTTGACTAAAAATCTACATTTAATTTAATAATGCTGAAGTGTTTCTTAAAATTTCTCTTACAAGATGATTCTTAGGTACATGTCAAAATTATTCAAGATTCCTTGAAAGATATAACAATGGAGATAATTTTTTCAGTGACTCTTATTATAAATATCAAATGTATGTATGACAAAAAAACATTTGCTACCATAGTGGGGAATATTTAGCACAGAGTTCAAATGAAAGGATTTCCCATAAATGGTAAGATCCTCCTAATATTCTAGTCGGTAGGTGTCATTGTTTTGTGTGCACCAAAGCCCTGGAATGTTGCAAAGCTTCCCAAATGAGGTGCATTAGTACTCAAAAGCATTCAGTTTAAGCAATAATACCGAAGAATACAAGATGAAGACCACTATTTGTTCAGAATTTGATGTATAGTAGGATAGACAGGATATAGAACTGGTCAGTCATAGAGATTGGGTAGACAGTATTGGATGGATGATAGGGAGTCCAGGAATGAATAGAAGTATAAACTGGGCTTCTTTTAGGATATTATGACCTACTTTTAATGACCCTGAGTTTCTTCTCAAAACAAATCTTACATTTTTAATATTCCCATTTTTTTTCTGACAATGCTGTGTTAACTATGAATCATGGAACGCCACAGTTTCTGAAGAAGTAAACTTAATGATCAATCCAAGTGCAATGGAGAGGCACTTGGTGAGCCTGCATAAGTTTCAATGTATAAGCAACTCAGAGCTGGACAGGAGAATAGGTGTGGAGCGTGTCATCAGAGAGATTAGAAACATAGACAGATCAGTTGATCAATGGAGATTTGTGAAGTTCAGGATAAAACATGGACAAACCAAGCCAAAGGGTGGGTTTGCTGTCATTTACATTTTTAGGGGAAATACTAACATTAATGAGATTACAAAGTGATCAGTGTATTAGAGTACCCAAAATAAAACAACAGAACAGAAAGCGTGATCAGAAAGGCAAAGTCCCTCTAATGAATAAGAGCCCAGTGAAAAATACTAAATTAACCTAACATGACTTTCAGATTTACAATCTAATCAAAACACGAACAAGGACTGGATGGACCTGATGCTTAGAGATCATAGAATCTTAATGAGTAAAAAAAAGGCAGAATTATTTCATTCCAACCATTTGTTCTTTTCTAGCAAGAACAGAGTTCTTTTTAAAAAATGGGGGAAAAAAACCACATTGTGATACTAGATAGGGGAAGAGCTAGGAGTATTATCTCTAGCTTCTTGGAGTCCATCACAAATTTATTATCTAATTTCAAATTGGATCCTTATTAGAGAAGGTAAACATTCTTGCTCCCTCTAACTGCCTCGCTATCCTACTGTCCAAAGCAGCTGTTCCAAACCTTACCATCTCTCCTCAAGCCTCTCATTTCACATACACCCCACCACTCCAACATAGATGAAAATAAAACAATAACAAAACCTAATGTCATTAATTGACATTAATTGACATTCTTTTCCTCTCCTTCTCAGATCAATATCATTCAGACTTTTCCTCTCATTGTCCCTACCTTCATTCCAGGCTCAGGAAAAGATATGACCTTACTTAACATAGTCAACTCTTCTACATATACTCTTAATTCCATCCCTTTTTATTATCAACACATTGCCTCTACCATTTCCCCTTTTCTATTTTCAACCTCTCCTTCTATATTGGTTTCTTCTTTACTTTCTCCATATACACTCATGTTTTCCCTATTCTTAAGAAAACCAAAAGCAACAACAAAAAAACCTTTACCCTATAATATCAAGCTGATTCCTCCCCACTTCCCACCTTTCTTTCATACTAAACTCCTTTAGAAACTATCTGCTCTCAGTGCTTCTACTTCTCCTCGCAGTCTCTTTTAACCCCTCTGTGATCTAGTATTCAGCCTCATAATTCAATTGAAACTGCCCTCTCCAAAGTTACAGATGATCCCTTCATTGTAAAATCTAATGGCCTTTTCTCACTCCTGATCTTTATTGATTTGCTGGCAACTTTAGACATGGTTAATCACCAATCCGTCCTCTCTAGGTTAAGTTGTTAGGTTTTTCTGGCAAAGCTCTCTCTTGTCCTATGTGTCAAAGCACTCCTTAGTCTCCTTTGCTTATTTCTCTTCATTCATGCCGTGCTCACTAACTGTGGGTGTCCCACAAGGCTCTAGGTCCTCTTTTCTTTTCACATATGTTTTCTCACCTGATGATGTCATCAGCCCCTATTAGTTCAAACTCTGTGCAGGTCATTCTCAGATCTACATATCCAGGCCAAGTCTCTCTCCTGAACTTCAATGCTGTATGGAAAACTGTCTTTTGTCTTTGTCCCACAAGAATCTCAAACTCAGCAGCTCTAAAACTCATGAACTTTCACTTCCAACGCTCCTTTCTTCCCAATTTCCCTAAAGCCACAGCCATCATCTCAGTTACTCAAACTACCAATTTTAGTCATCCTTATCTCCTAGTTCTCACTCATTAGCAGTCAATCTATTTCTAAATATGGTCATTTCTACCTTCATAACACCTCTCCTAGAGATTCCCTTCACTCCAATGATATAGCTACCATCCTAGTTCAGGCTCTTATGTCATCTCCTCAGACTTTCACAATAATATTCTGATTACCTGCCTTGCTTCTGGTCTCTCCAATCAACTTAGCCACCAAGGTAATTTTCTAAAGTGTAGGTCTGATCATTTCACCTCATGCTAAATGACTACAGTGGCTCTCTATAATAACAATAACAGCAAAATGAATTGTAGTAAAATTATTAATAATGATTATATATTAATTTAAGAGTTTCTTTCAGTATTAAACCTAAATCCTACTTTCTGTAGGAAGTCTTTCCTGCGTCCCTCCCTGCTTCTAGTCTAAGACATTTTTTTTCTCAGATGAGTTCCCATCCTTTCTCTCTCTCTCTTTCTCTCTCATACATATATGTAAATGTGTGTATGTACATATATATGAAGGCAACTAGGTGTTTCAGTGGATAGAAGACTGATTCCTAGAATCAGGAAGACAGGAGTTCAAATTTTGCTTCAGACATTTACTAGCTGTGTGACCAGGCAAAAGTCATTTATCTATCTTAATCCTTTGGAGAACAAGAAATGGCATACCACTCCAGTATCTTTGCCAAGAAAACCCCCTTATGGGGTAATTAAGAGTCAGACAGGATTGATCTATTGAACTTCAATATATTTGTATGCATAAAATAGGAGAAGCAACATGTAAATGAATAGTTACATTACAATGTAAATGTATATATTGCTTGATATGTGTCTATGTATACATACATGTACATGTATATCTATATATAACATATATGTGTATTTTAGCTAATTATGTATCTATTTATACTCAAATATCATTAGAAAATAAGCCCCTTGAGAGAAGTAGCTTTTTTTGCCTTTGTATCCCTTAAAATTTGCATAACACCTGGAAAATAATAAGCAAAGGCTTAATAAATTTTTAACTGACCATATATCTCCCTATTTCTATACCATTCTGCCTGCAATTCAGTCATCATCCTTATATTTCCCATTGGAACCTATGATTTTGCCTCTAGGAAGCCAAGCACCAATGAGCAAGGTTTCACCTCATGTTGCCCAGAATTAAGCTTCTGTGCCACTTCTCAATCATCTCCACGTCATGTTGGTTCATTTGTACCCCAGTCCTCTTTTTAAGGCTTATGTGTTGTCTTTTCCATTAGATTATAAACACATTGAGAGCAAGGACTGTTTTCATTTTTATCTCTCCAATTAGACCATGAGCTCCTTGAAGGCAGGAACAGTTTTTTGTCTTTCTTTGTATCTCCAGTGATTACCATAGCTCCTTGCACATTGCATGTGCTATATAATTTTCCCCATCCTATTACCTATCTATCTATCTATCTATCTATCTATCCATCTCTGTCTAAGTAGGACCAGATGAATTCCATATTATGTACTAGTATGCTGAAAGAAATTATATTGTCAATATTCTTTGAGTAATACTGGAAGGAAGAAGAGGAACTGGAGAACTTGGGATAGGAAACATTTAGGTTTTTATAAAGGGAAGAATATGAATTTCATAAATCTA
>CM053595.1:237303927-237317604 GCA_028646575.1 Pseudocheirus occidentalis
CATCTCTGTCTAAGTAGGACCAGATGAATTCCATATTATGTACAAGTATGCTGAAAGAAATTATATTGTCAATATTCTTTGAGTAATACTGGAAGGAAGAAGAGGAACTGGAGAACTTGGGATAGGAAACATTTAGGTTTTTATAAAGGGAAGAATATGAATTTCATAAATCTATAAGACAGCAATGTTAATTACCCATACAATCACAGTGTTTTGTTTTGTTTTTGTTTTTTAACATGGAGTTGTGAAGTATTTTGGAAAAAAATGTGGTTTTCCTATTTTCTTTTTTTGTTTTATTTTGTTTTCTTTCTCATGGTTCCTCCTATTTGTTCTAATTCTTATATACAACATGACTAATATGAAAATATGTTTAATAGGCATGTATATGCAGAGCCTACATCAGATTTCATGCCATCTTGAGGAGGGAGATAAAATTTAAAACCTATGGAATTGAATGTTGAAAACCAAAAATAAATTAATTTAAAAAAATATAGTCATTGCTAGAAGCTAACATCGGCTAAATAAGAATTGTTAAATTAATTGCATTCGGTCAGTGGCCCAATAACCTTCCTTATTTGCCTAATCAGGGTAATTCTGTGAATATACTGTATACTGGTTTCAATGTTTTGTATTACATATAACATTCTATGATATCCCTTTAGGTGATGGGGCTGAACTATAGTACTCTTAAGAAGATTCACAATTTTTAAAATACTGGTATGACAAACATTTTAGTTAATTGACTAGGTGTCCATTAAAAAATTTAAAAAAGGATTCTCTTGTGGAGAGTCATAAAGCAAAAGTAAAGCAGATGATTAATAAAATTCAAATGTCATGAAGATGGGAGGAGCAATAATTCACACAATGGATGAAAAAAAAATTCAACATGTTGTCAACAGGTTATAATACTGTGCTGAATGAATAAAATGAAATTCAACAAGGATAAATGTAAAGTTTTACATTATGGTTCAAGTAATGAATTGAATAAAGAGAGCCAGAACTAAAAGTAGAATAGTTTGGCCAACCAGTAAAGGTAAAACCCATAAGAAGAATAAAGACAAAACATTTTTAGTATTATTTTTATTGTCTGGTTCATGAATTCAGGGAAAGGAGTAGTTCACCTAAATGTATGGGTTATTGATAGTAACAAACCAGCCTGCAGGGCAAAGGATGTTGAGGAAACATGTCTTGTCTGTCACCTACTACTTTGAATTCCAATTGATGATTCTGTTCCTCAATGGTGTGCCGGTATACATCCAGGAGAAACCTCCCTGTCTAGAACTGCATATTGGCTCCATGTGGTGCAGGGATTTAGGGACAGGGGCATTTTTTGCTCAGGTCAGTAAAGGGAGCTGAATGGAACTGTTGGCAAGTGTACCAACATAGGATAAGCAGAACCTCATCACGTTTGACTGCAACAGTCCTAAGTAGACCAGATAAGGATAAACACACAAGTTGGCAAAGTTCCTTTGGTTGCAGAGACTCAACTTACTGGACTCATCAGTCATTTTAACTATTTCTGTTTACATACTTCCTTCTCCTTGGGGAAAGGAGCCTGATATAACCAGGCTGTGCCACTGTCTATGAGGATACATATGTTTAATGTCATGAAATTCTTTCCATGGCATATAGGTATTCATTCTGTGATAAGTCAATTCAAATATATTGAGAGGATTCCCAAAGCCCCTGGTTGATAGTAACGTATGACTCTATATGTGTATGTGTGTGTAGAAATGTATATGTATATGTGTGTATATATATATATATATACACACACACACAAAATATGTATATGTATATATATATATACACACACGCAAAATATGTATGTGTGTATACATATACATACGTGTGTGTGTATATACATATGTCACAGTTTTGAAATACTTTTGGTCACAATTTTCATTTGTCTAAGGGCATAGAGATGCCTCATTTGGGTTCTAGGCTCAAGTATAAGGCCCTGATTAGACAATATTTAACAAAATCTTACCTGATCCTCTCTCCCCATTTATCTATTCCAGGAGTGATCTGTTCCTCCAAAAATATTTCATGCAACTCTTTTTGACCAGTTAATTATAACCTAAGATCATAGTGATTTATATTCCTCTCTCTTACACGCCCCTCCCCAATTAAATGATGAATTCTTTGAGGTCAGGGAATGTGCAATTTTCCACCTTGAATCTCTTGTGCCTTGATAACCTACACTAAATGGGTGCTAAATAAATGTTTGGGACAAACCTCTCTAAATTTAGTTCATCTGGTCCTCTGAATATAGATATAAATTCTGACACTGGACTCTTTCCAGCCTGGTAGGACTTGCTAGAGTTTGTGTTCCAATGACTCAATCTTCAAGGAACCATTTTACCTCTATGTTAAAAAACAACAACAACACTGCTTTTACATAATGCCTACTATGTGTCAGGCACTGTGATAAGCATTTAAAAATATTCTCTCGACTGATTCTCAGAACAACCCTGGGAGGTAGATACTAGTATTATCTCCATTTTACAGAAAAGAAAACAGGCTAAATGTCTTGTCCAGGGTCACACAGCTAGTAAATATCCAGGTCCTATGTTCTATGCACATAGCCACCTAAATGCTACTTATCGCCATAAAATGTTAAAGTGGGGCTTTCATTAAGGAAAGAAAAAAATAAAAGGGATATTAATAGGAGAAAGTATAATATGCCAAAAAAGATTTGTTCTCTGTTGTTTAGAAGGCAAGCATAATAAGTTATAAGTAGACAATTTTAGTTAATCACAAAAGGGATGTTCTAATTATGTGACCTTGGGAGAATCGTTTTATTGGTCCTTGGTTTCTTTAATCATTAATATAGGAATAATAATACTAGTCTGACAAAATTCATATAATCAAAGCTATATTTTTCCTAGTAGCAAAGTATAGCTGTGAGAATTGAAATACAAGAAAAGGTGAATGCTATAGAATTCACAATTGTGCTGCTGGAGAAGACTTTTGAGAGTCCCTTAGATAGCAAGGGAACCGGTCAATACTTAAAGAAATTAATTCAGACAATTCAATTCACTGGAAGGTCAGATACTGAAACTGCCATTCAAATACTTTTCCACACAATGAGAAAACAGGACTCATTGGAAAAGTCCCTGATTTTGGAAAAGATTGAAAAGAAAAGGAATAGGGGACAACAGAGGATGAAATGGATGGATAGTGTCATAGAAATAATGAATATGAATTTGGACAGATTTTGAGAGATAGTGGAGGACAGAAAGGCCTAGAGTGCTGTGGTCCATGGGGTCATGACTGATCAGACCCTACTCAATGACTGAATAACAACAGCAGGAGCACCTCTCTCCTATAAAGCCCATCTTTATAATATCCTATATTCTTTCACTTGACCATGAATCATGGAACACCAAAATTTATGAAGAATCTGAATTTTTCGTAATTCAGAGTAATGGATAAACATTGTGGGAAATGGGCAGGCAGTATAGCATTAACAATGAGGACTTAGACACAAGAAGGAGACAAAAATTCATCCAAATGAACAACGCACAGCAGAAAAGAAGAGGAAACTCACAAGGAAGCAAAGATGGACAATTTTCCATACAACGTGTCTTGTTTACCAGAGAGACTTTCTTGAAATGAAATTTTGTTGTTACGTATTTTGAATCTTATGTTCTGCTATGCATATAACGTGCTTTTTTTTCTTTCTTACTTTGTATTTAAGTTCCATTGTTTAAGTTTGTGCTATGTTTTTGTTTCTTTTCTTATTCTGTATTTGTGTTCTGGCCTTTGTGTTTAAAACAAAATCCAAATGTATGTATGATTTGCAAGTAATGATAGAGAGAGTAAAACAGTGAGATAATTGAAATTATGTGTTAGTAGCCATGGATATTAAAAGGACTAGAGGGAAAAATGACTATAGTATATTGGGTAGATCCTTTAGAGGTGATTTGTGGAAAATCAAGGTTAAAAAAAAAATAAAACATATCCAGAATCAGAGTCATGGATGGGTTCTGATCTGCACCATTGGGGGGGAGTATTTACATGAGTGAGATTCTAAATCCATCTTGAAATGTTATGGTAAGTGCCTATTCAGAAGACAGTGCTTTGCGAACCAAAAAGTACTGTATAAGGCTCTCCACATAACTCTTTCCTTCTCATCAGAGGAATGTCTTCTTATATGTTATTGGGAAAATGGGAGTCATTCCACATCAACTCCCTTTTATGTCCTATCCTATATCTTGTGATCAATTAGCATCATTCTCTTGCTCTTCTCCTTTATGTCAATCAATGAAAATAACGGGGCCCTTCTCATCAAGGACAACAGGAGAACCCTCAGTTTGTGCTCTTGACTGTCTCTTGTTGTCACCTTCAACAGTCTTCCCACTCTATCAGATTCTCTCTTTACATGATCTGCAATCTCTTTCTATCTACTAGCTTCATTCTTGTTGCCCGCAAGCACATTCCATCTAAAAAAAGAAAACCCCAACTCAAAACAAAAAACACTTCACTAGGTGCTACTGTCCCTGAAGTTATCTGACTACATCTCTCCTTCTTTTCACGCCAAAACTTCCAGAAGAAATCTGCCTAACCTTGCTGCTTCAACTTTCTTTGATCTCACTTATCAAACCTTTTCAAGAAAGGGAAAGGTGGGGAAGGGAATAGCCCTTTATTGGGTTCCTAGTAAGGGAGAGTAGATGTTTCCACATATAACTCCAACTTAACCACAAAATTAGGAAACATGCATCAAAAAAGTGTAATTAAAGTGTAATTAAAACATGATAAGACAACATAAAGACCCCACAAAGTAAAAACTCCATGAAATAACACTAGATAAAAATATGTAGCACTCCTACTCACTGTTTCTCTACCTTTAGCTCATCCCACACACCAGGTACAGTTGGTAAAGCAACCTCACAAGCCTAGGTTTCAGTTTGCCCCAGTTCCTCTACAGAAATGACTTGAGTGCCTCTTCCTGAGAGGTAGAAGATGTTGATTCTTACCTAGTGGAAATGGAGTACAACTTTTGGGGGAGGGTGATGGGGAAAGTGTTGCGGAAGACGTGGCAGCTCAGAATCAGCTAGAGAGGAAGGGCTCACATCCAAGGGAAATGGGAATAGCAATCTAGCTGAGTTCTGCCCTGTTCCACAGAATTTAGTCTCAGTAGGCAAGCAACCAGATGGACCTTTACACTCCCTCTTCCCTCTCCCATCCAACTTAAGGACAATGAGATCCTAGAATATGTACAAGAAATGTACAAAAACTATGTAGAAATACGTACAAAAAGTGATACCAAAGCAGTGGATAGGGAAAAGGATAAATAAAGAGGTAGAACCCCTTGGATATAAGGTGATATAAGAAAAAGACTGAAAGACCAAGTCCAAATGCAAAAGACTAAGTGTATAAGCCAAGCACTGAAGAAAACCAAAAGTGAGAATAATAAAGACAAAAATTTCAAAAAATTAAGGACAGAATGCATTAAATAAGTAGTTTTACTACTAAGAGCATTAACATAGCCTCCAAGGGAGGAAGGAATCCCATTTTTGTAGATTCTCCTGAGACTGTAAAATAGAAAAACACTACAGATTCATTAAAAAACAAATAGGAGTTAGAAGACGATATTAGGATGAAAATTAGGTTGGAAATTAACACTCTCAAAGTAGAAATAATCAAGACAAACAGAGTAAGCAACCAGTAGCACACATTGGGGAATACTTAACAGTGCTTAGAATAATGCCAAGTAGATAGTAGGTACTTAATAAATGCTTGTTGACTTGAGTTCACTGGCCTTTACAAATTAGAAGAAGCTCTGAAGAAGGATAGATTTGAAACACAATGTGTAATATGGTTTCCAAACTCTTCACTTAACTGAAATTCTATTCTGCAAGGTTACCAGTGACCTGCCTCCATTGAATGGCTTTTTCCTTAGTCCTTGTTGACTACCAGTTTGTAGCATTTTTTAATTACTCTTTTCTCCTGAACACTTTCTCATTCTTGGGTTTGTCTAATATTGCTCTCTCTTGGTTTTCCTTTCATGTTTGGCACTCTTCAATGATTTTGTCCAGATAATTCATGTGCTTTCTCTTAACCATAAATGTTTCTCAAGGTTCTGCCTTTGATTTTTCTCTTTGATTATTTTTCTGTATATATTCATTCCTGATGGATTTTCTTAATGATCTTTTCAATTCCCATAAGTAAAAATATTATTTCTATATAATTGCTTACATGTATGTGTATATTATATTTATGTCATATGCATGTGTATATATATGTAATATATAATATATAATGCATGTGATATTATATATCGACATAGTGGATGGAGTACTGGGCCTGAAGGCATAAAAACTCATCTTCCTGAGTTAAGATCTGGCCCCAGACATTTACTAGTTATATGACCTTGGGCAAGTCACTTAACCATGTTTACCACAGCTTTCTTATCTGTAAAATGAGACAGAGAAGGAAATGGCAAACCACTCTAGTGTCTCTGCCAAGAAAACCCTAAAATAGGGTCATGAAGAATCAGACACAATGGAAAACAATTGAACAACAAATATACACATATACTTATACACATATGTGTATATATCTGTGCATATATGTATGTATATAAATGTAATATGTACACACATTATATGTGTATATGCATACATACATGTATACATGTATGAAAGGAACTATAACTGTAGAAGATAAGAGCTAGACCATCTGTACTTAATCATTCCTCCTCTCTTCTCCCTTCTGGCTAAAGGAAGAGTTACTCCTCAGGCCTTTCTGATTTCCTTTCTAGGCAGTGTTCTATCCTATGGACATGAGTTCAAATTTGACCTTAGACATTTACTAGATTATATGATCCTAAACAAGTCACTTAACCTCTATTAGCCCCTAAAAAGTGGGTAATAATGACACCTACCTCCAAAATCAGACAATATTTGTAAAAATCATTACTATGCTACCTGGCATATTCTAGGTACTAAATGCTCATTCCTCTGCTCTATCCTATTTCATGGAGCTTGCATCAGAAGAAAAATTGGTAGTACAATCACAATAGATTTGAATCTTTGATTAGGAAAATTCTTAACATTCATCTAACCCCTGAACTCTTTATTATTGAGGCAAAAAACAAGATCCAGAAAACATTTACATAAAAGGGATAAGCTGAGTTCATTGCTGGACAGTGACATAGAGGGAAAGTTGAGGAAAGAACATGAAAAGAACCTTTGTTATAGAATGTACTTCAGTCCTTGAAAAGAAGGGAATAATTGGTTACTTCACACTGTTCTGCTCTGAAATACCTTTGGAGCCTAATAGCCTTTCTCAGTCTCTCATTTCTCTGCAATATCTCAGCCCCGTTTTCACTTTTATCTATTAATCTCTTATTTCAGTTTCTTCTCTTAGTTCTTCCTGTGCTACCAGTTCTTCCCAGCTCAGCTGGTTAAGTCTTGGCTGGGGCTGTGGGCACTGGCTTCCATTCTTACTCCTTAGCTCTTCGAGCCCCCATTCCTCAGCTCATCCCTAGAGGACTGGGCTGTATGTCCCTTTTATAACTAACTCAGTGGTGTGACTCAGATCTAACTTCCTGCTCAAAGATCTTAATAGTCCCAAAAGTTGAAACTCTCAAGGAAAAGAGAAAACACTTGTCCTTCTGAACTATACATCCCAGTCCTTAAACCTCTCTCTCTCTCCCTCCCTCCCTGTCTCTCTCTCTCTCCCTCCTTGTCTCTCTCTCTCTCTCTCTCTCTCTCTCTCTCTCTCTCTCTCTCTCTCTCTGTCTCTCTCTGTCTCTCTGTCTTTGTCTCTCTCTCTCATGCACACACACACACACACAGCCACACACTCACTCATTTTGTACTTTTAAATGTATAATATTTGTTTTTTCCCTTCCCCCTAATAAAACATAAGCTTTTTAAAGTAAGGATTAATTGCATTTTGTGTTTGTATCTTTAGTGCCTGGCAAATAGTAGGTGACTAATAAATGCTGGTTTAATTAATTAATTAAAATATGTGCTATCATTATTATTCCCATGTTAACGAAATTGATAATAATTAATCCAACCTATATAATTATACTCTTGCCTCATACCAGTCCTCATCTGCTGGGGACCTGGATTGTCAATGCCGAGACTGTATACCCCAGAGGCAGCAACACTGGATAAGCAGCTCTGACTCCAAACTGACCCTCTTGTCTGAAATACTGTCTGGAATTGCCAGTGATTTGACCAACTGACCTCTTAAGATCCTTTCTAATTCTATTATTGTGAAAATGGATACAATATAATTATATAGGAGTACATAGGTACTTACCAGGATCAAACAGGCTTTTTTGATGTTTCAACTATTAAATTAATGGCCCACATGCCCATCTTATGTGTTACTCCATTGCAAGACCATATTAGAAATACATAATTCCAGTAACAAAAATATTTTGGACTCAAGACAATGCAATTGAGAAAGGAATCAAAGAGTACAGTATTCTCTGCATTCATGAAACAAGAAGGACAAATTCCTATGCCTCCAGGGTATTTAAAATCTGATTCTATTTTAATCCTTCTGATTCAGCTTTCTAACAGAAGGCAGGTGGGAGAGGTCCCTCTTTAAAAGTAATGATACTAGTAATGGACACTTAGCAGGTTTTCTAGGTCTCCCTAAGGACAGACTAGAGAATGTCTGAAGCTCTTACCTTAACTTTTGAGTCATTACAGTCTATACATGGCCTTATTATTTGGGGATGCCAAGGCCATCCGATTCTGAATGTTCTCTCTCATCTGTAGCTCCACAGCTTTCCTCTCCACTCCATACCCTCCATTCCATCTCTTGAACCCTCCCAATTTGTATAGCATTCCTCTACCAGTCAGAGTTTTTGTTTGGTGATATCACCATTCCATTCCCTAGGTCCATGCATAGTTCAAGCCTTGTAGCAGATGGACTCCAATGAACCTCTTCCACTGAGTAATACTTTTAGCCCTAAGCATTGTGGGAAATGTAGTTTTAAAGGCATATTTTCTCAATTAAAACACTTTAATGAAATACAAGGGGCTGATGGGTTGGAACTATCTGATTTTTGGCAGCTAGGAGACACAGTGGATAGAGTGCTGGGCCTGAAATCAGGAAGGCCTGAGTTCAAATCCAATCTCAGACACTTACTAGCTAGATGACTCTAGGTAAGCCACTTCTATCTTTTTGGAAAACTTAGGGTGCATCCTTTAGAAGATGTTTTCTACCTTTGTGTAACATGAAGGGTTTTATTTTTAATCTTGATTCCACATAAAACAAAATGTAAAATTTCTTTTTATCACATGCTAGGAAAAAAACTGTGGGACCAAATAAATATTGGATTTTCTTTTAAAAAACAACACTGTATCATTATGAAATAATAGCCTTTGCTTTCTTGAGTTGTTATGAAGATGAAATAAAATACTTTAAAAGTACTTAACACAACGCCGGCTACATGGTAGGCACTTAAACATTTGATCTTTTTCTATGACAAAGTATTTAGCATATCATGAGGCACAGAGCAGAAATTTAAAATGTTTGTTGATCAGGCAATTGATTAACATAAAAAATTTCATGTTTGTTTTTTTTTTTTCTAAAGTATAACCTGGAAGCTATCTTGAAGCACATGTGGGCTTAAAGGATGTTTGCTCTTTTTGGAGTTGGGTATTCCATAACCCAATTTTAATAGGGATGATGAAGGTATAAATCAGTAAATCAAGCGTAAATAAGAGGCCCAAATAAGACTAAACTTCAGGAAGGATATCCTAATTCCTTCATCTCTCCACATGGAACAACATACTCTGGCTTTTTGAGATGTTCTGCCCGTCTCCCAAATCATATATATATTTTTTCTTATGAGGAATAAAACCATCTGAAATTGGATGGCATTGTCTACCTGACTCCAGGTGCTCTCTTTAGGGGTTTGATTAGCTAAGGGCATAGCAGAGGACACTAGGTATTGGCAAGCTGGCACTGGCCACATGGTTCTTGAAAAGAAAAAAAATTAATATGCATCTCCATGTCTTTCTGGTGCTCACAATAGAGGGGGCAGCCCCTCCCCCCCATTCCTTCATTAACTGTGACTTCTCCAGTATGAAAATTTAGGCTGCAAAAGGCAAAGGCCAGTTTCTGCTCCCAGATGTATGTGCTCCCCCTCTTGACTTTAATGAGAGCCATCTGGATACATGTAAGGAAAAAAAATGTTTGCCTCTAAGAATATTTAAAATTTTAAATAACTCTTAGTTTTCTAGTCCTATTGCTAGTCCATTTGAATTAAACCAGAACTGAACTTGAATGGGCATATGGCCTCTTGTCTGGCCAAATGCTAGAAAATCTATTTTATGTAAATATATGTTAAAATTTCTTCTTTTTTTACAGAAGTAAGTTGGTGCATCAGACTGTATTGAACCTCCTCCCCCTATCTCATTCTCCTTCCCTCCACCTACCTCATGTTTCTTGGCACCATCTCAGTAGGGGTAGAGGTTTCTTAGTTTTTCTTTTAATCTGCTATTGGGGAATATAGCTTAGGAGAGAAAGACAGACCTGCTGAATTTACTTTTCCTCAGTTGCCATCATCTTCCTAAATCCGACCTGGGCTCAAGGTCTCATCTCCAGTTGCACCTCCTCTGATGACCTCAGAAAAGAAGTGATTAGTTCCTCTGAGTTTCTGTAATGTTCATTTGTGACAACTACAAAGATTCATGTGCCGTTTTTTTATTTTCAGCTAATTTTTAAGTGATAAGGACTTAACTTCTCCACTAGACTGTAAGCCTCTAAGATTCCAGACCAAGGGCCTATTCTACTGTACAACACTAAAGCCTCTGATGTTTTAACAATTCAATAAATTATATTATTTATAAGCTGGAAAACATTGTTCTGGGAAAACTATTAAGGTCAAAAAAACATGTTTCTTGACCTCATTCAGTCTCTACTCAAGAATGGAAGACAAGGCATATGTCCCAATAATTATAATTGAATATTCTAAGTGCATAAGAGGGACACAAAGCTCTTTGTGAGCATAAAGAATGGAGAAAAGAAGACAAATTTTGTAAATAACTCTTTAAAAATGTCAGAAATACTTTTACCTACTTGATCTCATTTAATCCTTACAATAGCCCTATCAGATAGGTAGGTGGGTAACTACTACATCCCTTTTCGAGCAAAGAACTCTGATAATCTAAGAGTTGCTGTGATTTTTGCCAAGTCAGGAAACTTATAAACATTGTAACAGGATTAAAACCCATTGTTTCTGAATTTTAATCTTATTCTTCTTCCATCATGCAATGAGTTATATAAAGCAATGTGATTATTATTATTATAATTTTAAACAAGGTCATCCAAACTTGGGCATCCAAATAAATGTTGTTTTCTTCATAAACATTCCTTTCAAGAACAAGCACACATTCCAATGGCGGTGCCATTCTTCAAAACCTTTCTAGAATTGTTCTTTTGGAACTGATGCCCATTACATATTGTCTTTAATCTCCTCTTTGGTGCCCATTTGAAAATGGATTTGATTGCATGAAAACAGCTGAGAGTCATTCAGACAAAAGGGTTTTGTAGCTATAATTAAAGCAGGAAATATATATATTGCTGGTTAAAAGTAAACAAAAATAATTAAAGTGATATTCTCTTATAGTTGTTAAACTTGTTTTGAAGGCAGTTACACAAGAAAAATTTTGAAACACTTGGGGAAATGACATTATGAACAAATGAAAAACATTTCTTAAGCACTTGTTATGTGGTAAGCACAAGTATCATTTTTCATGAGTACAGAGCCTTCTATGACTAATTTCAAGGACAACACTCATTTGTGTGTACAAGTATGTTGTATTAAGTTTGTTCAAAACCAATCTCATACATTTTATAGGAAATAACTGTTCATTAGAGCATGGAGGCTTACCTTTTTTTCATGTATGTCATGGAAACTTTTGGTAGTCTGGTGAAAAAAGTGGAGTATTTTGTAGAATGTTTCTTGCCTATATTCTAAATGGAAGGAAATTCTAAATTTTATTTAGAGATTAGTGAAAATAAAGACATAATTTTATTGCCCCTTTCAAATTCATAGATCCCCACCCATAATCCATCAAGGGTGCTTTCTGTACCCTAAGTAAAAAAATTGTGAATTAAGGTCAGTTATCATAAAAATAGTCATTTATAGAAATATGGAGCTCCCATATGCAATAGAATCCCAGAAGTAAAAACTACTATGTGCAATACAGTGCAAGAAGGACCTTACTTGAAGGGTAAGAGAAGGTATGAATTTGGTACTAGAAATCCCCTAACACCCAGTAGGACTAATTATAGGAGTGTAAAGTCAAACAGTCTTGGTGCCTATTCTCTACCCTGCTAGGACTTTTCTTGGACTTGTTTTTCCATGTAGGTCTTTATATAGTTTTATTTAAGAAATGATTACAGCTCACATACTTTTTTTCCTTCCCCTACCCCAACCCCAAAACAGTGATCCCACTGTGTTGTCCCTCCCCCGATCTGCTCTCTAACTTTCCAGTAGGGCAGGGAAGGTCTTCCTACCCCAGCCCTGTATATATCTTAATTCCTAGTTGCACGTATTGCAGAGCTTTAAATTCTAGATTCTTTCAGTCCCTCCCTTGTCACCCACCCCCACTGCAAGGACAACAATTCAATACAGGCTGTGCAGGTGTAATTACACAGGACATCTTCATAGTGGACATATTGTGACAGTGATCATATATCCCTCCTTCCTATCCCTCTCCCCCTTGTTCTGTTCTCTACCCTGTCCCTGTCCGTTTACTGAAGTGTGTGCTTCGAGCATCCCTCCCCCAGACCTTGACCTCCCCTCCATCATCCCACCTCTCATCACCATGCCCCCTACTCTCCTGTGTGGCATGATGCCCAGTTTAGAGTTTCTGTCATTCCTTCCCTAAGCCAAATTCAATAAGAGTAATTGAAAGTAAAGTTGTAACAGTTAACCCTTGCCTCTTCTATATGGGATGATTAACCCCATTTTGTCTCTACCTGTCTCTTCTCATTCTAGTCCTCTCTCACCTCCGAATTTCACCTTTTAATGTATCATCCCTTCATATTCAATTTATCCTATGCCCTCTATATACACACATACACACATGCTCAGATATGTATTCATATGCATGTATAGCCTCCTATAGAGACATACGTGTAAGTATACATATGCACACACACACACATTTGTATTCCCTTCACCTTCACCTATCGTCATATCCTCATACTAATAAAAGTTTCTTAAGTTACTATTATCGTTTTTCCATATTGGAATGTAAATAGTTCAATTTTGATAAGTTTCTTATGATTTCTTTCCCATGTTTATTTTCTCATGCTTCTTGTGTTTGATTGCCAAATTTTCTGTTCAGTCCTGTTTTTTTCAGCAAGAATGCTTGAAAGTCCTCCACCTCATTGAATGACCACATTTTCCCCTGGAATAATATGCTCAATTTTGCTGGGTAGTTGATTCTTGGTATTAATCCCAGGTCCCTTGATCTTCAAAATACCATATTCCAGGCCCTTTGATCCCTCAGTGTAGAAGCTTCCAGATCCTGGGTTATCCTAATAGTGCTTCCACAGTATTCAAATGGTTTTCTCTTGGCAGCTTGTAATGTTTTCTCCTTTAACTGGGGATTCTGAAACCTGGCAATAACATTTCTAGGAGTTTTCTTTTGGGGATCTTTTTGAAGAGGTGATTGGTGAAAT